>JBAMYA010000006.1:14345968-14367070 GCA_037176975.1 Arrhamphus sclerolepis | reverse complement strand
CAGGGTAATGCAGCATCATAATGACAGGGAGGAGGAGATATCTGTGGCATCAAAGAAGTGCAAGTGGGCCAGACCCAAACCCAGATCCAATCAATGAAAAGAGTTTAATATCCAATAATATCTGTTCCCTTTTTTCTAATATTCTTGCATCCTGGTGCACAAAAGCTATTGGGCACTGTTATTATTGTTTACCCAAACAGAAATGGCCGCTTCAGCTTTACTGCCAATATGACGTGGTTACATTGTAGAATGTTGCATCCTGGGAATTCTGACGGAGCTCTATACACACATCATGATCGCATTGTTCCATTTAGTGGTCATATAAACAGTGGAGTTGGAATTAATAATTCTGAAAGTTTTAAATCTGATTAAGAAATTATGCCCATGTAAACAGGAGCCAAGATGAAGGCTGCACAACAGTAAGTATCAGGTCCTATATTGCACCTTAAGCTGTTTTCATGTAACTGAGTTGAATGTTTTGTAATGGACAAAAGCATTCTTTAAAAAAAAAAATAAATGAAGTTAAATTCTTCTAATCTTTTTTTCTTTTTTTGCTGATCCAAAGATTGATTCAATCTGTGACTCAAAACCATGATCCAATCCTGCTCAGCAATATAAAGAAAGCCAATTTTGAAAGTATATATTTTTCACCAAAATTATCTTTGAAAGACTTTGCTGACGTGATTTCTGCTTCAGCCCTTTACATTTTGAAGCACCAGACGTTCTACTGAATAAGTTGCTTACAAACATAAGTGTCCACAGCTTTTTAAGTCACCATCGTTAAAATGAAATAATAATAATAATAACGATAGTAATTTGCATCTTGTCTCAATTTCACTATTTTGTTGACTTTCTGTCTTTAAATAACTGTTCAGAGACAAAAAGTGGCACATGTTTGCTTCTTTCCACTCTGTGCAATATCACAGAGAGCAGTTGTTTTCCTTTTAAAACATCATGAATATCGCTTCATTGCTTCTGAGCACACCTGAGGCTGCATTCGGCTGTCAAAGACTCAAGTTTTGGTTTCCTGTGTTCTTACAATTTAGACAAGTCGACAGAAAGTTTCACTTTGAGGAGACATTTCATAGATCAGTTCTGGAGTTCAGAGGCAGTCAGCCTCCAACAATAGTAGCCCTGATCTGCTGTCGACTTAGCAGTGTGTGATACAGGATGGGTGGGAGAACTACTTCTCCTCAAACATCTGCAATATATATGCTCAACTCAAATACAGTCAAAAGTGACAAAAATGTAGTTCAATGAGAAATGCACACAAAATACGCAGATCATAGGTAATGAGGTGAATTACAGTATGTGTAATTACTTCTACTGGATCCATGGAGAAGTTGTTGGAACAGCAGCTAATTCAAGTTTTCTTGCTCCTGTTTTTCTCTCAGTGTAAATTATACGTAATAACAACTTCTCTCTGTCAGTCTGCTGATGTTTTGTGCCAACTTGCAGAACAACATGCAAAAAGAAGATTTCTCCGATTTACTGTAGCTCTGTCTTTCCTCGCTTTCATGTTTTTCCTAAGATCTTTTTTTTTTAGCCACCACAAGACAGCGTTCAAATTCTCTGTCTTTTCCCATCAGTCTTTCTCTCTGAACAATTTGGCTCTGTAATTTTTCTTTTTTTTTCTCCAAACATTTTTGTGTCTTCTTTTTTCAAGGCAAGCCTGAAGCCTCACGAGCTTTGTTGTGTGTCTGAGCTTGTGGCACTGTAACGTCACTTCTGACTCATCCTTTTCTCAAGTTTGGACTTTTCCGCTTTTGTCCTCACTAGAAAAAAGACAGCATTGGTTGTTTGTTCAGATACTTATAACATGTGATAATGTTTACCCAACAAACTAAATCCTGCAATTATTCAAAATCTTCTGTCACTTCACAGACAACCAGACGATATCTTTCCGTTTTGTTCTATGATTTTAGCATATAAATCAACTTAACCTCCAAAAACCATCTTCTATTAACAATACAATCTGGTCTAAAACCATACTGAAGGGAGGTTTCATGCCCCAACAGATCCAAACCATAGTCATCATGTGACCGACCTGGTTTTTGCAGCCTGTTTTCTATAGTTTTTCTCCAACATGTTGTATTGCCTAAATGCAAAGCCCTGTTTTGTTTGTTTGTTTGTTTTGTTTTATTTCATTCAAAAGAGTGGCATTAGAAAACATTCACAATGATCTTAAATCCATCAGGCTTGAATGAAAAGGAGCAGAAAGAAGAACATTCTTATAATATCTGCCCTTTTAAACTTAACAATCACTTTACATTATTTCAGATATTTGATTTTTTTTTTTTACAATACAAGTCAAATACCATCAAATCTTTTCTGGATAAATGCTTTTCCAGTTTTTTTCAGTTTTCACAACATACCATGCTGACATTTGACCAATTTTTTTTTTCTTACATTTGTGAATAACTTAAATGTTCATACTTCTTTAATGTTGCAGTTTTTATGTGTCTCTTGAATGCCATGATTGTTCTTGAGTCTTTTATTTCTTCCTGAAGCGTGTTCCATAGATTAAATCCTTTCACTGTGACGCTGTCTTTCATTATTTTGGTTCTGAAGATGGTTTTTTTGAAAATATCTTTTCCTTTCAGATTGTAGTGACTTACTCGCTTTTCAAACCATTCTTGAATGTTCACTGGAAGTATTTTCTCATTAGCTTTATACAAAACCTGAAGAATATTATAGTAGTTTAAGAATAAGACCCTTCTATGCAGTGTTTGGAGCAACTTTTTTGAGAGGATTGCATTGGCAGCCAAAGCAGAGCCAGAGCCCAACCCATCTACATTTACGCCGCTCTATTTGCCAAAGCAAATGTTTCAAGCTAAAAGTGAATAAAGTGCCTTTATATGAAGAAAAAGCAGTATTAACTTTTTTTAGTTTTGATCGATCTGCCCAGTCCTGATGTCATTGTAAACTCCAGAAAAGTAATGTAAGAGGTGTTGTTGCATTTCTGTGATAAATAAACATGGTATATCCAAGTCTCACAAAGATTGTTACTTTATTTTTGGGACTTCAGCCAACTACGTCACGAGTTGGTGATTGCCTTGATTGGTTAGATTTTGTCTTCATGTTCTGTGTTCATCTGAAGAAGGGTTTCCTGCTCTGTGTCATGATGTAGTCAATTAGAAATGGCAATATATCACCAGTATCATGTTAAAATGTTTATGGTCACTGCTTTCTTTCTTTTTTTTTTGGAATTAACAGATGAACGATAGAGTGATCAGCCTCTGCTTCCCACAGTGTTATTTTCTTGTCTCAGGAGGAATATGCATTTGGTTGTGAGGACACAAAAAACACTTTACAACAACTTTTACAACAAAGAGAGATACGTAATCAGACGGCATGTAGTCTTTGTGGTTCTTCCAGGTGATGATTTTAATACTCTGGCTCCCAAAGAAACCTTCCCAAAATCCAAAGGTATCCAAAGTAAAACCTCCGCCAACTTACTTTTACCTTTATAACTGCTTTGATGTAGTCACATTGGATATATTTAGATTGATTGGACTAACAAAGACTATTCTGATCACACACAATAGTGAAAGTGTGCCTTAAAAAAAAAAAAAAAACTTGGAACAAATTAGGTTTTTTGTGAGAAACATTTGTTCTTTAAAGCAGGTGCATATATTGTTGTTTTGTTTTGTTTTGTTTTGTTTTTATAAGCTCTGAGGAGCTTGGCTCTCCTTTCACTTTTATTACATCTGCACACAGGATTCATGTTGCCCCAAAGTCTCTACTGTCATTGAATGATTTTGCTGGGATACAAAAGATAAACATACCCCTCACCCCCCAATACACACACACACACACACACACACGTCCCCCTCATGTATGTCTGCCTGGAACCGACCGTGATTACACCCCCTTTAACTCAAATAAGAAACGTCAGTGTTGTATTTTCACACCTAAATTAAATTGCTGCGTGACTGTAACAAATCTGACCATTAAATGTGACATGTTAACGGCAATTGTGCTGCTCAGGAACATTAAACTGACAGTCATAGCAACAGTAACTAAGGGGGCTATTTCTTGACAAGCCATTTCAAAGATGACATTTTTACGCTTCTCTGTGAAAACTGTCCCATATCCGTCATATGGGATATAAATGACTGTAATAAGTTTTCTATATTATTTTTAATAACGCCTCCACTAAGCTCTCTCTTCTAGCTTTTTTTTTTCCTTCAGACTCATGGTGCCAATCTCTCTGAACCGTACCGTTCATTGTTATGCAGATGAGGCCCAGTTAACTTGCCTCCGCTAATCCAGATGGGATGAAAGCGGTTTCAGAAGTGTCTGCCTCACTGACAAATATGCTGGAGCCAGTCTTTAAATGAACAACTTGGCTCTCGCTGCTCTGCCATAACAAGGTTTATCAATCCAGCAGGAGAGGGTGGATGAATGGATACAGCTTATGTTCTCCTCGCTGCTGTCAGCTGGCATCAGTAAACTTTAGCACACTGGGGGAAAGTGTGAACATCAAAAGTTTATAGGCTGAACCTTTTTCAGTAAGCATCTGTAAACATATGAAAGAGAGGCTGCTGGCAGATCTGGGACAGACTGAAAAAGTACCTTGATCGCAGAAATAATTGCGTAAAATATATCATCCTGCTTATTCCAAACTGTGGTCTGATGCTCCCTGGTGGCCAGGCCAGCTGTCACAACTTTTATGGCGCTTACTGCCGTTTTATTTCAGTGATGGAAAGAAACTGAGGAATTATGGATAAAGAGAGGGCAGAGGGGAAAATGCTGTTTTGACATGAGACCACAGAGTTGTCACTTCTAATAATAATAATAATAAGGATTGTCTAAGATATTACATTTGCAGATATGCAAAGTTTGGAGATAATAAAAGTAGGGAAAATATATTTCATTTACATTTTTGAGGTTACAAAAGTAATAATAGTTAAGATAGAGCAGAAACACTGCCACATGATTTTATGCTTGATTTTAAAAAATAAATAAATTAAAAGAACATGCTGGGACATCCACTCCTAGGAAGATCTGAGATTGTGACGTAAAAATAACCATCCTTTGAATATTCTTTGCCGTTGTAGAACGTTAAGCTCCAAATTGTTTGGAAGGATTTTTATAACTTTTTCGAGATTAATTTGCAGCAACAATAGAGTCTGTTATTTTTATCCACTAGGTGGCAGTATCACATTGCATTTGCGGGTATTTGCAGACAATAAGGAAAGATAATTAATTTTCACCCTTCAAATAACTACGATGAACTACTGCACTGTACCAGATCCAAAGCAGCAATGCTACAGATCTAGGCTATCCTTTCATGGAAGATTGGCGTGAGTAAAGTGTGAGAGGATGGACAAAACGGCAAAGAATGCTAACGTGCTGAACCTCACAAGAAAAGAAAGCTACTTGAGTGATCCTGTGTACCTGGATCCCGGAATAGCTGGAGGAAGACTGGACTGAGTGCTGCCCCGTCACTGCGGTATTCAGGTCACCTCTGTTGCTTCTCTGAGACCACTATCTTTCCCTCTTGGCATTATGTTAACACACTCCTGAATGTTCCTGACCAGCAAACTGTAAAAAGAACATCTGATTCTATAGAGGTCTGCACACCTATTGTCAAGCGCTGATGGCTGGCAGCACCTGACTGCAACTTACCCTGTTAAAGCAGCACAAAGGATCTTTTGCAGTTTTTAGCTTGGCAGCCTTCCCAATAAGAGTTAAACTGTGCTTTAGTTGAATGTAGCAACCATGCACATACCCTGTAATTACAAAAACAAATACTAAATATCTGTGTGGGTGAATTGGAGTTTCTGATGTACCTTTGTCATCCCAACAATGTCCAAAATACTCTTTATATACATTACACAAGCCTATAAAAGATCCAGAATAGGACAGTGTGTCTGGTCTTAAATCAACCCAGAAAGGTCCATGTCACCGCTCTGTTCATTGAGCTTCACTGGCTACCTGTGGCTGCTCCAATAAAACATGAGTCACTGACACTCGCCTGCTAGGTGTTCTCAGGGTCCTCACCTGCTGATATGACCTCAGCTGTAAAGGCTAGAACATCACTAGAACATCGATTAGCCTTGTCCTCTCTTCAGAAAAGCAGATCTCAGTAGAGAGCGTTCTCCACACAGTTTCTCAATGGTGGAACAAGCTACCAATCAGGATCTGGGTTTTGTTTAGTGTTGGTGTTCTTGCCTCTGTCCTGTTCTGTTTCTGTTAACTTATTTACTGTTTTACTTTGCAGGTCTGTCTTTTTCTTGTACTCTGTCTGACTTTCTTAGTCTCCATCTCCATGATGTTTTGCACCTGTGTCTCATTAGCTCCAGACTCTATACATTGTCTTGTCTTTTTTTTCCCCTCTTGCTGGTTCTTAATGTTTCTCCCCAGCTCTTTTCTGTTCCTGGCTTCTGGTTTTGTCTGTCCTCCCACCTTGTTTTGGATTTTTGCCATTCCATTTCATTTTGACATTAAAGAACTTTCTGTTGGATGACTGCTGCTTCCTGCTCTTCTGCATTTGGGTCCACATCACCACATCGCAAAACTTGACAAAGAAGTTCTTGAGATCTTCCTTTTTGATAAAGCCTTTAACTCTGTAGTCTCTTAGACCACCTCCTAGTTATGCTGCTACAGTCCTAGGTTGCTGGGGGGAGTCTCTTAGACCACCTCCTAGTTATGCTGCTACAGTCCTAGGAGTGCAGTTGTCCACTGAGCATCTTCACCTGCCTGATCTCAGTCTCAGAAGGTCCTGGACCATTTCATCAAGTCTACGTTGTATATCTTCCGTAGTCTCTCTCTTCTCTCTTGTCTTTTTTCAGCTGATGTCATGGTGATGTTCAGCTCCTCCTCGACTCCCAAACCCTGCACCTTCTGACCATCCTAGTGTTTACCTGCTCCTGATGACTGGATGCCACTGCAGTGCCACCACATATTTATATATTTTTTATCTCAGATGTTTGGATATTTTTGTCCCTCTCCTCTATCTGTCCTTTATCCTCTCTGTCCTGTCTCCCTCCTCATGTCTTCCCCTACCCAGGAGGATCCTCCATAGAACTCATCCAGGTTCTGGTCCAGTTTTTATCCCAAGAGGGAGTTTTTTTCTTGCCACTGCTAGGTGCCATGTGCTCAGGGGTCATGATCTGGGTCTGTAAAGCACCTACAGATGACTCTGTTGTACATGGGTGTGATGTAAATAAACTGAATTGAAAACTCCCCTCTTCCTAGAAGACCTTCTGTCGTAGCTGCATCCTCTCTTTAGCGTCCTAGTCTGCACTTCAATGGTGTGCTAGCTGCAGTGACTTGTACGCTGCACTCGCCTGAATGCTGATTTAACTGCACTTACTTTGTCATTTACTACAGTATGTTGTATGTTGATGTTAATGTAAAGTCAAGCATATAGTCCTTCAAATGAAACTGAAACTAATACTTTAGCATTTAAAAAGTAAAATCCTTTGTGTTGCTTTTAAAGAGCGGTGTATTTTTACGTAGGTAACATTGAATGTCATTTTGATGGATTCTCACTCAAAACTACGGTTGTAGCAGAACGTTGCTTTAAATGTAAGCGCCCTGTGAATTACTGAGGACAGGTGGTGTTGCTGGAATTGTAATGAAGCATTTCGATTTGATCAGTGATTTAATTGGGGAATAAAAATCTAGATCACTAAGCTGGATTGGAAATGAAGAAATTTATTATTAGTCAGATTTTTAGTATTAACACACCCTGTTTAATGGTTATATGTAAGTATTTTCTAATTGAATACTTTCTTGAGCATTAAAAAAAGGAAGTGTGTAAGTTTTAATAAAAAAAAGATGATTAATTATTAAATAATGCAGTTTTAAAGTCTATTTAAAAATGCATTATTTTGAGTAAATAAAAGCAGGCTGTAGTGACCAATCAGAGAGCTTTGTTGCATTCAAATACGTGATTTGCATTGTTTAGCTTGCTTTTCCTTGCTCAGGGCGCAAAGTGCCTCAGAAAAGAGAAAAGGGAGAGGGTATGTGATTTAGGAAATCCTTTTATTCTAAAAAGGTTTTGAAAATGCAGAAGTATGAAGTTTACCGTTTTAAATGCCTGAATAGAGAATTTATTCCCAAATTATTGAATAAGCGTTGTTATATCTTCTCTTGAAAATGCACTTTCAAATAGATTTTTAAATTTGAATTATTTAACAGTAGATTAATTATTAATCAAATGGGTTTTTTTGGAATGCTCAAACTGTCTTCCACAGAATCCCAGAGATGGTTTAAATGAGCAGCCTAACGCCAGCGTTTATCCAGATAGTCATCAGCTTTTAATGTTTGTACTGCTGAAGGTGAGAGACGACGAAGGGAAGCAGCTTTACAAAAGTTCATCTGTACCCTGCTTACATTTTAGTGACATCCACAGAGTCGTGAATGTCAATCACTTGGAACCCCAGGTTGTCGATACCCACTTTCTGCTGGTTGTTGTGATTCTCTTTGTTGTGGTTGTTGTGGTTTTTCTGGTCAACATCTGTCTCGAAGCAGTGGACGCAGTGCGGCGTGGGGACCCGGACGCTTTTGGAAAAGTTTGAAAAGTCCACGTGGTACTTTCCCGTCTTGGTGCGGGAGATGATGGGCAGGAAACTGTAGCCCCACTGAATCTCCTGTGGTATGTAGGAGGTTCGAACCTGGCAGGAGGAGCTGGTGGACTCGGCCGTCCCGTCCAGAAAGACCACCAGCTCAAAGTCCTGATGAGGTAGAGTGTCGGCAGAAAGTCCGTAGAATGGACTCGATCTGTTGATCTCGTGGTATAGGGTCAGAGGGCAAACAAAAAACAAGTTATCCTTTCCGGCATCAACCATGAAGTCAACATCCACCTGATCCAGGATGATGGTCTCTCCATCTAGTGTGGTTGTTGTCCTCAGCAGCTTTCCATAGATTTGGCTTCCTATTAGTAAGGTCTTTCGGAGGTTGGCTACTCTGATCAGGAGACATAGGCTTCTTTTCTTCAAGCAGATGACAGCTGTGTTGCTGAAGGTGACAGTCTTTGCCCTTTTTTTGGGTAATGAGATCTTAGCCAAGATGACGCCACACATGAAACAGTTGATGAAGACTCCAATCAGAGACTGGACAATGATCAGAGCCACCGTTCCAGCACAGTGGCCAGTTAATGCCCTGCCTCCATACCCTATGGTCGTCTGGGTCTCTAATGAGTACAGGAAGGCTGTTGTCAGGCCGTTGACATTGTCTATGCACTGGACATGTCCATCTGTCCGGTTCTGTCCTGTCAGATCCCCATTGCTCTTTGCGACCCAGTACCACAATAGGCTGAAAACGAACCAGCTGCCCGTGAATGCAGTCACAAACAAGAGGAGAACGAAGCGCCAGCGGATCTCCACGAAGGTGGTCCAGAAGTCCACGAGGTACGCAAAGTGGTTGCTGTACTCAATGTTGCCAAACTCAATGTTGCAATGGCCGTCTTTGGTGACCAGGCGCGTTTTACGGCTTCGGGGTCCAGACGTCTGGATGTGACCCGGCAGCAGCTGGAGCATCCTGGAGCTGTAAGAAAAACATGATTAATTACAGGCTGCATCCATGAACTGTAGCAAAGGAAAACCACGTGACTTTCCTGAAGCTAATATTTGGATCTCTTGTGTTTTTATTGAACACAGCCATTAAATATTCACAGTGTCGCACATTTCAGCAAGAAGCCAAGTACTTTACATCAAAAGAGAGAACAAAACAAAGACGTATAGCAAACGCAAAGAAAACGAAGAATAAAGAAATTAGAAAACAATACAGCAAAGGGTTAGAACAGAGTTACGGTACAGTATCGAAATTAAAATGGTTTAGTTAAAAGCTGAAATAAAAGAAAAAGCAATAAAAATTTAATCAGAGACAGTTATAACAAATGAGTTTTAAACTTTATTTAAAGGGACTGAGGGTTTCAACATTTGAAGATCTGAGTGTCCGGGATGGTTTCTGTGGTAATGACAAGCCTCTGATGCATTTTGACCCTAAGCCATTCAGTGGTTTCTCTATTTTACTGGTTTGAGAAACTGGGTGGTGTCATTGCCACATAGTCCATTTACTTCCACGTTGACTTCTAGACAGCTGATTTTAGCCTCCAGCAGTTCAAATTCTTTCTTTAATCACGCCGTATTGATTTAATAGTATCCTAGACCATGTTTCTATCAGTCTGTTGAGAAGGGAAAAAAAGGAAAATAAAAAGGGAAAAAAAGAAAAATGAAAGGCGAAGCAGAAACGAAGCAGCAAAGCGTCTGCCTGTAGTGAAGCAGGAAGTCTATTATGTATATTAACCCATAAAACTGAACCTCAGGCTCCCTCTGATTGGATATACCTGAAAGGCATCTAGATTAGATGCCTGAACCACCTCATCTTCTCTTCTGTCTGTCAGTCTCCCAGTCCATCCTGCCCTTATGTCTGAAGGCAGCAAGGTACTTAACCTCCAGCTGAAGCAGAACCTCACTCCCAGCCTGGGGAGAACTTTCAGGCTTTTTGATTGAAAACCATGAAGAAAAATTTGAAGGATCTTTTTTTAAATTTTCCCTCTAAGTGGTCCAGACCTTGTGCCCAAGTCATGATGCTCCCTCCACCATGCTTCACCATCTGGATGATGTTTTGACTTTGGTAAGCTCTGCCCTTCATTGTCTTTTTTTTTTTTTTGTCATACAAAGTGCTACAAAACAATTCAAGTTTGGGTTCATCAGTTTAAGACAGTGATTCTCAGCTGGTGTCCCAAACATGGTCCCCAGGCTAAAAGCTAATGCCTATAAGCTAACAGTACGAATCCAGTGATGCAGGGTTGTCACAGTCATAGTTACATTAACATACTCCCAAAGATGGACTATTAGCTTTATTTAAAATGCAGTTAATTGAGTGTAAAAGGGAATGTTTTCCGCTCCAACATCGCCACCCGCTGGTCATTTTGGTTCATCGTTGACCTAGTTTTTTTTTTTTTGTTGTCTTGGCATACTGTTATATTCTTTACTATCTCAGGTTCAAGCTGAACCATCTTTTCATTAAAGAACTTTGAGAAACTGAACATTTTTGGGTCACATCTTGTCATTAAAGGGGGATGGTGGGTCCACAAGGCCAGACTGGTGGACAACTGCTGGTCTAAGCAACATTTTCCCAGTGGCCTTTGGGTGGTCATGGTTCTCTCTGGTGAACTGCTAATACACAGATGCTTTCAAGATCCAGTGATGTCCTCAAAACTTTATCCATTACTCATTAGTTCTTCTTTTCCTTCTTTGAGAGTTCTAGGTTGTGTCTTTGGAGTCATCTCACCTGGATGTCCACTTCTAGGAAGGTTAGCCATGTAAAGAGACTGATGGATGCCTGAACACTGACATTACTGTGTTGCCCTACCCAGCCTTATACAGGTCAGCTGTGTTTGTCTCTTATTGACATTTGGACAAAGATCGGATCACATTTGATCCCACATTAATGCGGAAACTCATATACTTTTTCTTACTGTTGTAAATCGGAACTCTCATTGTACACTCTAGTAAAGAGGGATTCCCTCCAATCTGCGTAACAACTGTTACAAGAAAGAAAAACCCTGTTAGGAAGGAAGAACTTATGGCAGCTTATTGAGCCATAGATCGACACTGTAGGAACATTTTCACATATTTGATTATTAAATTAAGCTGATTTCAGTGGCAGCTATGTGGGATGATGTTTCATTCTGTCTCGGCTTCCTGCTAAAGTTTAGTACTTTAGACTTCTTCTATTTCTTTATTTTTTACCACCAAAAGCAATAAAAATACAAAAGGCAGTAATAATTTCTTTCTATTCTGTGTTTATAAAGCCTGAACGTTAACACCCAGCCAGCCCCCCACAGACTAGTATCATTTGTCTGGCATGAATATATGCGTTTATATCTGACATAAAGGCTCTCTTTGACAAACTGATGAACTAAAAAAAAGATGCACAGGATAATTCAAGACTGACGTCATCACAAAGTTTTTTTTCCAGCAGAGTGGCTCCAACTCTGTCGTCTATGGAAATGCTAACATTAGCGGGTATTTGTAATCAAATAAGAAAATGCACCAGAATGGTGCACATTCTGTTCAGTTTTGACTGTGATTATTGAATTGACTCATAGCGGTTCATATAGTGCAGCGTGGACCACGTGGTCCATCTTGAGTGTTACATAAGACCTGTTCATTGGACTCCTGATTGGGACTCAAAAAGCCTGGTTGTTTTAGCAAAAAAGGTCAGATCATTTGAAAATCACATTTAGTTTGACTGAAGTTTCCTACACATTAGTGAGCTTATGTAAAAAGGATGGGGGGGGTAAGGATTTAACATCTTTGCTCTTTATCATTTTGTCATTCAAATTGGGAAAACTACTTGTAATAGTGATGATTTTCCAGTTAGAACAGGGTTTGAAGAAGTACTTTAAGTTGGATTTTCTTTTCATTTCTGTAACATACACATGTAAAACTGGCAAATACTAATGCATGCTCTGCTAGAGATCCAACATTGTTACGGGAATGACATAAAAATGTTAAATAACTTACCTTTGAGCAGCTTTAATCCATCAGGACAAACAGTACACTACTGTAGGTTTCATAAATAACGGCTCACAGACTTAGTTTAGCAATGTAAAAGTTTATGTTCGACGTACCTGCTTACTGAGACCATGGACCCAGAGTGCTTACTGGATCTGTGCTGGAACTTCAGGCTCCTTTCTTTTAGCGGGTGGCCATGGAGGCGTTTAAAAGATTTTAATCCACAGTGAAATTTCCTAATCCCAGCCACATGCCACCATGTACACTGGCTTCATAGAGCCGGAGAGCTCCCGGTGGGCGTCAGTCCTCAGCAGGGCGACTCCCCTTCATCACTAACAACATAACCAGAGGCTGCAGCAGCAGCATTTGGATTCCTGCAAGTTTTTGACACTACAGAGTGGTGAAGGTACGGGAACATGCCTTCAGTGCTGTTTCCGTGGCAGAAAGTGCGTCAGATCGGGGGGCCCGAAGTGGCCAGCTCGAACACTCATGCTGTTTTTGTTTTCAGTCCTGAGAACATTTGGGATTTACAGGAGGCCTCACAAAGGATCCCCTCACTTGTATTTGCTACAGTCCCCACTCCCCCAACCCCTCCTCGAACCTCCAAGGCTGCCTCACATTTACATCAAAATGAGGAGCTGGGGGAGCAGCAGCAGCAGTGTCCTTGCTACATTCTTCTAACCGCAGAGGGGCCATTTTCATCAGTATTTCCATGATCAGCTCTGTAATGAGAGATCTTGATGATAAGATGCCGTTAGCTGCATATGAATGATGTGAAGGCTGAGATGGATAAAGATGCAGATGGTGTTCCTGCAAGAGACGCTGCAAGAACCTTAGATGCTTCTGTAGCATCTTTACCATTACAAAGACATCTCACACACATGAGGAATCAACATTTTCATTTAACTCAGTACATATGCACATTACCTAGTGCATACTAATTAAGGGGAATGCTGAGCGTCGCAGGAGCTCATTTGCTTTTGAGTCAAAAGTTAGAGGCCTGTCCGCTGCTTCGTGTGAAACTACCACCTGCAGTTTTCACATGACGGGAAGACAAAAAAGGAATTATATTTTTAGAATTATATTTTTTGACTTGAGTTTCATTTTGATGTTGCAGTCGCCTTATTTTCTGCTGAATCTAAACGCGATCCATTTCAGTACATACAAAGGAGTCGATATACTGTCTCGACCTCAGACAGGGAACTGATTTTTTTTTTTTTTTTTTCTGACTAATGCAGATGAGGTTGGGGGATTTTTTTGCACCTCGGTGTTAGAGAAGAAACATGTTGATTGGATTTCTGTCTGCATGCTCAAGTTGCATTGTGCTACAGGAAGTTAAGCTGTGGAGGATGTGCAGACTGCTGGTCTGTGGTGAGAAGTTGTGACATGACCACAATTATTGAAAGAAAAAAAAAAGAAAAGCAGAATGAAAACCTGCTGTTCTGTTCAGCTCCGGAAAGTAAACCTTCATTTCGTCAGGAAGTTGATCATCTCCATCATGCTTAATCTTACTTCGTTTAACAGCTGTAGTTCTTTCCAACTTTGACACTTTCGTAGGAGAAATCAAACATGTCATGAATTATCGAAGGCATTTAATTCAAAGAGATGTCTGTATTTTAGAGATAAAAGTAGCAGAAGCAGACAAGCTCACAGCAGGTGCTGAAAGAAAGTTTTGTACAAAATGGCTTAATATTTTGTTATTGTTTTTATTTAAGACAAAAGAATGAAAGTATACAGTATAAACATATGTAAGTATATATAAAGTGTATATACACCACTGGTCCACTTTGTTTTTGTTGAAAGTTACAAACTTTAAAGCCTCATAAAAGTCCCAAATAAAAGTATAGAACAAACAAACTGAAGTTAAAAAAAAAAAAAAAAATCATGGAATCAATTTATAAACCAACTTTTGACTCTAATTTAAGAGTCTAATATAATGTAAACTACCAGTCAAATGTTGCATACACCCCAGTTCTTCCAGTTCTTTAGAAATTGCTATATAAATAAATTGAATTGAATTGAATTGAAATTTTAAAACAATTTAAGTCCAATGAATAGCTGAAAATGTTGACGGTCCAGAGGTTAACAGAAAGGTAAAGGTAAGTGTGTTTCTCAGGGAACAAAGCAGAGCAGCTTAGAAGATCCACATGTATGCAAATAACAATGACATGAATAATAGAAGTAAAACAGTGTATGATTAAAACCAGTTTGCTCAACTAGGAAAAAACACATGTTTTTAAAGGAACTTTCAAATACTGGAGTGTGTTAGCAGTTCTAACGTTAAAGAAATCGTTCCAAAGTCTGGGTGTCACCAATGAAAGTGTTCTATGTTTTTCAGTCTGGGTCATGGTCCTGCTCGGCTGTGGTGGTGTGTGTTTCTTGAGTTGTAGGTTGGGCTGAGCAGGGCCGGAGTCTGGCTGCTTCCTGCTGCCACACCTGGCCTTCATCAGGACCCATCACCAACCTTTCTTAAGGAGCAGCAGGAGCTCCAGTCTTCGCTAGTTTATTAAACCAGTTGTGGTCATCTGGCCGGCTTATTCAATTCAATTGCAACCCTCTTGGACTCTTCCATTGCTCCCTGTCTGGAACCACAGCTGGTGATGTCCAAACAAGGCTTCAAGGGGCTTTGAACCCTTTTGGACCATTGTGTTGAAAATTGGTTCATTACTCGAAGCTTCATTCATTACAAACATGGGGGCCACCTGCTGGCATTTTGGTTGTACTGCAGCCATGCAAAAGGTTGATGACCCTACGAAGTGTGCATTTGTTATCATTATTATTATTATCATTATTATTATTACCATTGTTGGTAACTTTTACTCTGTTTTTAATACCTCTGTGTTTTTGTATGTCTTTGTACATATGTTGGCTGTTGAACACACAAATTTCCGCCTCTGGGGGATTAATAAAGTATCTATTTCCAAATAAAAGTGAAGCAACCCTCATTTCATGTGTTGTTTTTCCTTCTTGCTCTATCCTACCAACAGAACAAGGTTCACTTTGTCATTCAACATGTTACAAACATGAAGAGGCCAACATTAAATAAATAATGAATAATAAATTAAACCATTGCCAAAATCATTGCTAAAAATGATAGGGTTAGTAGTAATAGTAGGAGAGGTAAAGTTTAGGTAAAGATGCAGTTAAAAATAGAATTCTGACTTATTTCATGTATGTATCTTTCTATATATTTTATGTACACATGGGGGTATGGGCTCAAGGTGCTTGGGTGAACTGGGCTGCTTATGCATTTTTATTTAAAAACAACAGTTTCTCCACAGTTAAGGGTTTGAGGTGGCTTCTCTTTTTTATACTAGTTCCCCAGCTGTAGAAAACACCCTCTCACAGGCCACAGGTGGAGAGTTCACCTGCATGAAGAGCATGACAGGTGACAGCAGATACGCATCCATGTTCATGGAAGTCCACATATCTGCAGTCAGGCTGACACTGTCAACATTCTGCAGGGCTGCCTTGGCCTTCTCCTTTTCTTCCTCATACCTCCTCTCCAGCAGGGCTTTAAGTACCTGCCTTGATGGAAGGTGTATGTGGGATCCAGTTTAGCCACCAGAGCACAGAAGCCATGATCAGACACCACAGTGAAAGACTGGGAATCTTTCACTATGAAATCCACTAGAGCTTCATCAAACTCCTGCTTCCTGCTCCCTAGAATATAAAAGTTAGCAGAACAATAGATTTATTTAGCTTTAGCAGGACCAAAACCATACCAATCAGACTGCAGGGAAAGCGTTTAAGTGTAAAGATTGCAATGTATAATACAGGCTCACTGTTATGCTTCTGATTTGAAGTTAGTTTAATACTAAATGTATAAACCCAAACCTAGACTCATTGCTAATAAACAGTTATAGAAGCGTAGTGAAGAATGAAAGTTACACATAATATTGCCTGGAACAGCAAACATTATACCCACTCAACTGATGGACACGTTATTACAGCAGCACCACTGGCTCCATCCTTATGTTTGGCTCGGTAATGCCTCATCATTGATGAAGTGTTATTATTATAAGCCAGATGCCGGGAACAAAGCAAACACTTCACCTGCAAATTTAAATGAGATGTGTGTGTGGTTTATTCTTTGTTACTGTATGAATAAGAGTTGAAAATATGTTTGTAACAAATTACCTTGTTCGGCGGCACCATTTCAAAATGCTCCCAGACTTGGGATCTCTTCCTGGTTGGTTCCATTGCAGAGCGATAAGAAAGCAAACTGAAAGCGATACGAACACTAATCAAAGCAATCCAAAAAGGTACTGACCAGAAAGGCAACACATCATGCTGTTTCATCCGTTTTAAAGACGACTGAGACCCGCCAGTCTTTCAAAGCCCCGCCCACTGAACCAAACCAGTCAGCTGATTCAGTCTGAATGAAGCAGTGAAGTGGTTCAAACGTCATCAGTCACGTGATTTGAAGCGAGCTCCGGAGCAGTGCTTCAGAAAAAAACCCTACCGAGTTTTGGGGCGTGGTTCGAAGCCCTGTGTCAGAGGTAACATCACTACATATTGGTAGCGTTTAGTAAAAGAGAATTCAAGTCGGTCATTAAACAAAAGGTCATGGAAAGATGGTAGAAACAGTGGGAGGAATACAGAACTGGCAGGTGGCTTTACAACATACAAAGGAAAGTTGGTACAATGAGGAGTACAGGATGAAATAGGAAGGAGGAAAAAAAATCCAGATTACGTTTTGGTCATACTAGATTAAACAGTACATTGTTTAAAATAGGAAAACTTCCCACAGGAAAATTTAATTTTTGTTCTCAAGATGAGACTGTGGAACATGTTTTATTGTATTGTCCTGCATATTTGTCTGAGAGAAGGGAACTGATACGTAGAGTACAGGAAGTTACAGTTAAACATGCAAGATATTTTGGACAAGCTTTCCACTTCTGACTGTTATTGTGTTTTGTTGAGGTACCTTGGGAAAACAAGATTAAGAGAGAGAATATAGTTTTTTTTGTATATATTAACATCGCGTTCTACACTCCACTCCATTAGATGGCGGTAATAAACATCATAACGTTGCTTGCCAACCGCCCTAAAATAACAGAAGAAGAAGAAAAACAAAAGAAAGAAGAGGAAGTGTGTTTATTTGGATAGAGGAGAAGCTAATTTGGTTAGCAGCCCTCAGTGTGAACGTGTCTTCCTCTAACCGAGCGTAACCTGTAACTAACCCTAACACGTAAGTAACCTGTAACCAAGACTAGCTAACTAACCGGGACTCAGCAGCGGTACCGCGGCAGCTCTCCTTTTCTGCTTAGTTCGCGCCAAACAAACGCGTTGTCGCGAGCGCTTGGAGAGACAGCTGATGAATCAATAACGTTATTGGGGAAGGACTGCTTAAGATACTACAGTTCCAGGTACCATCCCTCATTTATCAGAGGTCCAGGTTTCAGCTCTCATTTAAGAGAGTATTGATCATTGGTGTCATTAGCATTGATCACTGATGTCATTGTTATTTATCTCTGATGTAGTGTCAATCACTGGTGTCAATTGTATTGATCATGGATGTAATTAGTATTGATCGCAGGTGTAGTATCGATCACTGTTGTCATTAGTATCAATCACTGATGTAATTAGTATTGATCGCAGGTGTAGTATCGATCACTGTTGTCATTAGTATCGATGACTGATGTAATTAGTATTGATCGCAGGTGTAGTATTGATTGCTGATGTCATTATTGATCGCAGGTGTAGTATCGATCACTGTTGTCATTAGTATCAATCACTGATGTAATTAGTATTGATCACAGGTGTAGTATTGATCACTGTTGTCATTAGTATCAATCACTGATGTAATTAGTATTGATCGCAGGTGTAGTATCGATTGCTGATGTCATTATTGATTGCAGGTGTAGTATTGATCACTGTTGTCATTTGTATTGATCACTGATTTAATTAGTATTGGTCGCATGTGTAGTATTGATCATTGAAATATTAATCTGTGTGTTCCAGATCATAGGGAGATGGTGTCCTACAGACAAAGATGTCTTTCCTGTGAATGTTAAATCCGGGAGGAGTGATGGAGACTTCACACAGATGTGGATGGAGGCCACGCCCCTGATGGGAAGTACCCGTGAGCAGAGAGAGGAAGTGGGGATGGCAACTGTCTCAGGTGAGGAGGTCAGGGACAGGTGGGTGAACACCTGAGGGGGTGGAGCCTCATGTTTGGTCACACCTGGATTGATTCTGTCTTGTGCTCAGGTCAAGTGGTGGTGGATGAGGACTCCGTTACCATGGAAGCGTGTGAGTCCAGTGGGGACGAGCTGGGACGATTAGATATTGACCTGGACAGGAAGTCCATCCAGCACAACCTGACATCTAGCAACGTCCGTGCCATCCTGCATGTGAGTGCTCTGCTGACCTGTGTGCCTCCATTACTGTCCATGGACACGTGCATGCTTTCTGACACTTATATGTTTTGTTCCAGGAGGTGATAACACACGAGCATGTGGTGGCCATGATGAAAGTGGCCATTAGGGACACACAGGACCTGCCTATGTTTGTGAGTCTCGTTTCCACGGTGATCCTTCTTGATGGGCACGGTGACATCACTGTCTGTGTTGCTGTGTTTGAGAGTCCTTACCTTCAACAAAACTGGATCAGAACCTGGATATTTATGATAAAAAAACCTGTGTTCCTGACTGAGGTTATGAACTGTGACAGGATCAGAGCCAGGGGTCCGAGGTAGCTGATTGGTGTATGACACAGTGTTGTAGCTGAAGAGAGGTGTAACACCACATCCGTATTTTCATTATCTCATCACATGGACCAGATATGTCTGTATTGGTGGAGAACTTTATCACCAATATGAGTCTATATATTTTCTGTGACTCTGTTTTTATAGATCCAGACCTTATATCCTGTAAGGACTCGTTTAGATACTACCAGAGTCATATGACCTGCAGAACTACAGTTTACTACAATAAACATCGCTCTTTTATATCTTAGAAAAGGAGACAGATTCTGGGCTTGTCTTGGGTTTCCATCATGATAGAAATCTTTGAAATGAAATGGGATTTTGTGCAGCTAACAACATATAAATAATTGTCCAACTTCTCTCCATCCCATGCAGTTTGGGTTTAGGAAGCATCACTCCACAGGTATCAAGATATTTATGGACACTTGCCGTATTTTTAAAGTTTTAAATGGACTTACTCCTCCTCCCTTAATGGATTTATAAGTAAAACAAAAATACCAATAGAATAAACGTCGGAGCACTGACCAGAGGAGACTGTAACATACAATAGCACAGGACTAAATTTTGCCAAATGGTGATGTCCATCAGAGGCACACAGTCATTGAACACACTGCCAGCCCATTTTAGGAACTGTGGCACCTACTCAAACTTTAAAAACACACTGAAACATTGAAAACTAACCAGATATGCGCTCAGGTAGATGATATGTTTCCTAGGGCCTGTGAAAGTCTCTGAGTGTAGTGTAACTTCATGTTGTTGGTGTCATGTCTGTACGTGTCATCAGTGTCTTTTTATGTTTGTTGTTCTTACCTGCATGAAAGTTAGCTGTTGTGCTAACTTCGACATATTTACATTGATTAAAGCTTACATGTTAATTAATGTGCATTGTCCTAATCTCAATCAATCAATCACTCACTAAATTTGAGCTTGCCAGATAGTACTCTGTTCTACTAAGCCTCAGATGTTTTCTTATCTGTTGGGTTCCATAGTCCTACCCTCTGCTGAAAGGAGTCCTGGAGGAGAACTGAGAAGTCGTCTAGGATTGCTGTCAGGATTATTATTGGTCATTTTCTATTTGTTGTCTGTCAGGAGCCAAAGATGACCCGGTCCAGAGTGAAACAGGCAGTTCAGGAGGGACTGGTGAACCTATCGTCCATCCAGGTACTGTAGCTGCAGGATGTCTTTAATCTGTTTAACCGACCTAAAAGCCTGCATGACTGACCTACCAGTCTGCATAATCTACTGACCGGTCTGTGTAACCTAACTATCATGTATCTAAATTCTAACTCAATAACATGAAATAACAGTAAATTCAACAATATGGAATTTAAAAGTGCAGCTGTGTCATAACTTGTATCAAGTTCAAAAATAGAGAAACTAAAAGTGACACTTTGCTATATGTTTAAAAAAAAAAAAAAAGAAGAGAAGTGCATTTGGCAAGACAGGTGAGCAAGTGAAGTGAGTTTTACCTTTTTTATTTATTTTCTTTCTGTTCTTTTTTTCCCTCCTTTTCCATAAAAAATAAGGTAACAAAACACATGCCATGCTAAAAAATAAGAAAAAGAAAGAAAAGAGGAGTAGGGAGAAGAACAAATTCTTATAAGTTCCTACCCCAATTCTATAACAAAATAAACAAATCAGACTTCACATCCATACTTGAGAACTTAGAATTTATATACATATACATACACACACACACACACAGATATAAATATACGTGTGTGTGTATGTATATGTATATAAATTCTAAGTTCTCAAGTTCTCACACACACTGATATAAATATACGTGTGTGTGTGTATGTATGTATGTGTGTGTGTGTGTATATGTATCTACAGTGCCTTGCGAAAGTATTCGGCCCCCTTGAACTGTTCAACCTTTTGCCACATTTCAGGCTTCAAACATAAAGA
>JBAMYA010000006.1:14328873-14345868 GCA_037176975.1 Arrhamphus sclerolepis | reverse complement strand
CACCACAGTGAAAGACTGGGAATCTTTCACTATGAAACCCACTAGAGCTTCATCAAGCTCCTGCTTCCTGCTCCCTAAAATATAAAAGTCAGCAGAACAATAGATTTATTTAGTTTTAGCAGGAACAAAACCATACGAATCAGACTGCAGGGAAAACATTGAAGTGTAAAGATTGCAGTGTATAATACAGGCTCACTGCTATGTTTCTGATTTTAAGTTAGTTTAATATTAAATTTATACACCCAAACCTAGACTTATTTCTCCTAAACAGTTACAGAAGCACAGTGAAGAATGAAAGTTAAACTTAATATTGCCTGGAACAGCAAACATTAAACCCACTCAGCTGATGGACACATTATTACAGCAGCAATACTGGCTCCATCCTCATGTTTGGCTTGTAACGCCTCATCATTGATGTTACTGTATGAATAAGAGTTGAAAATACGTTTGTAACAAATTACCTTGTTCGGCGGCACCTTTTCAAAATGCTCCCAGACTTGGGATCTCTTCCTGGTTGGTTCCATTGCAGAGCAATCAGAAAGCAAACTGAAATAGAGAAATAGAACGCTAATCAAACCAATCCAAAAGGTATTGACCAGATAGGCAATGCATGTGCAATGCAATTCATCCATTTTAAACACAACTGAAACCCGCCAGTCTTTCAAAGCACCGCCCACTGAACCAAACCAGTCAGCTGAGTCTGAATGAAGCAGTGAAGTGGTTTAAACGTCATCAGTCACGTGATTTAAAGCAAGCTCCGGAGCTGTGCTTCAGAAAAAACCCTACCAAGTTTTGGGGCGTGGTTCGAAGCCCCGTGTCAGAGGTAACATCACTAACCACAGCTCATCTTGGAAACCACTTACCTTCACTCACTGTCTGCTCGCCCTCCGTCAACTCGACAGCCTCACAGCAGTGGATCTTGCTCCAGATTTCACTTCCATCCCTTGTTGCTCCAGAAACCACCCCTTAAAATAAATATCTTACCCTGTTTGAGTTTTGCATTTGAGTCCAGTCCTTGCTCTGGCCTAACCCGCCATGACAGTCTGGTCCTTGAAACATCCAGGAGCAGCTGGTTGGTAGACCTCAGAGCTCTGACTGGAGTAGGAGGCCTTAATAGTTCACATAAATAAGATGGTGCCAAGCCTTTAAAACACTTGAAAAACCAGTAACATTTTGAACAGGATCCAGGAGCCAGTGAAAGGCAGCCAGAACAGGAGTGATGTGATCCGACTTTTTCCCATCTGTTTGTCAGATTTAAAATCACATGAGGTTCCTGCAGATGAGTGACAGTAAGAATCTAAGCAGCCAATAACACTGTCATAGCCATCTAGTAGGTTAGGCTTTCCTAATAAAATTTGTTGTTTCTGTTGAGACTCAGGAAACTGGACTCCATCCAGGATTGAACATCTCTGAGCTTGAATGTTCACACAACTATCTGATTTTATTGGCAGATCTGAAGATCATCTGCAAAATAATGAAGAGATGTTGTGCCTTTCAACAAAGTGGAAATATGGGGGTGTTCTAAAACTTTTGACCTGTAGTGTACAAAGTATTCAAACGTGAGATTCAGGAGGACCAACGTGGATCGGGTCAATACCCTGACCAGGTTCCTGGAGGAGTCGTGGGAGTTAAAAAGTTCCACATGATCCTTGTAGAAGGCATTTGACCATGTCCTTTGGTGTTAAACATGTGGGTGCCACGGACAAAATAGATCAAAGGTTTGTTCCGCATTCATAGATGTATTTTATATAAGAGGTGAACACAGGACTGAAGAAAACAAAGTTAAATAACTAGAGCTACACTAATGAAGTTTCAAACATGGTTTATGGCTTCTGCTTTCCCTTCAACATTGATGCTTTAATGTGTTTTTTAAAAGTCAAAAGACAAACGATGAGGAGCTGGGTCCAAACTCAGAGTCACAGATGGATTATCACCCCAGGCAAAGTACAGGTCTCACTGGAAAAGAATCCAGCTTACAATTGGCAATATGGACCAGACTCTCACTCCGTTTGTACAGTGAGCAGGTAGCCCGTAACAATGGACCCATACTCCTGGAGCACCCCCCACAGGACACCCCAAGAGACACGGTCAAATGCCTTCTCCAAGTCCACAAAACACATGTGAACTGGTTCCCATGCCCCCTCAAGGACCCCAGTGAGGATGTAGAGCTGGTCCAGCGTTCCACAACCAGGATAGAACCCACATGATTCCTCCTGAATCTGAGGTTCGACAATCGACTGGACTCTCTTCTCTAGCACCCCTGCATAGACCTTACCAGGGAGGCTGAGGAGTGTGATTCCCCTGTAGTTGGAGCACACCCTCTGGTCCCCCTTCTAAAAAAGGGGAACCACCACCCTGGTCTGCCAATTGAAAGGTACTTCCCCCGATGTCCCTGCAATGTTGCAGAGACATCCAAAGCCTTAAGGAACACAGGGAGGATCTCATCCAGCCCCAGAGTCCTGCCACCGTGCAGCTTCTTAACTACGTCAGTGACCTCAGCCCCAGTCATGGATGACCCCAACTCAGAGTTCCCAGACTCTGCTTCCTCCGTGGAAGACATGTTGGTGGGACTGAGAAGATCCTTGAGGTATTCCTTCCACCACCAAACAACATCTCCAGTTGAGTCAACAGCACCCCACCCTCACTGTACACCGTGTTGGTGGAGCACTGCTTCTCCCTCCTGAGGCGCCTGATGGTTCGCCAAAATCATTTTGGATCCAGTCAAAAGTCGCTCTCCATGGTCTCTCCGAACTCCTCCCACACCCAAGTTTTTGCCTCAGAAACCACTGAGTCCGTAGTTCGCTTGGCCTGTCGGTACCGTTCTACTGCCTCCAGAGTCCGACAGGCTAACCAAGCCCTGTAGAACTCCTTCTTCAGCCTGACGCCCTCCCTCACCCGAGGTGTCCACCACTGGGATTGGGGATTGCCACCACGACAGGCACCAACAACTTTGCTTCCACAGCTCCCATGGCCCATTCTGACTCAATGTCCCCCACCTCCCTCAGGATGAGGTTAAAGCTCTGCCAGAGGTGGGAGTTAAAGATCTGTCTGACAGGTTCCTCTGCCAGAGGCTCCCAGCAGACCATCACAATATGTTTGGGTCTACCTGGTCTGACTGGCATTTTCCCCCACCACCTGATCCAACTCACCACCAGGTAGTGATCAGCTGATAGCTCAGCTCCTCTCTTCACCCGAGTGTCCTGAACATACGGCCGCAGGTCAGATGATACGACTACAACGTTGATATTCGAGCTGCGGCCAAGAGAGTCCTGGTGCCAAGTTCACTTATGGACACTCTTATGTCTGAACATGGTGTTTGTTATGGACAAACCATGACTCTCACAGAAGTCCAATAACAAAACACCACTTGGGTTCAGATAAGAGAGGTCGTTCCTCCCAATCATACCCTTCCAGGTCACACTGTTGCTGCCCATCAGAACAAGGGAGTCTCCTTTAGGGGCACTTTACAGTACATCCATCGGGGATGAGAAGAAGGATGGGTACTCTGAGCTGCTGTTTGGTGCATAAGCAGAGACAACAGTCAGGGCCCGATCCCGACCCAAAGGCGCAGGAAAGCTACCCTCTCATCCACCGGGAAAAACTCCAACACACAGGCCCCGAGCTGGGGGCCTATAAGTAAGCCCACTCACACTCAGTGCTGTTCACCATGGGCAACTCCAGAGTGGAACAAGGTCCAGCCCCTCTTGAGGAGATTGGTTCCAGAGCCCAAGCTGTCCAGTGAGGTGAGCCCAACTATCCCTGCTCCAGTCACCCCACTGTATCTAGCACCCTAGTCACTGTAAGCGTCTTTGCGTGTCGCTATATAAACCTGATGTATTATTATTACTATTATCATCATTAGTAGTAGTTGTTGTATTAAAGGCCCATCTGGAGCGTCAACAAGCCAGAACCACCTACATTTACAGGCAACAGAAGAGTTCTTGATGATCACAGTGTTGTTATGGTTTGCTTTAAAGAACCATCCTTTGATAGTTTGACTTAATCGTGTCAAATGGGAGGACATCCTTGGTGTTTGTTTGACTAACCTAAAGAAATGTCTCCATCTGGTGCATAGATTTTGAAAAACACCCTCAAAATTTCATTTCCTATGTGCAGTAACCTTGTTGGGGGCGCAGCTTCAGACCCAGGGACTGAAAGAAACTGAACAAACGGATGACGAAGCCTGGCTCTGCTCTGCCAAGAAGTCATTTCACATAGAGAGGAAGGAGAGTTTTCGTTCAGTCTAATCCAGAGTTATAGTTAGAAACTAAGACTGAATGTTTTTTTTCTTAAATGAACACTAAATTCATCACCAGTGCCTTTTGACCTCAAAGGAAAGAACACAGGACTTTTTGTAACGTATAATATTGTTGATTGGTAACATTCTTTCATGCTAGATTTCTTTTGTCCATATCTGCAAGTCAACACCTCCAAGACTTAAACTAAACCATTTTTCAAAACTAGAAGTAAAATTAAAACTACAGATGCTTGTTTACCACATGTTCAACTAACTTAACCTAAACTGAAATAATCAAAGAAACGGAAAACTAAATAAAAACTTTTATTTATTTTTATATCTAAACTATTATAACTCCAAACTTCGACAGAAACGCAGCGTTCACCACTGAGACCTGGACGGATGGTGGGGATCCATCAGGTCAGAGAGTGAATGTTTGATGACTCAGCACGATGTTGTAATAGTGGACGTAAGAACATTTCCACACGTGTGCTGGGACTGAACAGTTGTCCAGGCGCTCCTCAGAAACCCAGATCATGACCCAGAGCAGATGGCAAGAAAAAACTCCCTCTGGGGAAGAAACCTGGACCAGGACCTGGATCAGTTCTACGGGGGACCCTCCTCCTGATAGCCAGCTGGGTAAAGGAAGACATGAGGAGGGAGACAGGACAGAGAGGACAAAGGACAGAGGGAGGAGAGGGACAAAAATATCCAAATATCTGGTATAAATATGTGATGGTTGGAGGGTTGGACTGCAGGTCAGTCACGCCAGCGTTCATCCCACACTGGAAACCAGTGGACAGCATGCAACTCATCAAAGGTCCTCCTACCTGACTAAATGTACTGGATGAGAAGGTTCTGGGTTGGAACAGACACGTTCCAAGATGACAATCCCAGGATTCATCAGGCCTGAAATAACTGTTCAGGGAGCATGAGACATCATTTTCACACATGGATTGAACACCACAGAGTCCTGAACTGGAACTCAGGATCTCTGGCATGTGCTGGAGAAGCGTTTAAATCAGTGAAAAGTCTGTTTCACCCTGGAGGGAAATAAATGTTGTGGCATTGCATAAGCTTTATTTATAAGCTGAAGATGGTCCAACAAAATGGCAAGGCTTTTTTTTTTTTTGGCCAAGCAGCAATGAAAACAATCTTTTCCATGTGAGTATGCAGACTTGATTCTGTGTGTGCACTTTTCAGACAGTAAGTGGTCCATTTGTCACTGGGTTCATTTTTAAAAATTCTTCCTCGCTTCACTAACTAGGGTAACTGGGATTAGATTTTTATCCTTTTATCTGTCACATTACATTACATAACTGTGTAAAAAAGAAAAGGAAGAAAAAGCAGCTCTGTGTTAAGTTTCAGTTTTGACTGCTGAGTTGAAGTGAAATCTGAAAAGCAGAAGTCAGGATCCCGGCATCACTGCAGGGGCTCTGTTTCATCCTGGAACCACATCATCGCCATGGTTACCATTGAAAGGACGGTTATTTACTTTCTCAACCAGCTACGTTGTTAGATTTCAGTCATAAAGGAACTTTTGTCCTAAAATCTCAAATTTCATCAGAAAATTGAGGGTTTAGTTTTAAAATGACAAATTTTCTTGCAAAATCGCAGATAATTAAAAAAATATAGATATTATTTTGCATAAAAAAAGGAAACTGATGTAAAATAGAGAATTTCTCAAATCACATCTTAAGTTTTTGTAAAATTGTAAAAATAGAGTTTTAAAGGAAAAAAGACCACAAACACAAATATTACCGGACAAAGACTTAATTACTTAATTATTAATTAATTCATTAATTTTGTCCTCACACCACTGGATACATTTGAACAGTGGGAGGAGCCAACGAGAGTTGGAAAAGGTAGGAAAGTAGCGTGGATTATATGCAGCATATACGTATACATCACTGGATTAACTGTTCAAACAACTGTTTAAGCTGGATTGCAGACATCCCAGCTATGCTAGCTACCTGTCAATCACACCTGACAGTGATGATTTATATTATATTTTCACCTGACTTGTCGTAAATAGGCGCTATATAAATAAATTGAATTGAATTGAATTATTAGAAATTTTGAACTGCTGAATGTGGTTTGTTTTTCTTGTGGAAAATATCAATTTTTTGCAACATTTGTCATAAATTACAATAGTCGTTAAACTTGAATTTTGTATACATTCAACTTTTTGTCCTAAAATCACCTTTGTTTTCATTTTTAAAAGTTAATTGTTTCAAAAATCTGGTTTTTTTTGACAAAAATGAGCAGCTTCTTATTATAAAATCATTTCATAAATACTGACATCAACCAGCTGCCTTAAAGCAGCTGTTCTCCACCTCAGTTATTCCACCTTAAAGCAGATGCTCTCCACCTGTTATTCCACCTTAAAGCAGCTGTTCTTCACCTCAGTTATTCCACCTTAAAGCAGCTGCTCTCCACCTCAGTTATTCCACCTTAAAGCAGATGCTCTCCACCTGTTATTCCACCTTAAAGCGGCTGCTCTCCACCTCAGTTATTCCACCTTAAATCAAGCATCAAACAGGCAGTCACACTGAAATTTGCTCTGAAATGTTCAGGGTTGGTTTTGTACGCTCTCACCAGATAAGATGAAAATGATTTATTTTGGAACTTTAAAACCAAACACTCAAATGTACCATCTCAAAAGGTCTTCAGCTGGGCCAGAGATGCCTGTTTTCTTCTTCTTCCTCTTCTTTCAACAGATTACAGGGATGTGTCCTGGTATTGTGTGTTTTCACTTGACAGAAATGTCCTGAAACACTAAAAACTGCACTCTGCTGCCTGCATGGTCACTTCACTAAAACAGCCGCCACCAGGAGACTTCAAACCAATAAACTGTGTCTCACGTTGGAGGAAAAGTGCTGAACAGCCTTCCAAGTCTAATCTGGCAGTCTTTTTTTTTTTTTTTTTGTGATTTAATGTCATTAGGAGTGGAGTCCATCGCCTTAAACATCAGCTGTTTCCTCTTTTCTCTCCCAGAATGTATTGCATATTTTATTAAAGTCAACCCTTGCATTATAAAAACAGGACGTTTAAAACATCAGGATGTTGTTTTTTTTTTACAAAATCCCTAGCAGGCTGTAATTATTACATACTGTACCTCCTGCATCGTGACATCAACTGCCTGGCGCAGTCTCTGGACATTACAGAAGGATAAATCTGATCCATTACAGGAAGTAGAGGCCTGTTTAAACATTTACCTTCATTCAGCACCAGATAAGATTTATTTTTTAAAGACTATGACTCCCTCTCTCGCCTAAAGACCATTGAGTCAAATAATGAGGCTCTAGTTGCAATCATTTGGTGCAGGCAGTAGTGAGAACGTCCAGGAACCAGCTGTGTCACACGATGTTGCGCTCCAGCATGGGCTCCTGCATCAACAGACGTCTGAAACCGAAGTTGCTCATGTCCAGCGTTCTGTAGCCGCCGTCCAGGATGAGTTCTGCCACGGCTCGACCGACGGCGGGAGACTGCTGAAGGCCGTGGCCGCTGAAGCCGGTGGCGAAGTACATGTTGTTGACCAGGGGGTGCACGCCGATGATGGCGTTCTGGTCGAAGGTGTTGTAGTCGTAGAAACCCGCCCAGGCGCTGGTGACCTGACGGGAGGAACACGAAGGACATGAGACCACGTCTGAAATCACAACTGCGTGAAATGAGATTAAATGATCAAATCTGCCTCTAGAGGAAAATAACAGTCGTGAACGCTCGTTAATATCCCTCTTTTCATCATATTTCTGTGTAAAAAGATTATTAACATCTGAGGAAAGAAAGAAAGAAATAATCATGTGGCCACAACCAAGAACCCCCATAATTCAACAGTAGATTTCCATTTGCTGTAAAGTCTTATCAGCCTCCAAACGTTGTTCTTTCCAAGGTTTTCTCAGTTCATCAAGTTTCTGGACTTTTGCTTATATGCAGCTCTCTTAACCCGTTTAATCCCAAATTATTACGTGCAGAAAGGAAACAAAGGTATTACTAACATCAGCCAGTTTCAGCTGCAGACATGACTGATGTAGAACACCTCCATCTGGACTGCTTTCAGGTCTAGAAATCCAAAACCTCTGCTAGCCTCAGGCGGTATAGAAAACACCTTTGACACTGTGTTACACTAGCGGTGCTCACATATAGATATATAAACATGCTTGCATGTGTATAATTCTAATTATATATCAGCAGAAGACCCTTTAAAAGATTATATGTATATATGCACAAAATATTTCAGTTCTATGAGCTAATTCAGGTATTTTAGCAGCAGTCTGAGGCAGACATCTCCTTCCAGAGCTAAAAAGACCTGCTCATGTGACATTAACATTATTTAGAGAAAACCTGTTCTCTCATTTTAAAAACTGCTTTCGCTGTCCAAAGCCAAGACGACACTTTTAGAGGTTTCAGAAGTTCAAACGGGGTTAAATGGTTAAATCTGCCCACATGAGACCAGGTGAGAGTGGAGTCTTGTTGTTGGAATCTGGATCATGAGCTTTTTTTAAATTCAGATTTAGTTTCATGCAGCCGTGCTCTTCATAGATTGAGGAAACTTTCTCCTGGCATCCCTTCCAAACAAATATTTGTTACTTCTGGTAGCTCTTGGGTAGTTTTTTTTTTTTTATCTTTATTTCTCTGAGCACCAAACAGTCCAACTGCTTTCTGCCTATGAATAGTTACTTCTTACTTCTCTAAGACCATTGCTTATATCTTTCCCTCTTGGCATTGTGTTCACACACACCCAAATGCCTCAGACCGGCAAAAAGTCTGTTTTTAGAGAGGTCTGATGATCAGTTTATCAATCCTCTCCCATCCTTTGGATGCAAGAGAGGGCTGTTCAGTATGAAACACTTTTTCTCTCTTTGGCTTCATTTTTATGAATAAATGACAGTAAAACGGTTAAATATCATCAGGATTAAAAGCAGGAGGGTGTACAGAGACTATAGAGAAGACTTCAAGGCTTCAGTACTACATCAAACAGCCTATCACTGTGGAGACCTACCTTAAGCTTCTCAAAAGCCGGAACTCGATGTGCTAACATGGGCCAAACCTTTTCCTCAAAAAACTGGTAGTCCACCTCCAGGTCCTCTGTTCCTGGCTCGTCAGCCTGAGGAGCCACAAGCAGAAAAACCAGTAAGATCATCAGCTGAAACGTGAACCTGGAGACAAGAGCCGAGACCCACCTCCTCTGGAGACACTCCAGTGATGTAGTTTCCTCCCAGACCTTCTCTTCTGCAATAAACTCCAGAGTAATCGATCATGAACGGGATGTCCAGAGTCGGACCATCAGGACAGCGGATCACATACACGTACCTGAAGAACCAGAAACACTGGTGTTGAGTTTTCAGCTTCTCATTTCCTCTTATTAAAACATTTTTTATGATGTTAGACAGGCAGCTCAGATTCCCAGGAAAATGGAGCTGATTCAGTCCAAATCAGGTCATTTATTGATCAGCTGCTCGTTTACTGTCCTCAGTTCAAGTCCACACTTCAATAAATACATGAGGAGTTCAAAAATGGCTCTATGAAGTTCAATTTAATAAAAATAAAAAAGAAAAGAGCAGAAAAAGTTGGTATTTTAAGAAAATGATCACTAAAAACAGCACATTTGTAAAACTGTTGTGGTAGTTCACCAGGAAATTCTGTTAATCAGTTTGTCATTTAAACAGGGCAGTTTTTTTTTTTTTTATCCATTTCACAATTAATATCGACTTTACAGATTCAATAACTGAGTCATGAATTCGTAGATCGATGGAACCTTTCCGTTCAAGGCTACCACAGCGCTCCGCCACCACTAAGTTCTTCAAATTATTGATCAATATTGAAACCTAATTAATAATTTAGGATTTAGTTTGACAAAGCTAGCTGTGACTCCAGATCAAAAATGTGCATTATTTGCACTTTTGGATCTCTGTGGGGCCACTTTTCTCCTGAGGCAGTGCTGCCCCCTGCTGACCACATTGTGGATGTGGAATTATAAACCTTTTAATTAGTATTAAGGAAATGATACCCCCATGTGAAGAAGTTATGTTAAAGTCCCTTCACACAACGATACTTTCATTTCTTTAAAAAAAAAAAAAATCATTATAAATCACATATATAAAATATTAGTGAATTTTCAAAAATGTTTGCTCCTTAAATCACATTTCTGTCATGTGCAACTCCATTTTATGGTCTAAAAAACATAACTGAAATAATCTGAGTATCCTTCATTCAAACTGGATTATTGATGGTTTGATTATTGCAGCCTGGTAAATGTGAGAGATCAGCAGCAACATTTACTTATATGCTTTTATTTTACTGTCAAATTTCATAAAATACTGGTGTTAAAGACCCTTTAACACGTAAATGTGTGCTGAACAAAAACAAGCTGCAAAACTATTTTCAATATAAATTCTTTTACTTTTCTAAACTAGCATCAGTACTATTCATATTTCCATCCACATCAGCATCTTTAAATGTATTTTAGTTCACATTGTTTGTCTTCAATAATACGCCTGAAAAAAGGATAGAATGTTAGAAATTAAAAGCCAAAAAACAAAAATGGTGCTTATAGGTGCAACAAAGGGTTAAGAATCGCCAGGTTTAAAAAAATAAAATAAAAAGTTTGATGAAGCAAATTTAAACTAAAGAGTCAAGACACAAATGAGCAGGAGAAAACAAAAACGGGGAAAATAAGCGTCTCCAGGCAGAGACCTACCTCTTCCGAGGCTCGACGGGCACTGGGATTCCAGCGATGGAGTCTTTGGGGCCCAGTCCAATTCCCAGCAGCCGGGCCAGTTTGCCAGAAAAGGCTCCTGCTGCATTCACCACAAGCGCACACTCCACAGGCTGGTACTCCAGGCTGTTGGGCATCTGCACCTGAGGAGGAGGAGGAGGAGGAAGAGGAGGACTTTAACCCAGTTTACCCACAGACGTTACGGAGCTCTGACTGGGACCACTTCCACACTCAGGACTCTCAAACATACTTCCAGTTTTACTTCTCTCTTTCCTGCACGGTAAGTAACCTACGTTTATTCATTTTATTTTTAGTTCTTTCTAACAGAATTGTAAGTTGCGTTCAGAACGCTGCTTCCCAGTGCAACCATTTATCATCTCAGCTGTGAAACCTGTGCATACTGGTAGCTAATCTAACGTCTTTATTAGCATCACTTAATCAATATATCATGGATCAGAGGCGTCAGAGTCATCCCAGGGCCCCATCGTCACCATGGTTACCGTTAAAAGGGCCGGCCATTCTTTACTTCCTCAGCCAGATGTGTTGTCAGATTTCCCGCTTGTTTCTGGATTCTCTCGTTTGTTTTTTCAGCAGTAATTTTTAGTGATTTTTTTTTTTTTGTAAAATTAGACAATAATAATGATAAATTGTAAAATGTCAAATTTCACATCACATCATTTTGTCATAAAAAAAAAAAAAGATTATTTTTTCATGATGTTGAATCTCAAAAATCATGACCTCTTATCAAACAATTTGAGACTTTTGTCCTAAAAATCACATTTTGTTTTCTTGTAAAATCACAAATTAAAAACTTCTGTGGTAAAATTGCAAATGTTGAAAAAACAGGAATAAATAAATAATTTAGCTACCAGACAATCACAAATTCTGTTCAGAATGGAGTCAAAGGAGGTGGAGGGGGGTGGGGGGCTATGTGTGTTTTTATTTTATTTTATTTTTTTTTTACTTCTATTATATCCTTGGGTGTGTGATGGCTTTTTAGTTGTTATTTTTTTGCTGTTGTTGTTTTATTTGTTATTTTTATTATGTTAAGCACTTTGCGTTACAACTGTATGAAAAGCGCTTTATAAATAAAGTTTGATTTGATGTCTCACTCAGCCTTGATGTTCAGCTTGATGTCTTCCATGAGGAGGTGAATGAAGATTCCTCCACTTCAGAAATGATAGGTCCTCGTTTGAGTGTCAGCTACTGAAAGATGTCTTCTAGAAGCTTCCAGGGTTGGAGAAACAGTCCGAAACATTTTTGGCTCTTAAAACGACTGCTTTCCTTCTTTTATCTTTACAAGTTAACTGAACCTGGAGTCCAGCAGAAAGTGGTCTGGGCTTTGTTGATGTTGGAGGAGGATCCAAACGACCCTTTGTACAGTGTTACATCACACTTTACAGGTTTCCAGATTGGATCATGTTTCAGCTGACACATATGAAGGAGATGCAACAGGATTAGAAGTTCACTGCACGTGTATTTGATGTGTTAAACTGTCCTTGTTTAAATTATGCTGAGGTAAAAACCAGATTTAAACTTTATGGGACCTTTAAATCTTTTGTAAAGGACTTGGGGGTTGTACTTGACAGTGATTTCAGATCTGGCAAGAAAACTGAATCTGTAGTTAAAACTACTTTTTACCAGCTGCGTCCTCTTGTCAAGGTAAAGCTTTTCCTGACCTGGAGAAGACCACCCATGCCTTCATGTGTCAGCTCCAGGATGCATCACTGTAACGTTCTGCGTACTGGCATTAACCAGTCTCTACTTGCACGTCTTCAACTGGTGCAAAAGTTTTTATATTGGTTTTTAAGGCTCTGCATGACCTTGCTCCACCCTATATTTCTGAGCTGCTAAACCATCGCTACCATAAAAGGACTTTATGATGTTTGAGTCATCGCTGCGTGCGGGTGAGCATGCTTTCACTGTCGCTGGTCCAAAGTTGCAGAATAATCTTCCTTCTGACACGTGTGCTATCAACTTGGGAACTTTTAAATAAAAACTTAATGTTTTAATGTCAGTTAATATCACTAAGTCAAATGTTTAAGTTTTTAAAGTTAAAGTTTTATTTTTTGAAGCTCATTTCATGTTCATTTAACAGCTTCCTCAAGATCAGTGCTTGTCATAAATTAGATTCAGCTTGATGTCATACACACTTGATGTGTCAAATGGACCACTTTCCAGAAATAACAGCTTAGACATAAAACCATAGTGGCACAGTGACACCTCAATCTTTTCTGTTTAGTGCCACATTTCATTTACAGCCTTTTGCTACAAAGACCATGGAGGCCTCTTGCTGTCCTGCGCCATCCTTGCAGAGCTATCATTCTGAGATTAATGTACTCCAGCAAAGGAAGAACATGGCCATTAATAAAACATAAAATGTCTAAGCAAAATAATTTCTCTGCTTACGAATGAACCCTAACTTCTTCAGGAGCATTGCGGCAGTGCCGATGGACAGCGTCCCTGACACAGTTCACTGACTTGAGTCAGTTAGTCCGCACAGCTGTTGAGCAGCCTGGAGGGTCAAGACTGCAACTTTGTTTCTGTTCTTCATTATATTCTTTCTTTTCTGCTTATTATCAGCTTCATTTGGAAACTGTCAGTTTAATGGAAAAATCCTCTGTACAGGATGTGTCTCAGGAAATGGAGCAGACGTCTCCCAACCTGAAAAGTTGGTGGTGCAAAGAAGATCAAAGAATGGCTAACTGCTCCCAAATATTTATTTAGATTTTTCATTGTTGTCTCTGCTGGTACTCATGGTACCAGTTTAACATCTGCTATGATGAGTTGCTTCGCCACTGGGAGACTTGTGCGTACGTGAGAGCAGCTGACTGAGCGTTCATAAAGCCACTAAAGCCCTGGAGAGACCCCTCAGACCAGCTGAAGAGCTTGCTGACAGTTCAGAGCAGCATCAGGACCTGATAACGAAGGCTGGCTGTGTCCTCTAACTAGCGAGCTGAATTTACATATAATGCAAAATATACAGTTAAAACCTGCACGTCCTCCACACACAGATTAAACCACAAAGTGTCTTCAGCCAGAGGTTCCTTTACCTGCTGCAGTTCAGATGCTACAGGAAATCCTTTCTGGTCACAGCTAGAAGTTTCTATATAGTGGCCTGAAACAATGACTATTTGTTCTATTTTTGTAATTATTTATAAAGCATTTAGTATGATTGCAATTTTCAATTTAAATGAAATCAACTGAATATGAACAATCAAATGAAACTCAGTTCAGATTTGATGCACCAGACTAAGAGACTTTCACCTATATTTAATATGAAATTGAATTAAATAATGACTGAATTTTAATTTTGTCATCTGTTTCTATTTTTGCTGATAAATTGATTTGTTTGGAAACGTAACATAAGGTGAAAAAAAAAAATCATCACATGACTGATGTCATTTTCAACCAATCAGCAACCATCCTCACTTCCAAGCTGAAGTCATCTCTGAAAGTACATTTTGGTGCAGTTCCTCATCTGACCACCAGGTGCTGACTCCAAAACAGAGCAAATCCTCATTGACCTCCTTGTGAAAAGTAGCAACTTTGCAGCAGAATTAAACGTATTTACAGCTTGCTACAAAAATTGATTTTGGTACCTATAGTTAGATGTTACATCCGTGACGACTGTACAGGAAGTGATTTTTTTGGTACAACATCAGATAAATTTATATTGAGCAATAAAGCTGAAAAATTGTTTGACGTGCTTCACTGACAGCTAGCCAGTGGCTCTGCTGATGGCTTTGACAGCTTTGTCCCAACTCTTGTCAATAAATGAATGCTGCATTCTCTCGTAAGGGGTACATGCAAGTGTATCTGTCAGAGGCATGTCGTGTAGTGGGCGTGTCGTTTAGTGATGTCACTGCAGACAGACCAGACTCGGTGCATGGAGTCGGTGTCTTCGTCTCGGCCTACGCCAGCCAATCAGGTTACAGTTTGGCAGAAAGCTCTAGCAAATTAATTGTAGGGAGCGGGGGAGGAAGTGGGGGAGGGGTGCAAAGGCTCAGTCCTCCTGCAGTGGTCATGAGTTCAACTTTGCATGTCTCCACTATTCTCTTTCTGCCCTGACTTCAAATAAAGGTCACTAAAGCTTAAAAAAAACTTGAAAAAAAAAAAAAAAAAAAAAAAGTTAAAATGGCCTTCAGACACTCGCTGTATCTGTGGGTCACATGACCAGATGGTTTGTCCAGTATTTTACAGTCAATGCATTGTTAGAGGACAAAAAAATAAGACAAATAACAATTTACAGGGTGAATGTACAGGTAGATAAAATGCAATTTTCATAAAAGGAACTATGACGACACAGGAACGATAATCAACAGGTGGCGCTGCAGTTCCGCCTCCTCACCAGGTGAGGGCGGTGACACCTGGTCGTTGTCGGACAGACAGACGCCACAAAGAAGTTAAAGTTGAACGCAGGGTCGTTGACGTCTCACATGAGACCAGTGACACCAGTGACACCAGCATGCCTCCGCTCAAGTTCTGCGCCAACATCTCGTGGCTCTTCACGGAGCTCCCGGACTTCAGCAGGCGGATCCACGCGGCGGCCGCCGCCGGTTTCCAGGCGGTGGAGGCGGCGTGGATGTACGACTGCGACCTGCAGGAGCTGCAGAGAGCCAGGGAGGAGGCGGGGGTGGAGGTGGCGCTCATCAACACTCCCCCCGGTAATAAAGAGGAGTATAAAAAAAACCCGGACTCGGGGTCCAGGTAGCAGGTCTGACGGAGATGACGTGTGTTGCAGGTGACCTGAAGGCAGGTGATCTGGGTCTGGCAGCAGTTCCAGGTAGAGAGCCAGAGTTCAGACTGGGTCTGGATCTGAGTGTGAAGTATGCAAAAGCTCTGGGCTGCAAGAGGTGGGAACCAGACGGCTTTAGAACTGGTCTACAGACGTGAGAGGGACTCATAAGCATTTAAAATATACTATAATGTTCAAAATGAGACATTTACCAAAGTCTCTTAAGATGTAAAACAAACAAAAAAACATTTGTTTTCAGGAGGTATGTTCACAGAAGATGCAAAAATAAAAATCTCTCCCTTCTCAGTATCAGTATTTTTCCTTTTCTCTCTACGGTTTTTCTCTTCATGCTGAACTGAGCTGCTCTGCAGCTGCAAACATCTGGTGCATCATGAGAGGAAAAACAATAGAAGCAGCTGAACTGTTGTGGAGGTCCAGTCCTGCACCAGAATTCATCAGCTGAGACGTATCTGGTTGTTAAAGGGGGACAGGTGCTGAATCTTTTGTTCTCTGCGTGTTCAGGATTCACCTGATGGCCGGCAGAATTCCTGCAGGAGCTCAGAGAGCTGCAGCCGCTGCAGAGATGGAGGACGTCTTCGTGCAGAACCTGAACTACGCTGCTGACGTCCTCTCAAAGGTTGGAGACAGTTAGACTCTTTCCTACGCAATCCAGAAGGTGTGAATCCATGACCCTGACCCCTGTAGAACCCAGTCTTCCAGAACCTCCTTTTATTTATTGCTTTCTAAAGCAGGGTTCCTTTTAAAGGAAGTGTTTCTGGACAGATCCTGTAGAAATGTTGTGGAGGAATGAAACAGGATTCATCATCAGTATTGTTGAGTTGGAGCAGTTTTATGGAGCGGTGTCAGTTCAGAGCCTCAAAAGCCCAAATCTGAGAATAAAAATCAAAAATCAAAAACTGATGGAAAAAAAGGGAAATCAGCAACTGTAACTGAGACTTCAGTCATCTTCATCAGTTCTTCTTTTCTTTTTTTCTATCAGTTCTAAACCCATCTGTTGTTTTCTAATCATCTTGTGCCTTTTTCTTTTATCTGTTGCAATTCTGAAATTAGCGTCATGTCAATCAACAGTAGAGTGGGCGGGGCTTAGCTGAGCTCCAGCAGCTCATCCAGCTGTTTTTTTTTTTATTTCTGGCCTTGATGAATTTCCAGCCTGTAACGTTCTGTCAGTACTGTCAGCTGTGAAGGGTAAAAGAGTGTTTATATATATATATATATATATATATATATATATATATATATATATGTGTGTGTGTGTGTGTGTGTGTGTATTTTTTTTTTTTT
>JBAMYA010000006.1:14318698-14328773 GCA_037176975.1 Arrhamphus sclerolepis | reverse complement strand
GTGGCAAGAAAAAACTCCCTCATGGGAAGAAACCTTGAGCAGAACCTGGATCTTAGGGGGACCCTCCTGCCAAAGGCAGACCAACAGGTGTAAGCAGAGGTGTAATGAACATAATTTACATTTTAGTATGTAATGTTCTTTAAAGCCGGTCGCAATTAAGATCTACTGAATTTATTTAGTTAGTTAGTTAGTTAGTTAGTTAGTTAGTCATGAAAAAAAAATGCAGTTCTTACCAGGTATTAGAATCAAGCAAATGCATCCAGGATGTATCATTTTAACAGGAACTGGCTGAAAATGGAGATGCAGTGTGCAAAAATACTTGTTAAAGGTCCCATATTGCAGATTTTTCGTCCCTATCTATATGGATGAAGCACTGCAAAAGAGTTATTTTACTTTGATTGGAAGTCAGACTTCTCCAGACCTAAAGCCTCCAGTTTCTTTCTGCTCTGGTGAGCTGCTTGTATTGGTCACCTTCTGAAACCAGTCAGATACGTGCTTCCCTGTCCGTCACCCTCCATGGTAGCAGAGTCAGTTGGAGGATGCTCCCTTTTGAACTGAATCTCAGGGATGACCCTGGTGTACAGTAGATGCATGGGCCGGGTTGATCAAGTTCTACTTGTATAAGCAGAAAGTCTTTCACAGCTTTTATTACTGCTTAAGCATTTACGTGCCTCTTAAAATGAACGTTACTGCAGGCAGTAGTGATGGTTTAAGGTAATTTTGAACCTTACACAGCCAAGAATAGTAGATGATGGGACCTGTTTTTAAAGGTAGGGCAGGTGATTTCTGGATGACATTACGTCAGTTGATATTTGAAGCAAAACATTAACATGAGGCCTCTCTCTAGTGCTCCTCGAGTAAACACGTCATGAGCCTTCCCAAAGCTCCTCCCATACTTGATGTGCACCAGCACAGGAACACCAGTCTTTACCTTTGATTACTGCACACATTCGGCCCTGCATGGTTTCATTGAGCTTCTGCAATGTTCTTGAGCTGATGATGGGAACAACGTCTTCTACAGTGCATTCCAAGGATTCTTAGTGGGGTTCTAGTCTAGACTCTGAATGGGGTTCAGGTCTGGACTCCTTGAACCAGTCTTTCACTATTTGAGCCTGATGAATCCTTCATTGTCATCTTAAACTATGCCTCGTACCATCACTAGGCATGAAGGGAGCATCACTTCATCCTCCTCTCCTTACCCTGAGGCTCCGTCACTCTGGACCAGGGTCTACCAGGACTCATCAGACCTTCTTCATTGCTCCAGAGTTCAATCTTTATGCTCTCTAGCAGTTTGAAGCCTTTTTATCAGATGATCCTCGCTGATAAGTGGTTTTCTTAAGGCCACACAGCTGTTTAGGCCCAATCCCTTCAGTTCCCTTTACATTGATTGTTTGGAAATGTTCTTACTTTCACTATTAATCATAGCCATGTTGTTTTATTATGATTTTATTTCACCAAAGGTTTAAGTGATTTCCCTGCTATCCTACCTTGGACAGTTCTAAACCCAGTTTCAGTCATTTCAGCACCTTTTCTTGATACATTCCAATAACTTGACCCTTCTGAAACAGATTAACGTCTTTTCCACAACCACAGGATGCGTCTTCTGATGTCGTTATTTAAGCAAAAAGAAGCTGAGGGTTAAATAACTTGTTGAAGCTGAAACATCATCATCATCACCATGCCTGCAGTAACTGTCCAACAGGAGGCTCTTTCATACTTGCCTGGTTAAATCCAGGTGATGACTTCATTTTTCCATGACTGTACATCTTGCCCTTTAAAAAAATTAAAAATAAAAGTCAGTTTGTAAGTATATTACAGATCATCTCAAACACAGATCTATCTCTGAAGTGGACTCCACAAATGGAGCTGACAGGTACACGTCTCAAACCAGACCTGCAGTAACATGAGCACAGAGAATAAACCCAAGAGCAGCTGTCTAAACTCTGAGCAGATTCCTCACCAGAAAGGCACAACTTCTTTTTTTTCTTTTCTTTTTTTTTCGCAAGGTAACAAGAAGCAAAGAGTCATTTTAAGTTGAGGAGAGAAAACTGACTGCTCCAGGAAAATAACTTGCGCTCACACTTATTGGCTGACTCGAGGAAACTGTCCCTCAACACTTTGTCTTGGCACAACATGAACAACTGGCAGCTGGACTCGCCACATTGAAGACATTTTTCTGCCCATTAGGAGAGTACACTGAAGAGCTGAGGCGCAACTTTCTGAAGAGTCACATTCATTGCTGGACTATGTTGCCTTTTTTTCCCAGTTGTGAATATACACACGCACAGAAAAATGCAGAATTAAACCTTCTAGGCGTAAAACAAAAATGGATGCATACATACTCTTTGTTGATGTGGATCAGCGCAGATATTCAGAAAGTGTTTTTAATGTGATTTATACAAACCACAAGTCAGTAATCAGATTCCACTCCCACCCACAAATTGACTGTGGTTCTGTGGCTTTTCTTATTTAAACAGGACTAACTCAAACATTCAGTGGACAACTTGTAAAAGTTATTTTCTGCTGTTGCCAGTGGGACTCTGTCGTGATGTGTTCCTTCATCCATCCCTCATGTGCTTACTCACAAAAGTCAGATTACGTCCTGCAGAGGCGACGGTGCTTACAAACATTTTTCAGAAATTAACCATTTGGAGCAGGCTGTAACCAACCTTTTCCCTTTGTTTTGCACGTCACACTTTGCTGTTTATGTTCCAGGTCCAAGCTAAGTCTCTTCCAGTCAAAGTCCAGTCTCCAGAGAGCCAGCGTGAAGGTACGATCCGAGCGGCCCGCTCCACTTTCAGTAGCGCTTCAAGTGCTACAGTCTGAGCTGTGTGAACATTTTCATTCCAGCTGAAAGCCAAGAGGAATGAGTGCAACTCCAAAGCCACCCACGCCAGAAATGACTACCTTCTCACGCTAGCAGCTGCCAACGCTCACCAGCAGCGCTACTACAGCACGGACCTCATGGACTGCATCAAGGTGAGGCCCCACGTCTCAGTAGAAAGTTAACGAAGGAAGATAAACATGCACCCTCGGAGCTGAAATAAATGAAATACTTGTTTGCCCATACAGATCTTAGACGGCAGAATCTACGAGCAGGTAAAAGATTACCTGGTGTCCCTTTGTCAGACGGAGCTGGAGATGTACCAGGCTGTCCACAACACCTTCAACCAGCTCCTGAGCAGCTCAGATGGGGTGAGTCAGACCCCGAGTTATTTTAGAGCACTGGTGCAAACTTGAGACCCATGGGTCACATCCGGCACAGACAATCATATACATATATCAAAATTTAGTGTTGAAATTTCAACGTGACTGTTTGATTCAGTTCTGGCATGAGAAAGTGGAATAACTGAGGTGGAGAGCAGCTGCTTTAAGGTGGAATAACTGAGATGGAGAGCAGCTGCTTTAAGGTGGAATAACTGAGATGGAGAGCAGCTGCTTTAATGTGGAATAACTGAGATGGAGAGCAGCTGCTTTAAGGTGGAATAACTGAGATGGAGAGCAGCTGCTTGATGTCAGAAAGTCAGGATTTAGGAAATGTTTGCAAAAAGTTAATTTTTGTCAAAACTTGACTTTTTTTTCACTTGCAATTTTATGACCAACTTTATGCAAAAATTTAGCCAAAAAAAAGTTATTTTCCCAAAAAAGAAAAATATTAAAGTCATTTGTGATTGTACAATGAAAAGTCTTGGTTTTGGGGGGTAAAAAAGTCTAAAGTTTGCAATTAACATCAAAATTTGCTTTTTAAAAAAAGTCACTCTTGTGATTTTACAAGAAAAAAAAAACTTTTTTTGGTATAAAACTCAACTTTTTAATGAAGATCACAAGTTTGAAATTTTATGATAAAAGCCATAAACTTTGTAAAAGTTGAGTTTTGATTTTACGACCCACTCCAGGAACTCGTGGGAATCCAATAACATAGCTTGTTGAGAAAAAGAATAATGGTCCCTTTAACAGTAACCATGGTGATGATGTGGCCCAGCCCACAAAGGGAGCAGCGTGTCTTGTCAGATACGCGGTGTGGCTGTACATAGATCTGGAACATGCAGAGATAATGGATGTTTCCTGGATCTACGTATCCAGTCGTCTGAAGGCAGAAATCCAGCTCTTAAGCAACCAACCTACACTGAAAGAGCATTCAGCTGTTCAGAGATCATGTCTCACCTTGGAAATGTCATTTCCTCTTACTTGGTTTTGACATTTCTTTGTAATCAAACCAACAACAGCGGCAAGATTTTTTTTAATAATGATGTTGTCATTGCTATTATCATTATTATTATTGTTGTTGTTGTTGTTAGTGTTGTTAAGGGCCTTTTAAAGCTCTCAAGGACACTACAGACCGTACAGATTTTCTTCTGGCACTAAACACCTCGGGCTGATAAAGTTATCTTTCTGGAAATCTGTAAGTGTCCAATACCAGCAGGAGTCGATGTTAATTATTATAAAGAAAGTACTTTATACTTCCTGCTGGAACTACTACATCATTGTTTGGACCATCGGCAGATGTTTAAAACCAAATTTATAACAAAGTCTAAGAACTATCATCTTTTATATCCCTTTATGAAGACTGTAAAACACCAGAAACATCTCAGTTCAGTTGTTGCACATTTTATACAACTAAACATTAAATATTAAATTACTGAATATAGCTGGATAGCACATACATGAAAAGTGGAGTGAATAAATCAGCAGACTTCAGAGTGCACGTGAGCCTGATGAGCAGCATAGTCTGGCAGCATGTATTTGTAAGAATAGTTGAAGCGTATCGCTGCGTTTTACTCGAGCGTCAGCATCTCTCTGTACGTGTGGCTGCTTCAGCAGCTGCTAATTAATTGAAGCGGTTCGAGTTTCTTCTCGCTGCTCGGTTACAAGCTCTTGTTGTCTCCTCCCAGTCTGTCCGGGTCATCTTGCGTCTCTGCATCCAGAAAGACATTTTTGTATCTGCTCCTGTTAGAGGGAAGCGGTCGCGTCCGTCAGAGCAGATGTGGCGCTTTTATTCGACTAAATGAAGTTCTTGTGATCTCAGGATGTTTTATCTTGGCAAAGTGTCAGATAATAAGATGAAGTGAATCACAGCTGTTTGGCTGTTTTACTGTGGTTATATGGCTGTTATCGGCCTCGTATATCAGCCCACTCTCGTGATGTAAAATCTTCTGTTATAGTCTTATCTGAGTCTTAAAATCTTTGTGATTTTATAGATGCCTGCACCTTCCTGACTGCTATTCTGTCGTTTTTCCTGTCAAACGCATCTGCAGGTTGTGCAAGAGTTTCACCAGCAGTTGTATATACAGAGGAACCCCGTGTTTCAGCAGGCCCCGGACTTCGTGTACCAGCCCATCGACTCCGACACGGTAAATCTGTTTGTTTAAACGCTCAGTCGGATCCATGCAATGATTCACAGTGAATTAGAAGTATTAAGTACGGACGATGAGGACAGTTAAATTCCTATTAATAAAATTTCAGCCAGTAATTACATTTGGTAATTTGATCATGGCTGTGGAAGGAGCTGATAATCAAGTGTATTTTTGTGCTTGCAGTATTTACTTTTATTAAAATGGCCCTGAATATCAAGGTCCAGCTGCAGCCAAAAACTGGCAGAGGTAGAAATAGTGTGTGTAATAGTTTTTGCTGCTTCAGTCGTTCTGGTGGTGATTCACACTGTTTCTACATTGATGCATAAATTAAACGGATGAAAACCCACAACATAGCCAACTAACATTGTTTTAGCAATCCAGTTCTAACAGCTACAAGTCAGCTGAAACCACTCAATTGTTCTGATTGAATAATAAGAACAGACTGGTTGTTACAAAAGGAAGGCGGTCAGGAAGGTATTGCCTTCTGGTGCTGGAGATGGTTACCTTCAAAAGAAACGGCCATGATTCCCTGCATCAAAATGGGTTCAATATTTACAATGAATTACCTCAGATAAAAACATTCAACTTTGAAAAGAGAGCTTCACCTGAGAAAGAAAGACCTCCAGCCTGACCAGCAAACACCAGGCTTTTTCCTTGAGAGGATTTTAATTCCTGAATCACGTCAGCACCTCTGCAAAGCTTCCTCAACAACAGCAGCAGGTGGCTGTGAGCGTGTCCAAGACGTTTGGACCACGGCCTGGTGTCAAGAACGGCAACAGAGAGGCCACGTAAAGAAAAGAACCTCTGTGTCACGCTAAGATTATGCTATTAAGTCTCTCATATAAAATACCTTTGCACAAGACTGATGGAAAGGTATTTTATATGATGACGCTCCCTCCCAGCTGTTAAAATCTGGAAAATCAATCGTCCGCTGAAGAAATGAAGTCCTGTATCACGTTCTAGTTAGCACAGGAGCGAAAATACCGTCTTTTATCTGTTACATGTACATGAACTGTGTAATTTCCTTAATGCTCTGATGGAGTAATACGTAGATAACTTCAAAGACAATCTATAAAATAAAGGAGTGTGTGTGCATGTAGGAAAGGATTGCTGGTTTGGTGCAGCGTCATTGGACATGGTTCAGATGTGGTGATCAACATAATCTGTGCTGTTTGCTTCATGATTGTTGCAGCTAACCTGATGTAATGATGCAGCTGGGGCTTTACGTAGTTGCTAAATTGTCCCTCTCTTCCATGCAGGGAGGTTTCTTTTCCCTTTAACTACACCTTAACACTTGTGGACAAATCAATTAATCTTGAATCTCAAACCAAGACTCGTTGGAGACTCGGGCCGGAACTCCCGCTGTCGATATGAAAATATACTCTCATAGCAGCCCATAAAAGAGAGATTTGTTTATAGCATATGGCAACCTATATATAGCTTTGCAAATCCCATCTGAGAAGTGAGTGTAAACTCAGCTGTAATCTGGTCTGAGCTGCACTTTTACACACCTTCATTGTGTCTCCGTGTTTCTCCCTCCTTCTGTGGACAGTTATGGGTCCGTTTTGTTTTTTTTGTATTTTGTTTTTGTTTTGTTGTTGTTTTTTTCGGGGGGGGGGGGCTGTGTTTTTTTAAAACAAGCATTTGTGGTCTCAAATATTTTACATTGAGCCTTCAGATGTCCCTGATGTGCAAATCTGCTTGTGATGTATGAAGGTTCCTGTGCACGGACGTACAAAAAGAAGCAGTGGCCTCTCTGGTCGGCGGCCCATCGCTGCCAGTCCTTTTCTCCTCACCAGTAGCCCTCTGCTTCTCCGGACAACACTGGACAATTTGTTCAAACTGCAAATGCTGGCGTTGTTTTGATTGGAAATCAAACAAGCAGCAGCCTGTTCCTAAAGAAAACATTAGTGGTCGAGAGCCTCCCTCCCTCCCATACCACTTGCACCAGACAGAGGGATCCGGTAAGGAATAGAGCTGAACTGGGAGGGAGGGGCAGGAGGTGGGCCGGGCCCTGTGAACGGCCCATCTGTGAAAAGAAGGCATTGTGAGCGGGCCTCATCAGAGTGCACTGACCCCAGCTCCCCCACCGGCCCGGCGTTTTCCCTCCGCAGCTCACACACACACCCAGATACATGCATACCCGGAGCTGATGTCATGTGGAAACCAGTTAAGTCGAATTTTAGGCATTTATTCTAAACTTAATAAAGAAGAAAGTCAAATGTGAAGCAGTCACAAATTAAAATCTGATGACTGCTGCGGCTGTAGCATCTAACCAGTGAAGCGTGTGTCCCGCATGTCGTCATTTCTGCATAGAAATCAAGATAGCAGTCAGGAGGAGGAGATCTCATGCTGATCTTGAACTTTTTTTTTTTTTTTAATCAGATTTTTTTTCTGGCTGTGATACAGCGGGATGATCTGTTTTTATTGTTGATGCAGCTACAAAGCAGTGCTCGGTTTGGTTTGTTTTCCACCCTGAAAAACAGCTGTCACTGAGCATCAGATCGGACATGTGGGGAGATTCAGAAGTCTAGCAGGAGCATTGGCACAAAAGTGGAGTTAACTCCTTAAACGGCTAGCGCCTTGTTGCATACGGAGCTGCTGTAGTCGCTGGTGGAGCTCTTTCAGCCCCTATTTTTGGTTTCTGGCCCACATCATTTGGATCAGTGTCAACCTCATTGTCACAGCAGCAGATGGCTGTTTGAAATGATAAATCTACTCTAACATGAGTAAAACCAGGCGTTGTTTGAAAACTGTGAGGACAGCGTGTACTTCAAGTGGCCATGTGACACTTTGTTTGTTTTCAGGAAGGCTTTCACTTCTTTTTTTGTGTCAGATTTGATTATTTTTCTTGTATTAAGTTCATGTTTGAGGCTGAATTCCTCACATCATGTAAATGAGGACTGAGAGGGATGATGGAAATCAGCTCAGGACTTCATTTATGTACCCCATGTTACTGGAGTGTTTTAGGAAAAATGTAAAACTAAATCAAAGTCAAGGTGTCTCTCACAGCTAAAGAGCAATATTGAACCAGCATTAACATACACTTTACCTCTGAAACACATCACAGATCAACATGTCAAGACTTTGTTTTTGTTGGAAAAGAAGTGGCACAATACTCATCACCATGGCTGAGTATTTTATATTGCATAACCCCTAAGTTTAGTCAACAAAAGGTAGGTACAATAGCCTAGCCAGTTATCCCAGTCATCTTCCTCTCTAATTCAAAGAGCTAGCCTGGTTCCCCTGGAGTTGAGGGGAGGGGTAGTACCACCAGACGCAGAAGAAGCTGCCATTGGATAAATGTACAGCCAATCAAAGAATTTAAAGTAGCGGAGCGGCAACCAGACCTCCATCAGTGGGCATGCCCCTGAAAGACTGTTGAGTTGTTAGCAATTCTGCAGCCACCTTGGTTGTTTTTAACAGTGGTTTTGGAGGATAATTGTAAAACTGTACTTATACAACACGTTTTAACCTGCTTTACAGTGTAACTTCTCATCCATTCTTTCACTCAGGCAGCTACAAAATCTGCATACATACACTACATAACTAACCTTCCTGTTGGTGGAAGACCATTCTGCTTGTTGACCCACAAAAACCCTGAAGGGTAGAGTGACATGGATGTTGCAGGCATGATGATGATTGTGATTCTTCATCTGATATTTGGATAACATAAACCTCCTCTAGTCTACCACTCTTCCAGTTTTGCGTCTGTGCAACTTCTATTCCCTATGAAATATGTAATGGTAATTTGATGCGTGATTTTATTAATAATTATTAATTTTTAATCTTCTGTTGAAGGTGATGCAGCTGCAGAGAGAGAGTGGAACAACAGAGGAGCACAGTCTCGATAAGGAGGCGAGGAAATGGGCAAGCCGAGTGGCCCGAGAATACAGGAGCATCATCCACACACAGAGGGTGAGAACCGCGTGATGATGTCACTGACTTATATGACGAAACGCCCAAGTTCATTTGTAATCCGGGCAGTTGTGGGAATTTATTCACAGTGGACTCGAGAAGCGGTGAGTCCCACTGAATCTGAACATGTGTGAGGTATGAGGTTCAGCTTCCAACTTGTAGAAGGGGTTTTCTGTGAAATGTTCCCTGAGCTGTGGCCCCGCCTCTCCCGTCTGTAAGATGATGTGTGAATGGATTTGCAGAAGGTCAGTCTGCTAATATTAAACCAGGAGATCATTAAGTCATCCCAGCTGTATCACTGTGTGAAAGGGAGACGTGATGAAGCAACATGGTGCAGGTCAGAAGGTCATCAGGCGTGCGTTCCATTACAGCAGCAACAGAATCAAATGTCTTCAGATAAGGACTTTTATGATTGCTCGATTTCCGTCCGCTCATCTTATGGATGACAGTTGAGGTCGCTTGTGATTTGTTTTCAGGCCATGGAGGAGTACGGGATGCAGGAGGCCTCGCAGGAGCAGAACAACATCGAGCTAGAGACCAAGATGGAGGTGTCCCGGCAGAGTCTCCGCAGGGCAGAGGTAAAACCATGAACTCAGCTGGCTGCTCTTAAACTCAGCTTGTGCTCCTTTGAGATGGCTCCAGTGCTCCACCTGCTGGTGAGAACGCTGCAGTCCAACATTAGAGCTTCAACTTAATGTTTTCCATGTAGGACGTCAGGCTACTTTTCCATCCATCCATCCATCCATCCATCCATCATCTATACCCGCTATTTCCTGTTCAGGGTCACGGGGGTCTGCTGGAGC
>JBAMYA010000006.1:14303260-14317167 GCA_037176975.1 Arrhamphus sclerolepis | reverse complement strand
CCACCTCTGTTATTCCACCTTAAAGTAGCTGCTCTCCACCTCTGTTATTCCACCTTAAAGTAGCTGCTCTCCACCTCTGTTATTCCACCTTAAAGTAGCTGCTCTCCACCTCAGTTATTCCACCGTGTGAATCTCTTTTGTTCTTCTTTTTTTCACGGCAGACGGTGAAAGTAAAAGCAGAAGCTCGCCTGGACCTGCTGAGGCAGGCAGGCGTCGCAGTTGAAACGTGGCTGAAGAGCGCCATGAACCAGGTGATGGAGGAGCTGGAGAACGAACGCTGGAACAACCTCAGTACCCACGATCCTTCGCTCTCTGTAAGACCTGCAAACCACCAACCCCTTAAATCGCTTCTGAAGATTCCCAGAGACTGTACCTGGTCCCTGCACCAGGGAGCAGTACGGAGCACGATTATTGGAAGTAAATGAAGCCTTTTGTTAAAGCCGCTTGTTATATCTCATAGGGAACAGCAGATTTGGAGCGTGAGGATGAGGAGATGGAGGACAGCGGTGAAGTGTTGGACGACAGCAGCTCCAGCCCCTCAAGCACCTTGAAAAACTATCCGCTCACCTGCAAAGTCCTCTACTCCTACAAGGTAACAGCAGATTTGAATTTGGACTCCTCTGCTCTTTTAAGACTTTAATTTGATGCAGTAAATGAATAAATAATGTTGTGGCTGCAGGCTTCTCAGCCAGATGAGCTGACCATAGAGGAACAGGAGATCTTGGAGGTCATTGATGATGGAGACATGGAGGACTGGGTCAAGGTACGTTGCATCTCATCATCTTTCACTGACGCCTTTGCTGACTTTGTAGCTGCTTATATTTTATTTACATAAAACAGGAATTCAGTGCAGTTGTGACTTTTTGGTAAACTAATTCACCCTGGACCAGTGTTACCTGAGGACCTGCAGCACTTCTTTAAATAACTCCTCGACGTCTGGTTTTTATGATCTGTGTTCTTTCCTATAATTTACAGGCATTAATTACCAGATATGTCATCAAAGCCTTGTGCTGCAATCAAACAAGCAAAAAAAAGTGTGAGACGAGACTTAAACTTAATCACAGTGTGAGACACTTAAAAATAAAATGAAATGGTCACCTGAAGGAGACGGATGTGCTTGCTGTCATGGTAACGGTAAACAGGACAGTAATTGAATTATGTCCCCAAATATCATCGATTATGTAATCCACCACAACTGCCATAATTACACTGGGTAAAAGAGCAGGAAAGGCAGCAAGAGGTAATAAAAATAAATTAAATCCCTCCCACAAATCACTGAATTGACCTATCACAAGCCCCGCCCCCCTTGGTTACTGTTGCTCGGTCCGACAAGACATGCGGACTTGCATAGCGATCTCATTTTTGGAGGAATAACACAAATATTTCATTTATGAGCAGACAGAAGGGCTTGCAGTACGCATTTGAAGGATATATTCAAGATGTCTCGCTCACTCGGCAACGAAATAATGATAAAATACGGATAAAAATAGAAGCTAAAACTTACGGATCACAGAGCTAAAGTGAACCACATCATCACCTGGTGATGGAGACGACAGGTGGGGGGGGGTTAAGTAGCTGGTGTCTGCTGGCAGTATAACATAATACTGCGGTTATAAACATTTACTTACCTTGGAGACAAAGCTGTGCTTCCTGATTCTTGCGTTGTTTAACTGTTTTGCGGCCGTCCACAGTTTAATCCACAGTCTACACTTTTCAGGTTTTGATTTCGGTTTTGGCCAGTCTGCGTTCCGGGGGCGGGGCTTGTCATAGGTCAGTTACTGAGATGTTTATTCACAGGGGATTAAAAGTATCCCCTGACCTCTGTGTTGGCTGAAATAGGGTAATCTGGGGTGAAATATTTTAGTTTACGAGTCACAGACATGGTGCATTCGCACTGGATTAGCATGACAGACGTCGTCCACCATTATTACTTATTCAAGCAGGACCACAGGTGGTACCAGTCCAGGGTGAGCAGAGTGTTGGATGTCATAGGTGTCCCTTAAACTTGTTATGATGACTTTCACAACTGGACTAAGCTGTTTCCCAGAGAATTCTTTCAGTCCCTCATCTGTCATGATTTGTTAACGGTAGCAGTAAAACTACTTTACCAGTCACTTTCTGCAGTATCGTGCATCCATTTCTCAACATCCACCTTCTCCCGTCAGGACGCGTCCATCAGTGGTGAAGACTTCTGCATGTTTTCTTCCATTTCCAGGCCAGGAACCGCAGTGGGCAGGTGGGCTACGTCCCGGAGAAGTACTTGCAGCTGCCGTCCTCCAACAGCCTGCTGAGTATGCTGCAGTCTCTGGCCACGCTGGACGCCCGGTCCCATTCCTCCAGCAACTCCACCGAACCCGAGATCGAAGTTCCGAGCGGCTCCGTGAACGGAGACTCCAGTGGTGAGGCATCCCTCCATTGGACTGAAGACACCGTGTTGTGTCCACTCTGCTTCCTGTGACTTGTCTTTTCTTCTCGTTTTGTATTTGCAGTGTCATTTGCAAAGGCCTTGTACGACTACGCTGGACAAACGGACGACGAGCTGTCGTTTCCAGAAGGCGCCATCATCCGTATCCTGAGCAGAGAGACTCATGAGGACGACGGCTTCTGGGAGGGCGAGTTCAACGGCGTCGTCGGTGTCTTTCCGGCAGTTCTGGTGGAGGATCTCGCCAGCATCAGTGAGAACGGAGACGGACAAAGACACGGCAGTGCACAGGTGAGCTGATGTCAGGCTTTTTTATGAACGACCAGCTGCAAACAAATTTACTTTTCTGCTTTGTAGTTTTACAACTATGCTTCAGTGTCGGCGTGGTAACCGTGTCTTTGTTTGCCGGTTGTGTTGAAGGCTTCCCCCTCCACTTTGGCCCAGTGCGACCGATCTCCCTGTAGTCCATTCCATCCTGGTCCTCTCCACAGCAGCCCCCTGCAGACCCCCACCACGTCCTCTCCTGCGTCGAGCCCCTGCAGCGCCACGGCGTCTCCCATTGGCCGACCGCCCTCCTATCACAACGGACACCACAGGCCGCCGCCGGCTCCACACAAGAGCCCCTATCACAGTAAGATCTGCTAGTCCACCTACAGTCAGGATTCAGAAGTGAATAAGAACGTGTCTCTCATCTTTTGCCCGCTGCCCCCCTTTAGGTCCAGCACAAGGATCCCCCCAACCTCCCAAATACCCAGAGAGCGCCGTTGGCACCATTCGACCTGTAAGTAACAGACCCATTCAGATACTTTTGGCCAAATGTGTTAACTTTTAACTTAATTGTTCACTTAAAAGCTGGAACGTGAAGGTTTCCTGAGCTTTGATCTTCTCCTTGACCTGGATGTGTGCAGGTCCGTGCGGCTCCTCCACCCCCGAAGCAGCATCCTCGTGGGCAGGTGAAGCGGCGGGAGGAGGTGGAGATCACGCTGGTGTGAAAGCAGGCAGTCTGCTTCGAGCCAGCTCGGACTCGTGGACGCACCCCCCACCCCCACCCCGAGAACGCCTGGAGGCCGGAGAGGCCCCCGCATGGTCAGCGTGGCGTGGAGGAAAACTGTGCCTTTCTCAGCAACGTTCATCTTCAGTTGTCTCGTCTCTCATTTATCTCAGAAGCTAAAAAGCAGATTTTCTTCCAACACAAAACACTGATGCAGAGAAAAAAAACTACCTTCCTTTTTTTTCTTTATTTTCCCAACACAGCAGCGCCCGGAGGTGATTAGTTTACCCTGAAGAGGGAAATGAAAAGAAAAAGATGAAGATTTTAAAGCTAATAGATAGATTTCTGGGTTAAGATTCATCTGTTCCCTAACGGAGTTGAGCCAAATATCTGTAGATTCAAGTTGAAGATTTCATTTCGTTTTTGTACAAAAAGATGTATTTAAGATTCTTTTGTAAAAGGAGGAAGCAGAGCAGCTGTTATAGAAGGCTCGTTAGAAGTTAACTTAAGATTTTGTGTCGGTTAAACTGAGAAAGTTACACGACATATGAGAGTCCTTTAAACTAATCACCTCCTGGCTTCAGATTTATGTTCTTTCCAGAGAAAAATTAAAGACTACGACTGTTTTAGCTTCAGTTCCAACACCTGCTCTGAATTGAGAAGTTTTATGGATGATTGACAGGTATGAATAATGTTATAATTAATCATTTAGAGATCATTTCCCCCGTAGCTCCGACATCCCAGTTTCATTTCGCTGCACGAAGCGCCCCTAAAACCTGTCACCGTTTCAGATCAACTTTCTATGCAAACAGAGCCACCCAGTCCTGGCCCCCGGTCCCAGCCCCTGGCCCCCAGTCCCACCGCGGGTCCCAGCCCCGGCCGCGTCCACATCTTTCGACGCGTCACTCTCGACATAAACCAAAAGTCCTCTCGCCTCCACATTTTGTCAAACCGCCAGTTGGGGCGAGGCTGGTCCTCTCCTCCGACACACGTGACTGGACGCAGTTACGCAAATAAGGGAAAAGTGGCAATTTCTACTGGTGATTGTCAGTAACAATCACAATAATGGATCTTTTACGGTTTACTCTTTGTCTTTGAAGCCCCTCCTCTGTCTAACATAACTAGTTAGTTTTGTTTTTTTAAAACAGTTTTAAGGGTTTAACGATGTGTACACACACATGCACACACACATTCTAAATTTTTGCTTTTTGCGTTGATATACAGATTTGGAGATGTTTTTATGTCACTAATGATGCCAGTTTCAGTTGCTGGTGATTGATCGTGATTGGTTTTGGTGACTGTTTACACTGAAAGCAGTTTAAAGTTTTATGTTTAAGGAGGAAACCATCCTGAGCTGCTAGCTGTCCGTCTTTTGAACCTATACTGTCATAGTGAAGCACTTTTTCATGTCTTCTTACTCCCTTTCAGTATTGTTGAAGTTGTTTGAAGTTCGTTTACCAGCTGTATTGGTATCAATACCTTTCTTTTATCAGCTCTTGTGTTATTTAGCCTTAAATAGCCTTTATAGTGTCTTTGATTGAGATTCTGATCTGACTTTTTGATCGTATTGTTTGTAAAACGTTGATAGTTTACAGAGAGCTTGGAGATGGATATCTGTAAAAAAAAAAAAAAAAAAAAAAAACAGAACAGAAAAAGTGATAATGATAATAATAGCACAGGTTTTCTTCTTTGTTTTTCTTTTTTGTTAGAATTAGAATTAAAAACATATTAAACGTAGTTGGATTTGACCAGAGGAAAGGAGATATCTGTCAGCCATGTTGCTGTGTTCTCGTTGATCTCCTTGAGATCTGAATGACATCAAACTTATTTTTGAAGTTTGCATTTACCCTGTTTTATTAAGAAAGAAAAAAATAAAAACAGTTGTGAGACCGAAGTCTCTTTTCCGTTAGAGGAGTTGTTGTTAAACCTGCTTACTGGTCCTGATCTGAAATAGTCCAATTCTGAAATCCAGTGACAGAAACTACCCGTTCTCCAGAGCGTCAGGTTTACACACCAGTGGATGTTTAACTGTATTTATTGTGTACAAATAAATGTGAAATAAAGATAGCTTAAATGGAGAAAAAACTCCTTTTGTCTTGTTGTACCTTTTCTTTATTGCTAAAAGCAGATGTTTGAAAACTACTATTTATTACTATTTAATAAGTAAATGAAATCTCTGGTCAAACTTTAGCATTTAGGTTAGATAAAAGTTAGATAATTCCCTCCGATACGGGAAAAGAAAATATTGATCATATAAAACCTTTTCCTTTTTTGTGTGACATCCCTGATCACCTGTGTGGTGTCCCTCTCCAGCAATACGATAAGGCAATAAGACCAGGACCCGTTGGACATTTTGACTTGCACGTACGTGTGTTGTCCTGAAAAACCAGTGGTTTAAGGACATAATTGTTTTAACGTTTTACAGTGGGTGTCTGAGCCCACTCAAGAACATGGACACACACTGGACTTCATTTTATCTTTTGGGTTGTCTGTTTTAAAAGTCTTAAACGTCGCCAGTCCCAGCCAGCAGGAGGCGCCGCTGAGAAGTGTGAGGAAACATTACCTCTGAAGTGGCTGCAAATTTTATCCAGTTTTAAACCAAACTCCTGCCCAGATGTTACCTCCATCATGCGGTTTTATTGTTGATCATTTTAACAACAAACTAAAATCAGCTCTTGACCCCGCACCCCCACTTAAGACAAAACTTTTAAAACTAAATACAAACTGCCATGAAGAAGCGAGGAAATGAAGACGCTGAAGAGAAACTGCAGGAGAGCAGAAAGAAAATGGAGAAAAACAAATCTAACAATCCATTATGAAATTTTATGTGAAAAACTCAAAATCTACAATAATGCAGTTAAACAGGCAAGAACACTTCTCAAATCTCACCACAGTTGAAAATAAAACCACTGATGTTTTAATAAACGCAGATTTAAACAAGTCCTCCATACCTACCCCTTCTGAAGAAGACCAGTTTAGACCACAACATCCTTAGTAACTACTGACATCTATCTAACTCACCATTTTTAAGTAAAATCATAGAAAAAGTTGTTTTTATCCAATGAAATGAGTCCTGGTGCTACTGGATCTTAGCACAGCTTTTGATCCAGTAGATCTTCACGTTCTATTTAACAGACTTAGAAGTCTGGAGGGTGTTAGGTTGAAAATTTCTTACTTTTCAGGCCCAGAATTGGAGCGCAAGTTTTGTTCTCATTTTCTATAGTTCCATTTCGAACGATTGGTATTACTATTGATATTGGTAATATCAGTAATATATATTAACATATAATTAATATTATGGTGTTAACATTGACAATAAAAATACTCATTATTATTGTCAGCAATTTAGTTTTATTTTACATATTACATATCATTTCTAGTTGTGCTATTCATTTTCTTTTATTTTCATTCCACATGTTCTTCTACAGTGTTCTGTTTGTTTACTGTCCTCTACTTCCTGTTTCCCATTGCTACTTGTTTTACTGGTAGTGTTTACTGAACTTTATGTTCATATCAGCGTATAGCTTTGGTTTGATCTTTGTGTATATTGATTCTTTAGTATTCTTCCTGCTAAATTCATTAGAGTATGTTTATCTTCAGTTTATATAGAAATATAGCAGATTAGCTTAGTTGTGGTCGGTTGAAACACGTGGTTGAGACAAAGGACCTGGTCAAAACACACGGGGAAGGCCAGGAGAGAGATGATGCATGGAATGTGTAGGTTTCTTCTCTTTCAGGGAATGTCGACGGTGGATTGGACCCGGAGAAGACCATGTGACGGCAGCGACAGATTGGACAGACGGACAGAAGGGACCAGACGAGCCAATGGGAGAGTCGAATCTAAACCGCGGCTCCTCCCCACCTTAGTGACGCACATTTCTGTATAAATTGCTGTTGTTTTGTTCTGGACGGCCTCTTCTTTCGCTAGAGACTGCCTCTGTGTATGAGCCGTGATATCACGTATATTGCAAATTAAACATCTGTGTGAGAACTCAGCTGACCCAAGTTCTCCTTTTTAAGCAAAGAATACGCAATGAGAATCTTGGGAAAAAGATTCTAACAGTGTCTCTGGTGCTGTTTTAGAATGGTTTTGCTCCTATCTCACAGCTCGGCGATTCTTCGCAATGGATACATGCTCCTCAAGATTTCAGAAATTATGGGGTTCAGTTTTAGGCCCATTACTCTTTAATCTGTACATGCTGCCACTTGGTGATGTCACCAGCAGAAATGGTGTTGGTTTTCACAGCTATGCTGATGACACACAGCTTTACATCATCGTGTCTCCTGATGACCCAGAACCAGTTAACGTTCTTTTGAATTGTGTTTTAGAGATTAAGTCATAGATGGCAGATTATTTCTTACAGCTGAACCAGGACAAAACTGAGGTTTTAATTATCGGTCCTGAAAACGAGAGAGAGATCATTTTACCAAAAGTGCAAAATTTTAAACCTTCTCAGTCTGCGAGAAACCTGGGTGTTCTTTTTGACTCTGAGCTGGATTTTATTCCACATATTAGAAATGTAACAAAAACATGGTTTTACAATCTAAAAAACATCACCAGTCGCTCATTTCTCTCTCTTGCCAGCATGGAGGTGCTAGTGCATGATGTTATTTCTAGTAGCATAGATTATTGGAACATCCTGCTCTCTGGTCTTCCTAAATAGAGGATTTCTAACTTACAATGTCTCCAGAACTCAGCAGCACGGGTTCTGATGAGGACCAGAGGACGGGACCACATTACACCAGTTTTAAAATCGCTGCATTTCAGGATTAATTTTAAAGTTTTTTATTAATTTATAAATGTCTTATGGGCCTTCTTTATTTGACCTCCTTGATGAACTAAAAGTTTTGATGAGACCTCGTTCCATCCGGTCCTCGTCTGTGGACCAGCAGAGAAGCTCAGGGCTGCAGAGACTGTTGATTTTTTTAAAAAGAGGCTCAAGACCTTGTTTTTTAGTTTAGCTTTTAACTGAATTTTATTGATCTTAATGTTATTTCATTTTTATTATTCTGTTTCATATCATATTTTTTATATCATCAAATCCTTTATGTGTATTTTTATTATTGCTATTTTATTTCTTCTTTTGAGGTTATTTGATTTTTTTTTTTTTTATGAATTCCAGTGTTTACCTTACTGGGATCATTCACACTGGGGGCGAGGCCTGTTCAGTCTGGGGTGCTGTTGCCATGGTGATCACCTTTGTCTGGGCGGCTCAGGGTCCTGCACTGCAGTCCAGCAACTGTGATATGTACTCTGGCCTGTCCTGGTCTAGGTGGTTGCTATAGCAACAGCCTTTGTTGACGTGGGTGGACTGGATCCTGATGTGATATTATTTCCTCACAGCGGCGCTAAGCCAGATATTATCTTAGTTAATTTGTGTATTTTTATACCTACGCTCCATTTAAGAGACAGAAATGAGGGAGTTTGTGTTTGTGTGGAACTGGGGGGACAGCCAGAACTGAGTCTGCATACTCTGATCCAGAGGAGCTCAGCTCATGGTTTCATTCCACCTGTCAGGCTCTACTGGATGTTGAAGCTCCAATAAAAACCAGGCAGCCAAAAACAAAACTGAGCCCAGCTGAATGATGCAACTCGTGCTGCCAGACAGGGTGCAGAAAGTCTGAACGAAAATGGAAGAAGGACAAGCTGCAGGTGTCGTTTCAAATTTTAAAAGGCCGTTAGCTCCAAAATCAGATGGTTGTGAGAGATGCTAAAAGACAACACTTTTCTAATATCCTTCTGTTGAACTGTCAAAAGCCACGTGTATTATTTAATGTTGCTGATGTGTTCTCAGTACTCGTCAGTCTGCCTGCACTGATCCTTCTTCTGAGGCATGTGAAAGGGTCCTGAACTTTTTGTGGACAAGGTTACCAATACTAAGACGCATATTCTGCCTCCTGCCTCTGACACTTCAGTCTCTGTTCCTTGTTTTGATGCTTCTGACCAGTTTGGGTCTGTGACTTGGTCGTGTTGACATGAGATTGTTGGTCATCTGAAGTCCTCATGTCCCGCCTCTACTGTTTAAAGAAAACATTTCTGTTCTGGGACCATCAGTTCTTGCTCCTGTCCTCAGGTGTGGTCCCTAAAGATTTTAAACATGCAGTAGTTCACCCACCAACTAATAAACCTGGCCTGGATCACACTGGCCTTTCAAATTTTAGGTATTTTTCCAAGCTTCCTTTTCTCTCAAACTTTTGGACAGGAAAACCAGAAAGACTTGACTGCAGGTGAAAGATTTGACTGCAGGTGCTGTGGGTGTTCTCCAACACTGACTGGGGGGGCTTCTAGAAATACCCATGAACAGTAGTGGATACGCAACGTTAATATTGTTCTGCAGGTGTTCCAGAACTGTATTGCTATGCCTCTCCAGCCAAACTTTTTATGCACAGATCAAGAAACAACAGGATTTCAATTGCATTATTTTTATTGAAAAAAAATATTGCTTTTCATTGCACTGTCAGACTGGTTTCAAAGGCTATAAGTAAGCACAACCAGGACAAAAGACTATTTTGTCAGCCACCATCAGATGAGAAAGGCATTTGACATGCACATGAAGAAGTAAGTGGTATTTTTTAAACATGTAACAGAACACGCAGAATAAGGCATTGACATAATGAGACCACTATCTTAGTGGGAACACAACTATATGGGTCTATCAGATAATCATCGTCACTAAAGGAGGTGTACCGTGAAGTATGACTTGCTTCAATCCACAAGGAGGAATGCAGCAAATGTGTGCTGATATGAACTGAAGCATCATAAGAAATATATCAGTCCATCCATCATCCTTTATCTATTCACTTGGGTTGTGTTTGTCCTATTTTATGCTCTTGGGCACACTATCACCTTGGGTGGTGTGGTTAGGTGTGAGATCGACAATCTGGCTGCTTCAATATGAAAATAATTAACCATCCAACCTGGAAAAAAACATGTCAATTGAATATTAGAGTACTGTTGATTTACATCTTATTGATCTGATATCATCCATATTGCAGCAATATAAGAACAAAGTTTAACTTTTACGAATGAAACTTCAAAATGATCAGTTTGCTGTTGGGTGACTTGTATTGTCTTGCCAGGTAAGATCAGAGGTGTGTCCTCTAGAGACATGCTCATCCTGTATCTCTTGCACCATTAGTACCATGCTAACAGATGAAACCTGCATTTATTGTGTCTGTCTGTCTGAACACAATAAATCTAGATTACCACCACCAGACATTAAACCTGGGTTATCTTCCCAAGAATAAGCTCCAATCAGGACACATTTTGAAGCTGAAATCAAACAGTTTCCCCTCATTATCTACTTCCTCTTTTTACTCTGTACACACCCATATGGGTCCATCCAAATACGGTTAAAACCATCGTGCCACCATGAGAGATAAAAACTTGTAAACTTGTAAATGTTAACCCAATACATGACATGCTTAATTATTCACAACAGGCAACCAATCGCCATGGAAAAAAACAAACAAACAAACATAAAAAACATTAAAAAAAACAAGAGTACAATGCGACAGTTGTTTTGTCCAAGGGCAAATGTGTCGATGATCTTATCGACGTTCAGGGCTCGTGCCCTTTTAATGTTAATTGCCAAAAGCACAAGGTTACTGCTTCTCCGCTAGTGCTCCTCAGATTGGTTTTTAAACGGCAGAGACAGGAGAACGACCGCGCACAGGAAGCAGATGTTAGTGTGTCAGGGACATGCAGAGGAGTTTGTACAAGTCCGGAAACGCATCCTTGTACTTTTCCATAAGTGTTAAAAGTTCCAAAGTGGTGGTAACAGAGTGTCCCTGTTGTGATTTCTTTTCGAGAAGACATCGGACTTGATGCAACTCTGCATTTAAGTTATCCTCAGTGATGCCATAGTTCTTGGGTTCAGAGCTGAGACCCCTAACAGCACGTCCACATCTGTGGAGAAGCGTTTCCTCCATTGACCAGCCTGTCAATTACAGGATGAAAAAGGTTTGTGCGTAACCCATCTGATGTATTTTCGCGTCTTATGGGGGCCTCAACCACAAAGTCCATTAAACGCTGGGTTGTTGCTGATCACCTCTCCTGCGTGCTATGCCAGCCTTTTCGCACAGATATTTTGCCTTGTCTTTTATGTCGCCTCATGCCTCTTCCGACTGTTTTTTCAATAGCGATGTAATGACTGACTGAACCAGATCACTCGCAGATGAGACATCAAGGTTGGGTGCTTGGAGCTGGTCTGAGGCAAACTTGGTCACCCGGAACACATCTTCAGATAAAGTGAGGTTTAAAACAAACTGTTCATCTATTAGCCTGTGCAAAGCCCTGGCATCAGCCTTTCTTTCCACATTTGTCTGGTCTACGACCTCCTGAAGTGTAGCCTGGATTGCCGGGAGTGTCTTTTTAATAGCACACAATGCAGAGTGCTGACAAGCCCATCGTGTTTCACCTCAACGTGTCCCGATGGATCAAGTTCTCTCTGCTTTTTTAAGAAGATGTCATGTACCACTGAGCCAGAAAAAAAATTGTATAACATTTGTACTATGTCAAAAAACTGAGCTGCAGGCTGCACATTTCTCACACAGTCAACCAGGACCAAATTTAACCGATGTGCATGGCAGTGAACATACAGAGCTTGTGGCACCTCTTTCCTAAACTTTTCTTGCACCCCATTGTTACACTCCGCCATCACAGCTGCTCCATCGTAGCACTGATCGAAGCAGCTATTTACATCAATGCATCCAACCCATCTGCTGGTGTAAAATGAAGAAACTCTTCAAGCACAGTTTCATTGTGCAGAGAGTGAATAACTACAGATATTTGCTCCTTCTTGCTAATATCCTTGCTCTCATCTACCATTATGCCAAAATGGCCTGCTTCTTTTACTTCGTCACTAATTTGCTTCCTCACCATATCAGCAATGATATTAAATATCTCGTTTTGTATTTCATGGTGGGTATATTTTGCATTTGATGGATTTTTTTGGATATCTAAGCACAGACCATGCCTGCATAGAATGTTTATGTGGGCTTTAAAACACTCGTGTGCTTTGCGCCAATTCTGGAAACCAGATGCAGTAAAATCAGTCTCGGAACGAAATCCACCTGCCGCCGGGATGAAGTACAGGTGTCGCGCCAAAACGTGATCGTCTGCCAGAATCTGATTTCGTGTCGCGGGAGCGCGCACAGCAGCCCGTTGAGCTGTAGCGCAAAACCGTCAGTTTATGTCTGGATTAAACAGATGTAAAATATGCAGATACACACAACTGCGTTATAATATAGGCCTAATTATAGCTTCAAAAGTTTAACTTTTATCGCGTAACGACAATTACGTGATAGGCATGCCTCTAAGTGCTTGGTATGTCTGATAGGCTAACTTTTGCAACGATCCTCGTGATTGCATTATTGTTTTTGTTTTTTTGTTGTTGTTGTTGTTTGTTTTGTTTTGTTTTAATCTGATCTGAGCCCTTCATAGTATTTGCTTCACATGTTTGGATATGTTTTGCATTTTTCAATCAGTTTTCACCTGTCAAAAACTGGCATCATTTCTGCTTAAAAATGACTTGATCTCATCCATAAGCTTCACAATATAAACACTAGAGGTCATAGGGCAACTTGGGATTCTTTTAAAGGACCATTACAACACAAAATGGGCTTAACAACGGTCAAAGGGGAAAAAAATGGTATTTTCATGGAGGGATTGCCTGTATGGTTGATCCGGCCATGCTCACACTGGCCCTTTGCACAGTTTACAAGTAGTGAAAGATAATGGTTAAGATAGCTATATTCTTCAAAATATAAGTGATGAGTGATATGAAGTGACCTTGAGGCAGAGCACCTCTTTCAGTCCCACATCAGGAGCTGGAAACAATATTTGGCAAGTGTAAAAATCCTATGCATTGCACTGGCCCTTTAAGGCATGCAGGATGCACGTGCATCTATGTGCAGTTGCTTAATTGACAGGCCTTCTTAATTGACTCCTGCATGCATAGGCTGCTAGCTCCACTTGAGTAAAGACTTTTTTCATCATTCATCATGGATCCCTGTCTGTTTGACCAGATAAAGGCTTTCTTGTGTGATGGAACCCTTACCCAGGCATGAGGAGGGAGACAGGACAGAGAGGACGAAGGACAGAGAGAGGAGAGGGACAGAAGTATACAAATGTCTGGTATAAAAATATATAAATATGTGGTGGTTGGAGGGTTAGACTGCAGGTCAGCCTCACCAGCGTTCATCCCACAGTGGAAACCAGTCTACAGGTTCAGGTGAACACCAGGATGGTCAGAAGATGGAAGGTTTGGGAGGTGAGGGGGAGCGCAACATCACCACGACATCAGCTGACAAAGGTGAAGAGAGACTACGGAAGATTCAAATAGTAAGTATGTAACTGCCACAATTTCATTTCTGTGTTTTATTTGTAAATCTTGTTGTTTTTATCTAATTTGCAGAAGGCCGCTAGAGGGCGCTGTTAATTTGCGTGAGGCTTGACTACACGCTTGTTTCGCTGGAAAAAAGAGAAGCAGC
>JBAMYA010000006.1:14271890-14291456 GCA_037176975.1 Arrhamphus sclerolepis | reverse complement strand
CCTTAAAGCAGCTGCTCTCCACCTCAGTTATTCCACCTTAAAGCAGCTGCTCTCCAGCTCAGTTATTCCACCTTAAATCAGCTGCTCTCCACCTCAGTTATTCCTCTTTTTTTCTTTTTTACCGTCTTTTACGTGTCTGGCCTTTTTGATCCAGTCAGTCAGGTGTCGCACAAAGTCAAAGAAGAAGTCGCCATCTGGCACGCTGATGACCTGGAAATAATAAATAAATAAATTAATTAATTAATAAATAAATAATAGAGATTTGATGATTCAGCCTCGCAGGGAACTTTCCTCTGACTTCAAACTTGACTTGTCACCTTGTCAGTGATCTTCACAAAAAGGCTGAAGCCCTCAGAGGACTTGAGCATCAGACGTCCAGAGATGTTTTGGCAGAAGTCTTTGGCTTTTGTGCTCGACTCCACTTCAAACACCTGTGGACAGAAACGCTGAGTGGACGATCTAAACGTTCACATTCTGAATAAATGTAAAGGCTCGTGTGGCATCGACCATGACAGCCTTCATCACTGAAACCTGCACAAATATCATCTAATCTTGGTTAAATTACTCAAAAACCCACGTATGATGTGCAGGAAGGTCGGATACAAACCCTTAACAACAGAAGCCACATGCTCACAGATGGTTGACAGCAGGGTGTCAAAAATCATCACCACGGTTACCCTTAAAGGTACAGTTATTCTTTACTTTCTCAGCCAGCTACTTCCTGGACTCAGTTGTAAAATTAAAAAAAATAAAATAGGGAATAATTTTGTGATAAAATCTGAAAAATTGTGAATTTTATCATTAAATTGAGTCTTTTGTACTAAAATCACTAATATTTCTTGTATAATCGCAAATTAAAAAAATTCATTTTTTGTAAAAAAGCAAATTGTATTATAAAATCCTTTTTTTTCTTTAAAAACCTTTTTAGAAAGTCTCATATTTGACCATCATAAAACTGACTTTTCTAATAGTTAAAAAAAGATATATAAAAAATTGACTTTTTGTAAAAAATAAAAAAAATAATAAAAAAACGGTTAATTTTATTTTAAAATTGCAAATTTGAAAGCACAAGACTTTTTTCTTTTTCAAACAACCAAGATTTCACAAATGCAAAAAATGGTCACGTTTTAACTTAAAATTACAGCAAATTTTGTATAATTTTTGTCCTAAAGTCAGGTTTGTTTGTTTTTTTTACAAATTTAAAAAACATTTATTTGTTTATTTTTAGAAAAGTCAGGGGTTTTGACGCTCTGTGACGCTAATTGACGCTAATGCTGATGTCTGTCACTGACCTCATCGGAGTCGTCGGGGAAGTAAACCTTGTGGAAGATCTGGGTGGTTTTGTGCTGGATGGCCTCCACCTCCACCAGATGGGGGGGGTACTTCCTGGAGCCGTTTCTGCAGCAGAGGTTCAGAGTGAGAAGATGACGCGGCTTCGAGGATGACGGCGGTGAGCGTGTGATCTACCTCAAGGCCTTCTGTAGCCGCTGCATGCAGTCTGGAGCCAGCGGGTAGTGTTTCTTGGCCTGGAGGAACTTCTGCACGTGAGGCAGCAGGTTGTTACTGGGAGGAAACAAACCAGTGCAGAGCCACAGCAGCTCCCATCCCTTCTCCTCACTGTACCTGCACACAAACGCAACAACTGCCAATGAACAGAGTTCAGCTCTTCTTTTCTTTTTTAAAGAGCTGAAATGCCTTCAGAGCCTGATAGAAACTTCTAAACAGCCTACTTGATGTGATTGTCGGTCAGCTGTTTGAGAATCTGGCAGAAGATCTCGTCTTTGAGCGGCTCGGCCTTCAGCGCTCCTTCAAATATCTGATCGGTGAGCTCGTTGACAGATCGCACTCGCTTGGACGGGTAGTCGCCCATGTACTTCATGACAGGTAGGGACACGGTCAAGGACGTCAACCGTGGGCGGGGAGGAATTTGATTGGTTCTTTTCTGGTACGACGGCGGTTTTTGTTTTGGATCGTTGTTTAACCACAGAAATATATTTTTATTGCAATAACTGAGAATCTGTGAACTAATATAATCCACTTACACACGCTCTGTATGAAACCTTGAGGCATCCACGTGGTCGTCATGGTGAAGGCTGCTCAGTTCTTATCTCCTGGATGCCAGCTCCAGGTATTTATCTAAAGCTCATTAGTGACCTGAAACATCAGTGACGACAGTCTGAAAGCTGAGACACGTCAGGACCATGTCGTGTGATGATGTCACAGATCGCCACTGAGGTTCCATGATGGTCACCACTCCCATTAAACCACCCCACCACCCATGTCTGTGCTTAACCACAAGGAGGTTTTTTTACCCTGATGAAGCCTTCATGAGGTTGAGCTTCATTACTGCTCCACATGGAGGTGCGTAAAGAATCTGTAATGTGTTTGAAAACACTCAGCACTGAAGTAAACCTAAACACAGACGAAGTGAAGCTACTGAGCTCATACTGCAGGCAGAGGCGGTGTAAAGGATATCTATGAAGGCCAGGCAGGCCTCCTGCGAGAGCTCCTCGTGGGCCAGGACTTTCTTCAGCAGAGGCTGTTTGAGGGGCTCCCTGGTGCAGCTCCACAGACGCTCCTTCCCTCGGGCTTTCGAGATCATCACCCTGCTCAGAGTGCTCTTTGGAGGAGGCCTGTAAACAGCGGGCGCACATCGTAAACCTTCTCCACGCACCGCCTCTTCAGTGAGGAGAATCGGTAAACGCACCTGAAGTAGTCGTAGGAGAACTCCTCCAGCGTGTAGGCTTTGGATTTGTCCTGGTCTGAAAGGCTCGTCTGAGACAGACTGATGGATTCTCGCCTCTGATCAGGAGTCATCGTCACCAGAGCCTGAAAGATCACGATAGAACACGAGACTGAGCTGGACAGTATATCCTATCAACTATCATTATTATTTTATTAGTCGCTTAGAACCAGTTCTTTAAATCCTAAACTTTTTACATTAGACACTCCTACACAGCACAGGCAAACCATGATCTCTACTCATTTCTGTATGTAATGTCATTTAAGTTGACACAAAAGAAAAGAAACCAAAAAAGACATAAATAAGTCCAAGACAGATCCAGACATATAAACAGAAACTGGATCCAAAAACGGCACCAAGGAAAACTGACATCCTTGAAGAAGTACAAGCTGCCATCCAGATGACGTCCATTCATGGTTGGGTCTCGCTTATTTCATAAGTTCCTACCCTAAAAAGTGTCCTGTGCTGTGTCGCTAACTGAATCCAGCCAGGTGGAGACATGGTCTGCAGAGACTGAGGAAGCGGGACAACATTCAGCCTCCACTCACCACGATGTCGTACTGCGGCCTGGTGATGGTGGGCAGCACGTAGACGCAGTCAGCTGGGAAATCCCCCCTGTGTTTGGTCCTGTCGTTGATGCCGTGGGCCCAGCCGGAGTTCATCACGTGCTCTCCGTTGTGTTCATCCAGGAGTATCAGATCCCCCTTCGAGAAACTCAGGAAGTTGGAGTCCACCCCGGCTGCCAGATGGATGTAACAAAAAACAATAATGTTTGGGTGATGAGGGCTTTCAGAGATTTAGCTTTCAGAACATCAGCGGGGCTCACCAGGGTTTGGACAGTCCAGCAGTCCCACCACGTATTTGGACCTCTTCCTCAGACCCTCCAGGAAGGTCACCACCAAGTCACGGATGTCCTCTGCGTTGTTGGAGGTGAACGTGTACTCGTCTCCTTTAATGGTGGCCAACGTAAAACTCTGACCCTGGAGTTTACCCCCTCTGGAGAGATAACGTTTCTTTAACATTGTGGCCTCCACATTGAGAACTTCCAAAAAAATAAGAAGGCTGCAGAGACTAAAACACGATTTTCAAAAGTGGTAGGAGCTTCCAGTTACACGCAGCGTTTAAGTTAGACATCTTTGAATGAGGAACTTGTCAGCCGCTCTGTTATTTGGCTTTGTCCTATAATGAATTACAGCCACCCTCGGTAGCAATACCACCTCTGACCACTTGAGGGCATCCCCTTCCCCTCTGGTGTTAGCACACAACAACGTGCACCTCTCTCTGGTGGGACAAAGTGGGATTTGCCAGACTGTTCCCACCTATTAGCAGATCTTTATGCCCCCATGTGGTCAGAACTGGCATTGCAGGATAAGAAAGGATGGCCTTTTTATGAATCCACTACATTTTGCACGTTATTTTGCAGCAGGTACCAGTCAATCTTGCTTTGAGGAGATTGTGTCATCAAACCTGCTGCTGGACACCGCTGTGATCTCTGGAAACGACAGCTCCAGAAGGACCTGCTCCTGTTCGTCCACGAAGTAGACCCCGGTCCAGTTCACCGCCACGATGACGTCGTTTTTAGGAAGACTGGGCCCTGTGATGAGAAAGGATCAGGTCCACGGAAAATCTTACAGATAGCGGCTGTGTGGCATCGTTCATGATGATGATGATGATGTCACCAACCTGAGAACTTAAAGGCCTCATAGAAACGGGAGAAGAGTAAAGGCCACTTCAGTCGAGCAAAGTCCACCACATCCTCCTTGACTTTCTGTGTGTTCAGCCTCCTTTTATTGTGAAATCCCTGCAGAGTGAGTTATAGTTACGTACTGAAACACAAAAGCAAAGAAGACATGCTTTTGGTCGCTACGGCAGCAGATACCTTTTTGTGGGCGCTGATGATGAGCTGAGCCCACTTCTCTGTGGTCTTAGTGGAGGTGATTTCTCTGTCAGGGATGTAGGACGGGATGAGGCTGAGCAGGCGCTCCTGGAGGATCTCAGCGCCGTAGTCCACGTAGTACTGCTGAGATGCCAGCTCTGCGAGATCGTCCTCCTTTAAGACGCACATGCACAGAATAACCGTCAGATGTTCTTCTGCAGCCGTTAGGAGACACAGTGGTGCTGAGCTAACATGGTTTAACCCAGTGGTTCTCAACCTTTGGGGTCCTGGGACCCCCTGCATATTCTTGATCAACTCTGAAGATCCCCCCCCCCCCTCATAAAAAACACAACATGACATATTCTTCTTTATAGTCTCATTCTGCTGTCTGTTTTCTTTTTCTTTTCCGGTGTGGTTTTTTTTTTTATATGAGCCATTTCTCCATGTTGTCTACTTTTCTTTTTTCCCCCCTCTTTCTTCTTCTTTGTGTTACTGCACTTATCGTCATCTTCTTTGTTTGTTTTTTTCTAACATTATTGCAATTTCAAGCGCTAACTTGAACTTTGCAAATTAATGAGTTTTCCCCCAACAGCTTCCTGCAAATATTTCACAATAAAAGCATTTTTAAAGAAATGAATGGTGTATGTCCACTGAAACGATAAAGGGCTCATAATTTCAAAAGGATGCAGATAGTGTTAAGTTTGTATTTACAGTGTCATACAGTAACTTCAACAATGCAAATGGGTACAAGATTTCATATGAAAATACAATGAACTACACTTGTGAAAGAGAAAAAGAAGGTCATGTTACCTTCTGTAGTTTTGGTAGATAAAGGTTTCAGTCACATTTGAGTAAAATAATAATCTAGTTCTATAAATGTCAGAGGATCTTTTTAAAATATTTATATTTTATTGCCACTGACCCATGGACCCCTTGCAATATCACATTACGGACCACTAGGGGTCCAAAGACCCCTGGTTGAGAAACACTGGTTTAACCGATATTTAGCAGACTGTGTGTGCCGTTTATAAATTCTGGCTCTAAACTGTCAAACGTGATGCCAGACGGTCCAGATAAACTGACTGACACGTTACGACCAGCAGCTTCAAGGTGCTTTGAGTAGGTTTTGCAGTCTTGTGTAAAAGTTGTCATCCCCTCTTTTAATCCGACTTTTTTTTTTTGTGTAACAACATATAAATCATCTGATCGCAGAGGCTCTTGGTATTAAGGAACAATGTGTGCGTCCTACAGGAGGATGAGCATCAAGGGACAACTCACCCTCTCACAGCGGTACTCTCCGAACTTCACGCCTCGCACGATCTGCTGGTAGATGAGGTTTGTGGCGACGTAGTCGTCAGCCGGGTTGTGCCAGGGGCTGAAGATCTCCTTCCTGAAGAACAGCCTCCAGGGGGCGTTCCTCTCCTGGGCGCCCTGCTCCTTCGCATACTGCTCACACTGTGACACGGCGTCCATGACGTGGTCGCTGCCGCTGCCCAGGGACGACACCTGACAAGAAGATGATCTTCGTCACACCTCACAGCTCTGACCGGGTTCCCTGACGGCGAAAGCGCTCGGGTTTTACCTTGTCGAACAGGGCGATGTACAGCGAGAAGCCGAAGCGGTCCCTCAGGCTGATCTTGTCTGCCAGAGCGTTGCAGAGCTCGCTGGCGGTGGTGGCCGAGTCCGCCAGGAGGGTTTTCGTGGTGCCGTCCATGAAGGTGACCGGCAGCATGATGGGCTTCTTGGACTTGGTGGCCTGAAGAGTGGACCAGATCAGATTCTAGTCGGGCTGGGCGATGTGACCTCAGATCAACGTCACGATTAACTGAACACGTTTCCTCGATTACGATTCAAGCGTGACCATGGTAACACGGTTTTATACTCCGCCCTCTTAGATCAGCAGAGGTGTGATGTCAGAACTGAACCAAGCGTTTCCTCAGAAAGGTTCCAGTTACAGGTTTGTGGTGGTCTAAGTGCTCTAGCCGGCCAGATCAAATGAATTAGCGGGCCGGATTCAGCCTGTGGGCCTTGAGTTTGACACCCCTACAGGAATGCAACCTTACGCCCCAAAAAATAAAACCACAACACTCCTGGGCAGTGAAGGAGCTTCTCCAGTAATATACACAACATTATAATATGCAATGTTGATGCCTTCAGCCTTAACTCTTGCAGCAACCACCACCTTCGTCCAGGCGAGCTCAGTTTTATCAGAGAGCGACAACCAGCACACAACCTAAAGCATGTTATAATCTGCGTTCACCGTTTGGGGGCTGAAGTGATCATGTGACACATGCTCCGTTACCTGCAGCTCCAACCAAGATGGCGGCTGCGTCCGCGTTCGGTTGACAAATGTCCTTCTGAGCCTTTCCTCGCAGTACGGAGCATAACCAGGAGGACCGTTGTTCAGAAACGTCCGCAGATACTGAGAGCAGAGGTGACAAGCAGAACATTTCAGGCCATACTCATGTGATGCACCATGAAAGCACCCATCACCCCCCTGAAGGAGAGGTTCTTACTTTGACAAACTTCTCGGAGGGGGAAAAGCAGCCCACGCAGAGAGACAGCAGGATCCATCCACGGGCATGGCTGCTCTTGGACGGGTTCTGGGTGAGCTGCTTGCAGATCTGACAGTAGATTTCATCCCTGAGACACAGAACAGCAGACACTTGAAGCACAGATTAAACACCTGATAGTGTTCATTCACATTCAGCTTAAATCACCCCCTCCCCACACCCGTGCAGTTGTCATGGATACAACATCTGACTATAGAGACTGAAACAGGCTGTAAATATGTTTAATTCTGCTGCAAAGTTGGACCTTTTAACATGAAGGTCAATGGACATTTTGGAGACAGCAACTAGTGGTCAGTGGAGGACCTGCAACAAAACTTACTTCCTGGAACGGTTTCAGCCCAGAAGTGGGACGGCTGCTGCTTGGTTTTAACACATCTCTTCTCTTCAAGCAAATCAAGTACAGGGAGGGGGGCAACAGTAATTTCTTGTGCATATTCAAATAATATTCTGATAAATGGTAACTTGCATTTACAGTTTTTTTCATCACCAGAGGAAAGTTTTAAGAAATTCGAGCTGCACCCTCATGTTGCCATGAGACATGCAGGCGTCACCTGAGGGCGGGCCGTAAGATGCCGTTTCCGATGATGAAGTGAAGTTTCTCCAGGTTGGAGGTGGGCCGGTCCTCCAGCATGCTGTTTCCCTCCAGAGAGTAGTCTCCCCCCTCAGTCAGCCTCCTGGCAACCTGCCACAGATGATGAACAACATCATCATCGTTCTTGGCTCAAAGAACGAGGGAGAACTCGAAATCAGGATTCACTTACAGTTTCTGCACTTGGGATCATTTGAAATATTTGTTCACCAGAGATGCAAGTTATTACTTTCTGCTCTTCACTATTTACATTTTATTTTGTCTGTTAGTTATCTTCTACATTTGTACACGGCAGTGTTTAAAATCAAACGTAGACACAAAAGCACTGGTGACTGGTGCAGCAGAACCAGTCAACAAACAAAAGAACCTGCTGATTTCAGCCTCACCTCCTCTGTGATCTTGGATTTTCTCTTCAGGGTCAGAGACACCAGCTTATGTCTGATGCTGTTCCTCTTCTGGGTGTCTATAGAGCTGTTCTGTAGACACAAACGTTTCAGGTAGGTTTTTGTTTTCTCGTAAACAGCCTGGAGCTCATGGCCATTACCGTGTCCGCTCACCTCTCCCTCCACCTGCAGCTCCTGCAGCTCCCTCTTGTAGGTCCTCTTCCCCAGCGTTTCGTAGATCTTGGTCATGACGGGGATCTTTTCGCTGCCGTCGTTGATGACCATCTGACATTTGGGCTCTGGCAGGTCCCCCATGAACCTCAACACGGTGATCCACACTGCCAGCGCCGCCTGCAGGACAGGAGAGCCAGTTTATATTTGTGAAATCTGTGTGACCTCGAGATGCTGGATGTTCAAAGAGTGTTTTTATGAAAAGAGAGGAAGATAAGCTACAACAGCGCTCATAATAAACGTCAGTCGCACCAGCTGGTCCCCTTCGTCTTCATGGAAAAGCAGCGGTTGTTTCAGCGCCCTTCTGATGTATGTGTGAGTGGAAACTCCCTGGAAGTAGGTGGCAGCAAACTTGGAGAACTTGTACTCGGACAAGTCTTCCTCCTCCTCCTCAGGTAACGGCGGCGCTTCGCTCAGCACCTCCTCCTCCGCTTCCTCACTGTGAGGCGTCTTTTCCAGGTCCTGAGGAGACAACGTGGAGGTGTGAGGTCACTCTCTCTGCTCTTTCATGAAGAACTAACATAACTGCGCAGACGCCTGCTTCTCCTGGCCTCGACTCGCACTCGTCTCAAACCCGTTTCCTCTGACTTGCACCAGTTTCTCCACTTCTTACCAGATCCTTGTGTTTTCCTGATCCTTCCTTCTTTATTTCAGCATTTTTAATGAACTTTGGAACTTTTTCTTTTATCTGCATCCTGTTTCTTTCTTATTTTACTGTGTAATATTACATTCTGTTTTTGTACGCTGTGTTAGTCTGACGCCGTCATCGGGGCTAACTGGGGGGCCGACTGCGCTAAAGCTTAGAACTGAACCACTCTGAGGCGAAAGAAAGTCATACATGTGATCTCTTTTCCTGCATGGATGCTTAAACTAGACACAGGAAGTTTTACCAAGACTCTAAGCTTGTTAATACGACCAGACCTGTAGCTCATCGAGGCTGTTGGGATACCCTGCCATTCTATGTAGCATTAGCGTTCTTCTTTTTTCTAAATGTGTTTTATTTGTTGCATTATCGTGTTAGTGTGTATGTGAGTCTCAGAGGCTACAGAAGCAAATTTCGTTGTACAGACCTACTGTGCAATGACAAAAGTCTATTCTATTCAATACTACTTCTAACCACATGGGGGCAGTTTTTGGGATAACAGGCATTTATATTTTAACATTCTGTAATATTTATGTAAAGGTGTGCCTCCAGTTTTACCCCAAAGGCTTTTACAAACCGGCCAAAGCAAGCTAGAAGACTACAGCAAAAACACATCCGTACACAGAGGAAACAGAAACAAAGGTGCGACTAAGCAGCGACCAGGAATCCATCCAGGAAGTAAGTTTTGTTGCAGTTCCTCCAATGACCACTAGGTGCTAGCTCCAAAACAGAGCAAATCCCCATTGACCTCCATGTTGAAAGTGCAAGGTCAACTTTGCAGCAGAATTAACGTACTTACAGCCTGGTACAAAGATCAGTTGGGTCTCTGTTGTTAGATTTTATATCCATGACAACTGATTGGGGGGTGAAAATGTTTTTTGCACCAAATCAGATATATTTATATCAAACAATAAAGCTGACCAATCAGATGCCCGGATTCATTTGACGTGCTTGACAGCTAACCTGTGGCTCTGCCGTTAGCTTCAACAGCTTTGTCCCGCCTCCTGGCGTCATGGTGCCGCGTGGAGGAAAACTTGGCTTCAAAGGCTCTCTGTAGAGGTCTGTGGGTCATGTGACCGGACAGTTTGTCCATTCTTTTATACAGTCAATGGGCACAACTCAACATCTGCATGAAATGTCAGGTGACGCATGACGCACATTGTGCGGCCATAAATCAAAAGAACAGAGGATGAAATTTATGCCACTGTCTTCTGGAACATCACCAGTACAGTTTTATATTAATGTATTGATCAGTGCAGTTCCTTCTATTGTCTTCCGATGGTATCGCACACATAAAACGTAGAAATTCTCCGACCTGTCACTCCGTTACGGCTACATACACAAGCGCTTCTTTGATGACTGAGGGGATCTTTTAGACCGCGAAAAGGTGGAAATATCCCACAAATAAAAGCCAGTATGTAAGGGACTAATATGAGCTTAATTAGCCTGCCCCACTTATTAGCTCTTTTAGTTATACTGGAGATCTACATGCCCCCCTGTGGTCAGAAGTGGCACTGCTACATACAGTGACTTAAGTATCAATGCATGTCAATTATGATAATCCAAACATCATCCAGATTAAGCGCTTGATCAGATGATTGAGATAAAATTGTTGACAGCTCCACTTCTCGGAGGCTAGGACCTGGTGGAATACTGGTTTTGTTTGAGTATCCAGTATCACTGGTGGCCATCAGAGCGTGGCATTTCTGTCAGCTCTTGTTTTCACCACCGTGCTTCTGCATTGCATGATGGGAAACGGCAGGTATACTTGGACACTGGAATGAAATAATGCAGATTATGCAGATGTTTGCTATGAAGCTATCAGATGCAAAATTTTTGTAGCAGTAATAAAATATTTGATTTTGTAATGAAATGTGAGTTCTAAGATTTTCTGTTTGTCAAAGTGCTGAAGAACCAGTAAAAAAGAAATCCCTGACAGAGCTTCAGGAAACATCAGTGGACCATCAGATCATTCTGGGTGAGAACATTTAATCAAGTACATACTTCAAATCCAGCTGGTGCTTGTCCGTCCTGGTTCGGCAGCGGCCCGGAGTCCCCGAGGAAACCAAACATGCGGTCAACCATGTCAGAGTGGTCGACGGGCTGCTCCTTCTCCCTCTCCATCTGCTCCAGCAGCTCCTTCTTCTTCCTGGCCTCCTCCTTCTCCTCCCTCTCCCTCTCCTCCTGCTGCTGGGCCAGCTGGATGAGCCGCTCCTGGTGCTTCCTCTCGGCCTCTGCCTTGGCACGCCGGACCGTCATCTGGTTCCGTAGCTGCTCCTCCTCGGCCAGGCGCTGGCGCTCGGCTTCCAGGCGACGCCGCAGCTGCGAGGGGCGGGAGGGTGGACAAGAGGGAGACGGGTTCACAGAGGCAGGCCGGGTACATTTCAAAAGCTCCACAGTTTGGCTGTCTGGACCTGCAGATCTGCAGGTGTAGGGAAATACTGCACATGTAGATTAAAAAAAGATAAATACGTGACTGGACAGTAATGACAGTACTTTTACCTGTGTACTGACGCTGATAAACGGTGCAACAGAAAATATAAACTTTATATGGTAACATGACAAGTCGGCAATTAAAGAAGATGGTGCAAAGATCAGACTGACGTTCATGCACGTATGACACCAACCAGCTGATCATCTTTCTGCAAAAGCTCAATTTAAGAAAAAAAACTGAGATTAAGCAGACATTTAACCAACAGCTTCATTTATTCAGGTCTCTGTCAGAACATGACATTAATAAAAAAGCTCACATTTCTATTTCCATAAACAGACATACAATTTTGTTTTCAACAAACACATATTTAAAAAAAAAAAGGTTTCATGGTGACAAGTCCCAGCATTCACACTCAAACAGGAGAAAAATAACAAGCATAAAAAACTTTCGTTATGTTGAAGTTGGAAAGCTGGTGCTGCATCTGGAGGAAATCACATTAAGATCTCAGTAGACAGTGTCATCTTAGGAATTAAAGGCCATAAATTGTTCCCTTTAAATGTGTCAAAGGCACCTTCAAGTCTTTTTAATGGTCCAGCAGAGACATTTTAACATTTAATTTAAAACCTGACCTCTCCTATATCATCTTGGGATTTTTAAGGCTCATGCTAATATTTGATGATGTAAATATTCTTATTTTAGAATAACAAATGTTACTTTTAACAACAACTTATACTAAAGTTTGTGGAGTTGCCAGCAGGTGGTTGCAGAGTGCCCTCTGGTGGACAAACTGTGCAACATCAACACAATTATTACACCCAACATAAGAGGTCAGTGTAAATTTAAAATAATAAAAAAAATGCTTTGTAGTCAATGACATTGTGATTTCATCAACTTTGATCAAATCACAATATTATATATATACTTTTATCATCAACAAGTAATGCCATCCTGATTGGGATGTTTGAAACTCGTTCCATCAACAAATATAAGGCGGTCTCACAGCTTCTTCAGACGTGTGATTTATGATGCTTTCTTTCTTCCCCCATCATCCTGCTCCATCAGAACCAGCATCCCTCTCTTTCTGGCACGTAAACGAGAAGCTGTAAGTAACAGTAGTTAACGTAGCGGCTGTTTACCTCTGCCCTGAGCCTCTGGCAGAGGCGTCTGGCTATCATGCCTCTGGTGTAGGCCTGGATGGTCAACACGGCACGAAGACGCCGCCAGAAAGCCTGTCGGATCAGGAAGCCTCGGCAGCGGGCTTGGATGAGAGTCACACGGAGGCGGGTGATCCGGTAGCTTCTGTAGTACTTCCTGGACCTGCAGACCGCCTGGAGGCGCAAGAAGCCCGACTTCATCTGGAGGAGAGGGATGCGGTGTTATCACTGATTTACCTCTCATCTTTAGTTAATATGGACTGTTGCCTCTTTGACCTGACGTTTCAGGTTGCGTTACAGAAGCACTTGATTTGAGACTTTTAGGTTGAAGGAGAAATTCCAAAGCTTTTTAAAAGCTTTTCAGAGCATTTTCATCAATAGAAGCTTAGATTATGTATTTATGGCATAACAGACTCACAATCTGGTAATTCTTCCTGCATCGATAACCTCTCCAGGCCTTCTGAATGACCGTCACAGCTCTTCGGAGTCTCAGGTATTTTGTCCTGAAAGAAAATTAGATTTTGAATCATGAGATAGTGTTAAACGTGTGACATGTCCTTACATCATTACCGTCACCTGAAAGAGATTTCTGCTTCGTATTTAACAGATCTGTAGACTAGATGCCACTGTAGGACACTAACATGTGTGACCTGCTGCCCTACTGACCTAACCCTCCAATCAGCACAGGTTTATATATTTTGTCTCTCCTCTATCTATCCATCGCCCTCCTCTTTTCTTCCTTTACCCGGCCAGCTCTGGTGCTCCAGCTGTTGCAGATGTGAGATGAGAGTCCTCTCGTCACCTATAACGAAGTCTCTTTTTGAGCTTCCCGTCATATCTCAACGACGCCCTCGACTGATTTGTTAGATTGACACCTTGAAGGAATCTTCAAAACCAAGTCATAAATACCCACATCGCTCCAGATGTTATCCAATCAGAGTGAAGAAAAGTAGAAGTTGTTTTTTCTGCTGCTCTTTGACTGTTGGTGAGTTAGTTTTTGTGTCAGAGTGGTCATCCTTGCACCGTTACAATCTTTGAAGTGAAAACAGGTCAGCGTTTTTGAAAAATGTCTTTTATGTGCTGTAAATGGTCTTTATAGGATTAAATCTGAGCTCTTTCTTGTCCTTTAGTTGCTGCATATGTATATATATATATATATATATATATATATATACACACATATACATACATACATACACACACACACATACATATATATTTATGTGTGTGTGCGTGTGTATAATGCATTTGCTCTCAAGCGACACCTTCACATTCAGCTATACCATAGGGACCCTGAAAAATGACAGCAATGCCATTCATTGACAGCTGCACATGTGCAGCACAGCCCACGAGGCCTTTGCTCAGTATGGATCAACAGGAACAAGAACTCCGTGAACTGGCCTTGAGACCTTCCGTTTCATTTCTCAGCAAAGCAACCTTGTAAAAGATCTCAGAGCTTTAAAGCATCCTCAATTTTGATTTAAACACCAAAAACAAAAAAGGCAAATGGCAGAATATCAGCATACGAAGAGACGCCTTCCTTTCCTTTCCAGTCAAAAGTGGATATTTTAGACAATATTTAAGAAGTGTTGATTACAGGCATACACAGCTGGTAGAGCTGAACTCATTAACTAAAGAACCGGCATTACACATTTCAAGTCTGGAGGTGGAGTGGAAAGAGCGGAGGCTCTTAAATTGAAATACAATTTTGAAAATGAGCTACATTTGTGAGTCATTTTAACATGCTTGCAAAGGCAAACCTAACATGCTGATCAGGGATGATGTATCATCAACATTTTTATTTTAGCATGTTAGCGTTGCATTTATAATTTTAACTCTTAGAGGCATATATTCAAGTAAATGTCAAAAAGATGAGAGAGCAGAATTAGATTCAGCTCAAGATGATACAACTTCAATGAAAGTTCATGTCATTTACAGAGAAGGAAGAGGAAACTACTGGCAACATGAGAAATCCAAAACTCTACATCATTTAATGGAAATTCATTTTGAGGTTGTAAATGCAGTGACAATCAAGCATCTACAAAAAGCTGCCTAAAAAAAAGGAAAAGTGCAAGAATCTCCAAGTGAAGCAACATATTTACAAAATCCTGGCAGTGTATATCACAACAGTTCATAGAGAAATGGAAACATGTTTAACAACTTACCCTACAGAGGTGTGGAGGAAGGCTTTGCTTTATAATGGAAAGCTAGAGGATTTATTTTAAAGAATGCTATGCCGAAAGGGAAACAAATATACATTTGGCACTTTTGAACCTGTTTCTAGTTAAACTAAAATGTTAAGGTGCGTTTAATATCTGCTTAATATTATCAGCAGTATAATTGTGCATTATGAACAGTAATACATATGCGTTGACTGAGACTGTGCCACCAAATAAAAAAAGATTAAAAAAAAAAAATCAAATGCAGCAATGCAAAAGCATTTGCCATTCATCCGTTCAATGCATCATATTTAACTCAATTTCCTAAGATTTTGTATGAAGCCTAGATGTTAAATTATGGTTGGTCATAGTGAGTAACATAATTTGCTGAAAGCTTTTATGATTCCAATGAAGTGCAAAAAATATTAAGATGGAAAGACTGGACAAGTACTCCAATAGAGAGTGAACAAACTGGGATCTTGAAATGGAAACAGAAGCCCAGGTATAATGTTGCATCTCTTATGGTCTCAATGTTGTCCAGAACTAAAAGACACCAAGTGTCCTTTAAAGATAAATGGGGGGGGGCAAATGAATGCCTAGGATAAAAGAGCAAAAAAAAAGTCTTTACTGCTACTGAAATGATCACATCCTTATATATTTCTAATCAGCATGTCGTAAAACACAAATGAATAAAATAAAATAAATAGTTTAATAATTAAATATAGAAATTCTGGCTCTATTCAAATTAAGTGTGCAATTTTAAGATTTTAATAAAATAGATTTTTTTTTAATCAAATAAAAACATGAAAGTTGAACCAACATGTGAATGCGTTTCGACGGGATTTAATTTCCTGACATCAATGCATTAAATCAGTCACAATGCACGTCTTTAAAAGAAAGAAAAAAACTGGATTCACTCAGGGTGCGTTCTCTTGACGCGGCTTTCTTGATATTTATTTTAAGCTGCATTTTACATTACTGAACAAATTCAACATAGGCGAAACTGATTTTTCATTCAAGCAGTGCGACTGTAATTTCATTTAGTAACGTTGCGCTTGCTTAGCTTCAGCCGTGAACATTCGCAGCCAATTAAGAAGAACTTCAAAATAGCAAAATAAATAAATAAATCTATATTAGTTTGTTCGTGTTAATTCTGCCAACAACCGATCAAAAAAATGGCTACCGGATTTTTTTGGGGATTTTTTTTTAAAGTCACTGTTATTAATAAGTTAAATTTTCAAGATGCTGGATGGAAGTTTGAGCAAAAACAAGTTCAGACGATCTAACTATTGTGGGAAAATTCTAAATTCATGAAACAAATTTGACTGTAAAGAAGCAAATATAAGAAACAGAGTAATTAATAAAGCTAAACAGGTATCTTCAATTCCTCATAGGAATCTTCCAAAATTTTTATTTTTATTGTTTTTTGACAAAAAGCAACGACCGCCAAGGTGAATAAGGACAAGTGTGCACGATAACCTTTGCGATTTTGGGATTGCTCATTAAACTGAAACCAAACTGCGTAACTTCCGAAGGACATACAATACTCACCCGCCTGCGACAGAAAGGTAAACCTTGAGCAATGATGTTGATGCTAAATATCTTGAGTACTCTTTGCGGGGGTAACGATTCGGTGGCGATGTCCTTGGGTTCTGCCAGGCTGAGTGCCTGGCTCTCCAAAGGGACATGCAAAGTCTTTTCTTTACCAGAGGTAACATTTGACATCTTTCTCAGAGCACCCGATGATGAGAAACGGGGAATAGGGCAATGCCGCAGCATTGCAAAACCCAATGTTCACAGGATCATGTCCCAGAAGGAGTTCTGAAAGCTGACTATAGCTGCAGGTACACGGCTTTTGTCAAATGAGTGTAGGTCGATCCCTGGACCATGAGACCATTACGCAGATGTATCAAGTCTACACTCTCTGAGCTCCTACCAACTCTGAACTTATCCCCCCTGCTGACTGGCACCCTTTAAAGTATATCTAGGCTGTGAGGTCACTTTTCCCCCCAGCCAGGCGGAGCAGCTGATGTCAGGGCCTGAAAAGAGGATGGACCGACTCAGCCTCTGCCCCCTCAGACAGGCACTGTGGAATCTGCTCTCATGACCCCTGAGAGCTGGAATGTGTGTGGGTACTTGCCTGACGCAGCACACGTGTGCCCAGGGAGCTCCCTTATTGTGGTCCGTCTTTAACCTCCCACCTTCTGGTCCTCCAAACTTGGGTACCTAAATCACTAAGGCTAAGTTTACTAAGGCTCACTAAGTTTATCCCATGAAAACTGATATTTATGTCACGCTACTACTTCCTCATCTGAGTCAGACTGTTCAACATATGTTTTTAAAGCCAAGATCATAACTTTCCCAACTTTTCCATGTACCGAGATAAAGGAATAATTTAGTCTCTGACAGTAAAGGAGCTGAGGAATTTTAAGGACAACATCACAGTTCTCAAAGGTTAATATGCGCAACACAGACAAACAAGGATCCTGTTGCATCAAAATCAAGATGGATGGACTTTTCAAGTCTACTGAAGTGATTCACATTAAGCTTCAAAGAGGGTAAAACCAGCAGGAGGCCCTTCTAATTCAATTAAATTGTATTTAAAAGAAAAATTGACACAGATCTAAAAGTAGAATTAAACCGAGTAGCAACAAATGGTGCAGCTGGGTTAGGGTTATATTTATGCCATTCATAGTTAATATGTCCCTACAGACTGAGTAAAAAAAAAAGAAAATACAGCTGTGTCTGTGTATATTTAAATGTTTAAACATATGGCATCAGCAGACCCAAATGTTAAACCTCTCAGTATTGTTTGAGGTGGGCTGCAGCCTCCTAACATGTTTCAGAACACTTTTCTGTATGGGTGAATCTGTGGAATTCATATAATTGAAGATAAAAAAATTTGCTCAAAGACCTTTATTTTGAAGTAACCAACGAGCAAATACTGTGCCCTGGCTTGTTTTTGACAGGTTCCAGACCTCGTAGAGGTTACTTGAGCTTTCAAACTAATCTTAGGCCATCGAGCCATGTGAAAGACACCCAGTGTGCTACAACATGATCACACCCAATGGAACTTTTTCAAACTGAAAGCTATTCAGGTTTATGCAACCTCCTGTAAACCACATCCTCCATATAGCATTTCAGGTGAATATTATTTTACCATTGTCCATCAATTGAAGGAAGAATTTAAAAAATGATTGGATTTCTTTGATTTATCAGTTTGTTTTCTGCAGGACCAAAGAGTGATGTTCTATCATGACAAAGCAAAAATGTATGCATCGTGTTTTTGAAGGCAGGCAAAGGCATATAGCTCTGTTGGGTAATAGTGGGTAATATGATATAGGGTAAACGGCAGGATTAATTCCCTGACAAACCACAAATGATTCAGTCTATGCATTTATGTTATCACGGTTACCCTGGTATAAGCACCTAGCATGCCCATCCAGTACAATAAGACTACATTTATATGGCATTAATTATTTTAGTACTTTTAATACTGTGATCCTGTATAACTCCCGGGTCACTCACTTTGCAAAACTGGATAAGACATACCAATACTACTGGAGGCAAGAAGTCAAGAATGCTTGGCGTCTCGTAACACAGTACACTGTGAAATGACTCCCAGCTTTCAGCGCAACCGAGATGACCAGTATAAATTAAGATGCAGGTTCTGTGAAAGGGAAAAAATGTCTCCCCTGCATGTCAGATGCAGTATACAGTTACAATATTTATGTAAAATGTTTCTTTCATTCCAGTCTCCCCCTGTGAAAGAAGCAAACAATGAATTGATCCTCAACATTTTCTGTAAAGCATCCCATCTCATAATTATGGAGACGAATTGACTAGTCCAACGCTATCCTTCCAACCCACAAGCATTTTAAACTGGGTCTAAGTGCTGCCACGTCATGTCTTCACACCACAGCAGGCCTAAAAAGCATACTACCTTGTGAAGAGAGACTCTTTTCAATATAGTACAATGGGTACAATATAAAATCACTTCCATAGGGCAGAGCAATCTGCCCTTTGAATTATGGTTCATTTAAGGCATAATTTCATGGTGTATGCTCTACACTCGTATGAAAATTGTAGAGGAAAAAGTAGGTCAACATGCATTAAAGGATGGTTGATTACATTTTAACATTTACATAATAAATGCAATTTACTGCCAAACTGCACATGCTTTGCTTGGAAAAAGCAAACACATTACAGTTGAATTCTTGCTCACGTAAACGGGCCATATCCATGTGTGGAAAGCAACAAGTCTTTGCCTTTGATGCAGTCTGGACTGAGATGTCCAAAAAAAATAAAAAATTTAAAAAATCAATCACAAACTGAGTCGTGGACTACAGTACAGCATGCCTCTGACTTTTGGACCACTGCTTCCCTCTAGTGTCCAAGCCTGGGACAGCCATACTGCATTGCAGAGGAGGGAAAAACCCATTATGGTACAAACATGTTACTCAAATTTCAATCAGTGAAGGTCTGAAATTTTATTAACACTTGCTTTCTTAAGAGGATCTAACAATTAGGTTTGTCAAAGTATAAAAAAAATAATAATTTGAATTTCACCTGTGGCAAGTAAATTTGATCAGCATTTAATAAATAAAATATTTCAAGAATTAAGAAATACAGTTAGGTCCAAAACATATGTTCACTGACTGTGCCACCACATGGACTTTAGGCTTTAATTTAAAAGGTTTCACAAAAAGGTACCATATATGATTTAATAATTATAGCCATCTGAAGCAAGGTACCTCCATTTTCAAGGAATTAAAAGTATT
>JBAMYA010000006.1:14244882-14260620 GCA_037176975.1 Arrhamphus sclerolepis | reverse complement strand
GCAGCTGCTTTAAGGTGGAATAACTGAGGTGGAGAGCAGCTGCTTTAAGGTGGAATAACTGAGGAGGAGAGCAGCTGGTTGATGTCAGAAACTCAGGATTTAGGAAACGTTTGAAGAAAATTTTACAAATAAAAGTTTCCTTTTTATTGTCAAAAATTGTGATTTTAGTAAAATAAATTTTTTATATCAAAACATTTGTGACAAAAAGTTGAAGTGGTAGAAAAAATTGTAATTTCATGTCAAAGGAAATCTGATCACAAGAAAATAAAGAATAACCGTCCCTTTAACGGTAACCATGGTAACGGTGATGTGGCCCAGGATGAAATAGTTTGACACCCCTGAATTCGCCTGGCGCGTCCAGAACATTCTCTAAGACAGGATACTGTCAGTAGTTTGATGTTTCATGAAGGTCCTGAGGTCTTCTTAATCACGTAGTTGTTCTGTTTTGTTTTGTTTTCAGGACATGAACTGTGAGGGCTGGGTGAGACTTACCCGGCCTTCATCATCCAGGACCTGGATCTGTCCTGAGTCACAGAGTTTGACCACAGCTCCCACGGGGACGTCAAACTCGCGGCCCGTCTTAAGGTCCAACCACACATAGTCCCCCTGCAAACACAACTCTCGTCGTCAACCCTCTGACCCTCGGAGGTTAGATCAGTCAGAACACAAAGACAAAGAAAACGTTCTGCTCAGGGTCAAAGGTCAGTCCTCTAATAACTTATTTTGAAAGGTGAAATATGAATTCATGTTGTTAAAACACTTTTAAGTTGCAGTTTTCTTTCCTTTTACCCCGAAAGGTAAGTTCACCTGGAGAGCACATTTCATACACAAAGTGCTTTGCAGAGGGATAATGATGAAAAAAACAAACATTAATAAATAAAATCATTTCAATGGATAATAAAATCACCAACAAACAAAAACAACCCGGATCTCGACAGAAAAAGGATTAAAACATTTTCTCCGTGTTTGGTTCTAAGTGAAGGTTCTACCAAAGATCTCAGAGCTCTGCTAGAAGACCACCGACGTGCTTCAGTGACCTGGCAGAGGCAACGCTGAAGATAAAAACCATGTCCTGATGTGGCCTGGGGCCTCCTTCCGTTTGGTCACACCCAAAAACACTTCCCCTCGGAGGCATCCTACACTTCTGCTCGTAAACAGAGCTACAAGCAGGTATCCCGCTCTTTTCATGACCTCCTCGACACACGGCCTGACTTAACTTATTCATATCGCACATTTGAAACCAAAGAGTTTCACAAACGAAGGTACGACACAGAGTAGTAGATTTAATGCAGCAGCACCCTTAACTTGAAACATTTAAAACTCATCAAACTGTTGGGATAAAACCCATCAGAGTAAATAAAATAGAAACATCTTAGTAAGAGATTTAAAACGTCCCAACGTGGGAGCAGATCTGACGTGCAGTGGAAGTCTGGTCCAGTTCAGGTTCTGCAACCTTAAAGCTGGACTGGCCCCTAAAATCAACTGAAGCTCTGGCTGGAGTATGAAGCTGCTCAGCATCTCCACTTCTGCCTGCATGCTGTCATAATAAAGGCCCAAACAACATAAAATAAATAAAAATAAAAATAAAATGTAGGGCAGCCCTGAAGGAGTCCAAACCCTGCTGGCATAAAAACTGAGTGGCCTGTATCATGACCGTATCCCAGAATTCTCAGAGTGCCTCCAGCAGAACACCTCGCCACAAAGTCCACAAAGCACATGTGGGTAAACTCCCATGTCCCCACTGGGACCCCAGCAGGACAGAGCCGGTCCAGTTCAAGGTCCAGTTCCGCTCTCAGAAACCTTTGTACGAACAGCAAAATCATGACAGCGTTACATGCCGTGTGTGTGTTTGCTAATCTGAGAAGGATTTATGTAACTTTAAGACGCAGATTATTTCTTTGGCAGGTCCAGATAAGATATGTAATTGGAAGATTTGGAGGGTGTCCATTTTTATTCTACATAACTCGTTTATATTGAATAACCAAAAGTATGGTGGTTGCATCACAGAGCCAGAGTCACCTACTTTTACATTTGCCAGATGAGTGTGAGGCAGGATTTAGTCTGAAAAAGGCTTAAAAACCCACCGTCAGCCCAAAGAGCACATGATGTAATACACGAGTGCCTGTTACGTCAAATCACACCTTTCAAATAAATGCATAAATAAAAGTTTGTTTGTTTAAATGCTCCAGAAAGCTGCTGGAAAACTCTTTAACAGGACTCTTCTCTGCTCTGGAGCTCTGAGCTGAGAAGAAAACGCTGCTGAGGGTCTGAGCTCTGCAGGACTCTGAACCCGGTCATGCAGGAAGTACAGATCAGCTGCTGATACACACACAGAGCTGGAGCTTCTCTGAACAGACATCTGAAGCCCTAAAAGGCAGCTTCTGGTCAAACCTCCAGAGACATGTCCATGAGACATGTCCATGTCACGCTGGATCCTGGCACATCTGCATACAGCCATGTAAAAAATATCTACATATCATTCCTTTATGATGACAAGATGAAGCAGCAGAGTGATAACATCTGGAAGCTACAATTTATTTAATATTAAAACTGATTTCAGCAAATAACTAAATTAATTTTGACGTGATTTTTATGAGACATTCTTTATAAAGTTCTGACTGAGGGAGATGTCTCTTTGTTTTTGTATGTTTTTAAAGTGAGAAATGTTTAAGTATCCCAGAAACTACTCCCTGTGTGGCACAATTAATAGTTATTTTAAACCTCTGAAAAGACTCAAGACTCATTGAAGTAAAAGTGTAGTTAATAAGAGACAAAGATGATTTTAACTTTGCATGTGTGCAAAAAGTGTCAAAGAAGGGCTGTTTTGTACCAGAAAGTCTTTCTGCTGTCTGGAGTTCTCTGCACTGACATTAATGAACACTGCATTAATCGTATAGAAGAAGTGGCCGGGGGGGGCTTCCCTGCTCAGGCTGCTGCCCCCATGACCCGACCCGACCCCTTCTTCAGTCCCTAACAAATGCTGACGGTCTACTAACAGACCTGGAGATGATTTAACTCTGTCTTAAATACATGTTCTGGCTCGTTTGCAGAGGAAGGTCAGGAGAAGCAACCCTCTCTGAGCTAGCACAAAGTTGGAAAAAATGGTTCTTAACGGCAGCAGAAGAGGTCAAGACGGCCTGCGAGATCAAGAAAACCTTCAGAGCAGCAACTATTTTAAAATCGTTTGTCCGCTACAAGCAAACGCTGCTTTCATCTTCTTCCTGTCCTGGACAGAAACAGGAAGTCTCCAACAAGAGATTTGTCCCAAGTTCAAGAGAGGTTGGTTAAAAAAATAGCTTTCAAGAAAAGAACCCCCCTGTGAAGCACGGGGGAGGATGTAACATGGTGTGGACCTCTTCAGGAGTCCGTTTCACGCTCCAGTTAGAAGAATGGATTCAGTTAAATGCCAGAAAGCGATGGCGGGGAACATGACAGGATGATGCTGGCGATGAAAAGTCTTCGACTTTCCCGCTGGCTGCAGGGTGAAATATTAGAGTCATTTTACTTCAACAAGACCCACCTGCTGCAGAATGACCATGATTCAGCTGCTGGTTGGTTCCAGGACATCAGACGTCACCAAGCGTGGCCTCTGCAAAGAAGACAGATGTCACACAGCTGGAAGAAAAAAAACTTTCCCCACTTAGACGTGTCGCTGCCGCAAAGTCTTAGAACTTTATCAAATTACAATCATTAAACTCTGACCGTCCATCAAAAACCAAAACCATACAAACATTAGCCGCGGTTCCATTCTGATGAGAACGTTCACACAAAGACAGCAGTCTGCTTTAACTCAGCAGCAGTCTGCTTTAACTCAGCAGCAGTCTGCTTTAACTCAGCAGCAGTCTGCTTCAGCTACACGCTGAGCTTCAGCTGTTTAAATGCACTTCTGAAGACGGCTTCAAGAGCTTTTTGAGGAAAAAGAACATAAATACTGTAAATGCTAAAACAATCTGTAAAACTTTGGAAACAGCAAAGACAAAAAAAAAAAAAAAAGGCTTTTTCCATTACATGTTTGACAATAGCGACTGAGGGGGGTTGCAGGGTTGAAGGGTCTGGTTGGGGCTGTTCAAGGCTTACACAGATTCCTGGGCTAATCCCATCGCTTAAGTACGAGCCGCAGTTGTTGCAGTTGTGACTGCTGAATCATTTCCTCCTCAAGTCACCCGTCCTTGGTTTCCATTATTCACACCGATGGGAACCAGGGTTACGGGAATACTCCTGCTTCCAGTAAGCCTCACGAGGTAAACCAGTATAAAAGGTTTGTGCTTTTTACCTGTCACAAACACAGAAACATGGCCGCTGGTTTGAGCGCCGCTGTTACACGTTAGGGCTGTAATACGAGTTAAATGATGCTTAAAGTAGGAACGACTCGGCTGAACAGTGAAATGGAGCCGAAAAGTTAGCTGAGGATAAGTAGTTTATGTGATGAAGATGAGCCATGTCATGGGGGAGGGGCTACTGCGGTTTCATAAGCAGAGTAACATTTAACTGGTGGTGAAAACAGCCAAAAGACCAAATCTGAATCAGTGACTAAGATTATATTAAAATGAATTAATAGGGGAATAAAAACACAAGTAAAGATTTAAAAAGACCTGCTGAGCTCCTGATCTTGACCTCCTGGTCATCCGTATGCAGCTAGCTGCAGCATGTCGAGCTTACGTCGGTCCAGAGCTTCTTATCCACAACCACAGGGTGCCAATCTGGCTTCTGTCCCAAACACAGACCTGCAGATCTGCACGGCTTCTCCTCACGGCCTCATTTCACAAGTCACAGCCCAAAAGGTTTGTAGGTGACTCAAATAATTTGCATCAGTGGCATGAACCCCCCCTCCCCGTCCCCCTCTCAGTCATTTCCACCGGTACAGAACGTACCATAGCAAATCAGGCTTTATGAGCTAATGACACCTGGTCTCATGGAATTAGCAGCACCATGCTAGCCACCATCAATCAGAGCACTGGAGATGTGCTCTGTTTTGGATACACCACCTAGTGGTCAGTGGAGGAACTGCAACTGAGCTTACTTCCTGGATAAACTTCAGTCTGCAAGTGGGATGCTTTTTGCTGCCTAGCTGCAACCTGATTGGCTGACGCATGTGTTGAGGCAGCATATGCAACCCACAATTCATTTGGCAACAAGTGATGTCGCAGTCTCGTTGTCGCCTCGTCTAGGTCACATGCGCCGTTTCTCTGACTGTCTGCCTACTCACGCAGTTTCTTCTGCGTTCGGTGGTACGAAAACCTGGAAATCAAAGTAGAATCCAGAGGACTAATTCTTTATATAAAATAAGTAAAATAATTATCATGGCTATACATGTTAGTCCTAAAAAGCTTTGCTACGTCAATGTAGCCACGATAAAATATGAAAGTCCATCACTGTCAGACTGTTCATCCAATCTGGTCCTTTAAAATGTTTCATTCTATTTTTTGTTTGAGAAATTACAAGCTGAATTTTTATAAAATCTGGTAAATAAGCAGAGAAAAGTCAAAACAAAGAGCTGCTTTGGTGTCGATCGGGATAATTTTCTTTGAAACAATGAGACATAGCATTGACCATTCTGCATCAAAAAATGAAATGTGTCAAAAAAAAAAAAAACTGTACCATAATATCTCTGGACACAATTATTAGCTTTTAACATGTGTAGAAAGAATACGACAGTTTGTTTTTGGCTCAGTGTCTCACTGTTCTAATGTCGAGCACCAATCCTTTGATTAGAGTCTGGTATTGTCCAGCTGCAATGTGGGATATCTTATCAAGACATAACTAATCAGACCTATAGATATGATCAAAGAATGAGGTCATGATACAGAATGTAATGAAAGGGGACGAGAGCTGTCTTCGTTGTGGATTCTTCCCCATGAAGCTGATGGTTTTGATGGTTGATCAGGTATTAATTTTGGTATGTCGATGTCATCAAATCCATATTTCATGGCAGTTCATGCAGTTGTTGCAGTGTTATTTCAATCAAACTGCAAACGAGAACCTTGCTGCAGCTCTGGAGGAAAAGCCATCGTCACCAGATGTTCAAGTGGTCCGTTCAGAGGCAGTTGAGGTATTTTGATCTGGACAGAGCGCCACCAGTGACACCAACTTATCAAGTTAAGCTGCTGTGCTATCATTTGTCGGGTAATATCACATAAAAAAAAGCATGGAGCATTGTGGGATTTGGTTAATTCAACACATAACTCACACCAAAGCATCACAAACGCTTAATGGCAGCTCAGGAGACCCCAAGTCAACCTGTTGGGAGATTTTCACGTCAAGGTCGACAGCTTGCTAATGCCTTGGCTGCTAATCTGCGTGTTTGTTTTGTAGTGGTATTACAACAAGTATGTGAGTTTGCATGTCTCCGTGGTGACTCACGTGTCAGAGATTCAGAGGTGCAGGCACAGAGGGGAGCGACTCTCATCGCCTGCAGAGGAAGTGGCGGCGACCCGCTTCCATGAGTCTGCAAACAGAGCAGAGTCTTTTAAAGACGCTTAACTGGCACTTTAACAACATGTTGTTCTTTATTTTCTCAGCTAGGCTGTCAATTTTTGCCACAAAATCTCAAATTTCAAAAAAATGTATGAATTTTAATCATAAAATTGAAACATTTGTACTAAAATCGCATTTTTTTTTTACTCAATTGCAAATTTAAAAACAAAATCTTTTTTTTAAAAAAAGGAGAAATTGTAAAATACCAATATCATTTTTTTTCACATAAGACTATTTATTTGTTATGAAATAAAATTTCACAAAAATTCTAGACACCCAAAACCTTTTTTTTTACCTGACAATCAAAAAATGTCACAAAATTGTGACTTTTTAACTTGAAAATTAAAATTTTCTTGTTGAAAAAAACATACTTTTTGCAAAATTTTGACATAAAATTATTATTTTTTCTATAACATTCATCCATCCATCATCTATACCATGTCCTGTACAGGGTCACGATGGTCTGGAGCCTATCCCAGCTCACTTTGGGTGAAAAGCAGGGGTCCACCTGGACAGGTAACATATATCCTTTCTTTAAAAAAAATGATCATGTAAAATGTTTTTCAAACGTTTCCTAAATCCTGACTTTCTGACATCAACCAGCTGCTCTCAACCTCAGCTGTTCCACCTTAAAGCAGCTGCTCTCAACCTCAGTTGTTCCACCTTAAATCGGCTGCTCTCCACCTCGATTATTCCACTTTCTGATGTCAGAACTGAATCAAACGGGAAGTCGTATTAAAATTTCCTCAGAAATGTTCTAATTATATTTTTGTCTTTGCACCTTCTGCAAAAACGTGAGGAGCAGATTTGGCCTGCAGGCCCTGAGTTTGGCACCAGTGTTATGAGTGATTTCTGTGGTGCGTGTGGAAGATAATATACATAAATCTCGTATCTTTAGATCACTTTGTCTCCATCTATAGAGATTTTATGTCCAAAGGTTGGTTGTTTACTTTCACATAATTACGATTATCAAAGTGTGGGCCCTCCTTTCTCTCTTCAGGCTTTCTCCACCGTTTTAAAGCCACTGTAGGCAGGAATACCACTTGTGACCAAATGGGGGCAGCGTTTCACCAGGAAGCTTGTGTCGGCCGTCTCATATGGTGAGTTGTGGTATTTCTATACGAAGCAGCTTTGATGTGTGTTTGGTTTTACATTTGGAAAAAAATAAGGAAATATGTACAACAATGGGCGGTCCCTGCATTGGCACCTCCTTTAGAAGTTCTTCAGAAATTGTGTTTTCCAGCAGTTTCAAGTTTAACTATAAATAACAGCTCTGTATTGGAGCTATGGTTGTTTTCACATTTAGGCTGACGCACAGCAACAAACGGCTGTGCCGATACCAGTCTGAAGAACTGGCCTCGGTACGGCTGTCGACAAACTCCGGAAACCTCTATGAGCTCAGACCAACCCAACTTCAGGGTGTACATTACGTTTGAACTAAGAGGCTCCCGTAGTCCGCTGGACAGTACTCATGAAGGAGCAGGTAAACAGCAGTCGTGGACATGAGTTCCAGCCGTCTCGTTTACAGGCTGTTTACTTTGGGTTTAGCGGCACAGACAAATAATATAGACGAATCTGAGCCAACGATGCGTAGCTGTGGTATCTGCCAAGACTGCTACCGACCAATGACAGTGCTGACTTTTGTCACGTGACTTGTGGTGCAGCCACAATTCACTTCCTATACTTTAAAGAATCCCAAGTCCATGAAAAAACTATTAAGAGTAAAGTTAGAAGGAAAGTGAGAAATAGTTAATGTTGACTAAACAGATTAAGCTTTTTTTCTCACTTAATCGCCGCTAATATTTTATTCTGTTCATGTATTTTGGTCAGTGGTTCATCAAAACACTAAGGCTGGTCTTCACAGTCTTTATTTTGGCAAGTGACTTTGTGCAATATTTAAATCTCCACTGCTCATAAAGCATTTGGAAAGTCCATCTTATACTTTTTCTAACTTTACAACCAACTGCTGGCGTATCTGTGCCTACCTATAGGTGTGCGATGGCCTCGGAGTTTATTTTAAAGAGGGCGAGAAAAATAAATGTAGACGATAAGAGTATTGATCCATCCACATGAACAATACAATATATCAAGTAACCTTTTTGAACATCCAAACCTTTGAGACACTTTTGTGTAAAAGTGACTAACTTGATAAATAATTCCCTCATATTTGTGATTTTATCTCCAAATATAATTCACATTTCATCAAGAAGAAAATGTTAACCCTTTGACTTCACATTTTCAGAAGCCAATAGTGACTGTAAAGGTGAATAATTTGATTGTGTTTAGTTGTGTTTGTGTTCTTCCTCCATGAACAACAGAACTTTAAACTAGTCTTTCATTTTCTGTTCTTGTGGCTGACAGTCTTGTGAAATACTGGATAATTAACGTACACATGATGAAAAAAACAGTGAGTGAATGAAATCATCAGCTAGTTAGCCCCGATACACCAAAACCCTGCAGCAACTGTGGTTTGGTGAAGGGAACATAATAGCTGCTTAAGTGCTGGAACATGACAGAATGAGCAGTAAGAGGCTTTAGCCTCAAGCAACAGCAGGGAAGCAGCACCGCGGCCCGGCTGCAGGCTCATAAGCCGCCAGGCTCGACCCACATTCACCTGCCTCACTCACCTCACAACACACCTCCTAGGGCCTCCTCTGCTGCCTCCTCCTCTCTATCCCGTCCTTCCTGCCTTGCGTTATCATAGGTTAGGTGCCCAAAGCTGACAGGATGCTTGAAGAAGAACCAAAAGAGAAGCGGAAGGAAAAAGTAATAGAAGTAGCTCTTGTCGTTTTTTCCTGTCTTCTTCTTCTTTAAATCATTCCCAACGACGTCACCCCTGTTTGTGGTTTTGGTTCCAGGCTCTCTGCTGGTTCAGTGTTTGCGAGCCAGTTCCAGTCAGATGTCTGGGTCAGTGTCGGGGGCTCCCAGGACTCTCTTGCCGGGTCTCATTCATGGCTGCTGATCCTGATTAGCTGGGAGGTGGAGCTTGGTGGCGGCACACAGAGAGACCAGCTGGGAGGTGGGGAGGGAGGTGACACACGTCAGGATTTCTAAGTTGCTGCTGAGTTATTCGTTTTAAAAGGTCAGCTCGCAGAAATACGTATCTATAAAAATAGATGTACAGAGATTTTTCATGTACAGATCTGAGCAAATGTTTAAGGGACGTTACATATTACTGTCTGCAGGAGAACGTTCTCATGAAGGAGCAGCTTTAAACCACAGTTCAAAAAACAAAAACAAACTTTGTTTGCATGTTGATTCACAAACATGGTCATTTATGGATCCTGCCCAGTATATAAAGTTCATCAATACTGGTCAGAACCAGTCCGTTTTTGTAAAGGTCACGGTTTGTTTTCATTTGGAATTTTGATGATTGAAGGTACAGATAATAACGCCTTCCCAGTATACGCTGTGTTTTTCTGCCCATTTCTATGAGTCTCCTGACTTTAAGGTCTCACTGGTTTTGTCATGATGAAGATGGCACACCTGAGTGACGCAGACATGAACCTCCTTGATCTTACTAAACCCCTCACTGTGGTTAGTTCGTCAACATTATCCTGCCTAGCAGACCGACATGGAGGCAAATGATGAAACCACGGCCAAGAACAAGTGAATTTTAAGGACATTTTAAAGTTTATATTTTCTTTCTGTTGGTTGTACCCGTGGTTAAAGCTTTTTTAACCTTGCCTCTTCTTTCTTATCATCAATCAGCTGATTTTAATTTCTCACCCTCACACAGTGACGACAAACCCCAAACAGGTTTTCATCTTTTATTTCAAAGTCATGCCACAAGTTGACATTAAATACAAAAGAAAAATAACAATTTGAGATTGTAGCTATAAAATAACCACAGTGTAACCGAGAACAAAATCCAACAGACGCGTTGAAAAGATAAAAGCAAAGCTCACACTGAAAATAAACACCGACGAGCACACGTTACAGAACAAACAGCACGGCTCTCCGATACCTAGCTATTAGTAAACATACCAGCTGGGAACGCAGGATAAAGTGGATATATAAAATTAACAAGCTTATAAAATACTGATAAAAGATACTTGTTATAAAGACGGTAGCATCTTCTAGAAGAGTCACCATGCAGTAGGTATTCCAGTCTGCAATTATTAAACATTGGCAGAAAAATACAAGAAGCTCATTCCTTGACTGGACAAAACTTGATCTCAGTTAAAAAGGTCAGTGTTTTCGTAGTGGATGCAGTTTTCCCGATGCGGTCATCGGAGAACCCACGTCTGGTGTCCTCTCTCTGGAACGCCCATCTGTTCACACGCATGCAGCAGTATGCAAGCTGACAAGGCTTCAAAAGCAAACTTTCAGTCAAGAAGTGACCAAAACTGACTCCTAATCCTAAATATTCTCAGTCTGGTTGATCCGCTTCGTTTCTACTTCCATCACATAGTGTGTGAATTGTCAGTTTCCAACATTTCTCTGGGATCTTTTCCTAAGAGCTGTGGTCTTGCGTATGTTTCAGTAGGTTGTGCTCTTTTTTCGCCTCTCTGGCTACACCTCCATGCATGTCCTCTTCTGTCCTGCTCTGAGCTCTCTGTTGGAAGTTCTTTCCTTTTTCCTTATAAAATTCAAAAAGGTCAAAGTCCAGAAGGTCGTGTGAGCTTTGCAGCTTGGGAGTTAAAGCAAACTTGTGACTTTTGATATTGCACTTGCTTGTGTAACTGGGTTTAGTTACCTCCTCAACTACCACTCAAAAGGCAACAGAGCAGCTCTTCTACTTGTACTTCTGCAGCTGAAACCAAAAACATCAGCACTGATGTGATGAGACATCGTCAATGAGAGAGCAACATACGACCCAGAAGGCTGGTCTCCAATGACAAGATGGTTTTCCTCCTCTACCTTGACCTGATTTTTGGCAGAAAGGGCTGGATGATATGGACAAAATTTATGCTATAGAACACATTTCTTAATTTTGGTGGATACAATATAATCCAGATATCAACATGAAAAACAGGAACACCACACAGACTCTGCTGAGAATGTCCAGGAAGGATGACTGCACCCACAAATCACTGAAGACTGAAACAACCAAATCCATAAAACTGTTCTAGAATTAAAGATCGGAAATGTATTTAAAAGTCATATAATGATTACCAACATTATCAACACTTTCTGCATCCATACGTTTTTAAACAGAATTATTGTCCAGCCCCGTTTATGACCTAACAGACGTTTGTTCAGGATCAACTGTTTTATTTTTCCTCCCTTTACAGTTTCCAGCGACGACATTTTGGATGTTTCTGTAAGAGTTTCGTTCATAAGTTAACTTATTGAAACTCACAAACCAATGACACTTACATCTTTCTCTCGTGTCATCGCAACATTTCGCTGACCTTGCACTGTTGCAACTTAGCTCGTTGCGACTGTCTGAGGTCACTTCTTCAGGTCGTACAGTATCCTCCTGAAATATGCGTAAAATCCTCTCTGATACAACCACCCTGCCCAGATTTACTCAGCTGGAGACCGTAATCAATCACCTCATCAGCAGTCGTTGTAACGCGTTCCATCGCTGAATTTAGTGGATTACTTGCTTTGTTGCTGAGTTAAGGTAGACTTACAGCACCCATAATTAGCCCCCTGCTAATTATCACTGATGACATCTGTTGTAAAAGCAACAAATGTGTGCAATATGAAGGACTGAACAGTAAAATCACAAACTATCCACCAATTATGGAAGTACATTTTAGTCAAAAAGGAGAGCTCCAAAAAAAACAACAACTTTTTATTGGAAATTCAATTAACTGAAACTCTCTCTCTCTTTTTTTGTTTTTGCTAAAATCTACTTCCATATACCAATCCTCCCATCTGACACAAATTAACCATTTTTCAGGGAAGAAGCAGTTTGTCCATTGATCAGTGGCGAGGACTGAGACGGCGCTGAGGGCTGGTCGAGGAAAACCGAATCCCCTCATTCAGAGCGGCAGGTGAGAGTTAAGACACGAAGATCTGAAGGCAAGTACTGTATTGACAACAGAGATATGGCACAGATATCGTCATCTCACTCTTAGAATCGTTAGGAAGAAGAGAGGAAACCTTCAGCAACAACTGTTGCGGTCCATGCCTCAGCAGCAGGATTTTTACTCCAAACAATTCACACAAAACATCAGAGAAGTAGAAAAAATGTGACTTCGTAGTTCATAATATCTGAATTCCTCAAACTGAGGGGGTGAGCTCTGCTTCTGTTGACGTAAACGTCCAAACATGACACTACTGATATGTCAGGTTGTTGCTACTTTTATATACACACTGTATAATGCAGGTTACTGAATACAAAATATCAGAAATCTGGCTATCATTTTAATACATGCAAGAGTGCACCGTTATATTTTAGATTTTTATAACATACAGTATGTTTATCAAAGTAGCAACAGTGGGTTAAGTTTGTTGACACCTGGCGTTTGTGATTTGAAACGGTGCAAATAGATCTTGATGCACTTCTGCTACATGCACTGCCGTTTTTGGATTCGTACAAAAGTTACCACTAATGCGTGAAGATCATCTGCACATCTGGAACGGTGCTGCGTTACGCAAACCCGCTTTGGCGCAGTCAAGGGGAAATATGTACAGAAGAGAGAGAGAGAGAGAGACGCTTTACAGCAACTATCAAAAACACTCAAGGTCCGGACGCTCCAACCAGTCCTGGTTAGTTTAGTAGCTCACGTGTTTGTGTGTATCTTTGAGATTCAGTGTGTGTTTGCGTGTGTTTCTGTTTGGTGGTTAACAGTGACAGCCAGAACACTTTTGGCAAAGATTAACAATTCACAACAATTAGAATAAGTAATATAGCAACACAGTGTTAAACAACAACAACAAAAAAACACTTGAAGGAGAAAACAAGACACAGTGGAAAACAAAAGATCTGGTCAACATTTTCCAGCTTCCACTTCAACACTATAAGCTTTTTCATAATAGTCCATTGGTCTTTTTGGCACATGATTGGAAGGTTGAAAAATAACCCTTTAACATGTTTCATGCTGAGCTGCACACACTTCTCATGGATTCTTCTACTCATTCCTCTTGTATTTGAAGAAACACGATGAAGATTCCAATATCTGAAACCCATCAGACTGTCTTAGCAACTATATTTTCACATCATATCCATACAAATGAAGATATAAGTTGTCACTGAAAATAAAAGTGAAACATCACAGTTCAGCACTGGCATCAGTTGACGAGAAAATAGATTATAAAACTTAACTGAGGAAAGCTTACATTTTCACATATATTAGTAGTGTGGCACCTCCATGAACACCAGTTCACTATTAGTCAGCGCTAACAACAAGTCCAGACCACTATCTGGTGCTCAGCTGCGGCATTTTCACACTCTAGATCATTCTTGGTTCGGTTAGTAGTAAATTATTTGTGTCAAGTTGTGTCAGTTTTGTTTTAAATGGCCATTAGGCAAATAAAAGTTTGCCAAACCTACATGGAAGTTCATACTTAGGAAGTGTGGGTAAAGAAGCGTCTTCGTATGAGGTGGTTTTAAATAAGCGCCGTCTTGATCAATTAACCAGAAATTTGGAGCTAGAAGGACTATATTCTTCCATGAAAACGTCTAATGCATTCTTTTACAAAACAGCAGTTGTACAGCGTGAGCGTAATGAGATGTGAATTATATTCTGTGATATTTCATAAAATGGCTGGCACAAGAACACATATTATTATATAGTATTTTCACCACCGTAACTGTTTAGATGTGGACTTTAAAGAGTACTTTGGCTCAAACAGATGATGTTTCATTTGTACAAATACTGAGTGGTCTCTGTCAATTTTAAGTAAGTCTACCATCTTAACATGTCTTAGATTTAAAACATTTATCAATGACAAAATAGCTCCAAAGAAATTTGGAATTTGTGATGTTGTTTCCGGTAGGTTAGCTACAGAAACAACTGTGTAGCTAGATGCTTGCTAAAATACATAACTATATTACTTTTGTTTGCTAAAGGAAAGCTAATGTTAGCCTGCTAATGTGCTGATTATCTTATGCATGTAATTTTCTAAAAAGTTTATTCTCATAGATAGTTGTAAATGTTGGTTTGCTTAAATAAAATGAAAGAAGCCGCTGTTAGCTAAAAGATCCCACCCCCCGCAAAAATATATGTATTTGTTAGCTAAAAGATTACAAAACTGATGGTGTGGCTAATGTTAACCACCAGGTATTACTTGTCTGCTGTTCAGTATAAAAGCTTGTGTAAGAGGTGTGACACTGTCTTAATGTCTAATGATGGAACTACAACAATCTACAACTCTATATGCTAATTCTGTTATTTTTCATTAGCAATTTTTCTTTATTACTTAACCGTCAACTTGTGATGCTATTTTTTTTGTGACGACCTACAACTGGACTTAAAACAAACAAATTGACATTACTTAAAAGGAACAGTTTTCAGTTAAAAACAAAATTCAAGCACAGTTGTTAGTTAACATGCACAACTTGACCAAACACTGACCAAAATTCATAGTGGGATTCATGTGTATGTGCCACGTGGCTGTTATCAGCCCAAAGTTTAGCTTTTTAAAGCCATATTTATCTAAACAAAATACAGCTGGAGTCTATAATAAAGATACTGGCCTAATTTATGGCTTGTTAGAAATGAATTGTGCAGCAAGTGAGGAGTAATGAAGCATTTCAGCAGATAATATTGAAAGATTTAGCCTTTTTTTGGTACAACCCTGAATAAATCTAGGTTATCAGAGATATTCTCTTAAAACTCCTGCCTGTTACTACAGTTTTTTTCTTTATGATGCAGGTTAAAATATGGCATTTGCATGTTTTTTGTTGGAGTCACCACAATTTGTGCTTTCCATATTTTACATTTGAGTTGAAGAGCTGAACCAAACAACAACAACAAAAACAAATACATAGCTTCTTTAAATAACCCTGAACATTAACAATTAAGTATATGGAGGGAGTTGCAGGAGCAGCAAACTCATTTCTCAAGTTGAGACCAGGCCATTTTTCCTATTCAGGAGGCAAGAAACAATTTGTTTTTTAACGACAATTTAAAAATACACACACCCAAAAAATAAATAAATCAGTGCAGCTTTAAAAAAAAAAAAAAAATTAAAAGAAATGAAAGAATCATTTGAGAAATAACCTCAGCTGAAGTAACTTGGCCAGTTGAATTACTTGAGTTACTGGCCTCTCTGCTGAAGCACAGCAGAGAGGGAGCGAGAAGATCCTGTACGTTGTTATTGTGATCTTTTCAACCCAAGATCAAATACTTTTCAAAGTCAGAC
>JBAMYA010000006.1:14221296-14233033 GCA_037176975.1 Arrhamphus sclerolepis | reverse complement strand
TGTGATCCTTGAAGGTCCTATATATCATTTCTGGTGTCAAACCTTTTACAACGCTCCGTGTCTGTTTTCCAAAAAACTGGGGTTTTGCCCCCTGGGTAAAACGTGTTGTACAGTTTTTTTGAGTAAAATACATCACTACATTTCTGTTAAAAGTTTTTATCAAATTAACTTTTTTTAGAACATAAGTTTGTGACCTTAGGACAAAAAAATTGATGTTATAGAAAAAGTTGTTACTTTGTCAGAATATTGATTTTTCCAACATAAAACTGCCATTTTAATTTAAAAAGTAACAATTTTGTGACATTTATAATTGTACGATGAAAAGTGGTGGTTGTGGTTGTGGTTCAAAATCTGCAATTCTAACCCAAAATATTTCTTTTTTTTTTCAATTTTTTTCAATTTGTGATTTTACATGAAATAAACTGTGAATTTAGTATAAAAGTTTCAATTTTATGACAAAGCTCATGAAACGTCTTGAGATTTTTATTGCAAAAAAATTCACAACATAGCACTTAGAAAATAAAGAATAACCGGCCCTTCAAGGGTAACCATGGTGATGATGTGGCCCTTTAACGGTGACCATGGTGTTGATGATTCCCTTTAACGGTAACTATGGTGATGATGTGGCCCTTTAACAGTAACCATGTTGATAATGTGGTCCTTTAACGGTAACCATGGTGATGATGCGGGCCTTTAATGGCAACCATAGCGATGATGTGGCCCTTTAACAGTAACCATGGTGATGATGCGGCCCTTTAACGGTAACCATAGTGATGATGTGGCCCTTTAACAGTAACCATGGTGATGATGTGGCCCTTTAACGGTAACCATGGTGATGATGCGGGCCTTTAACGGTAACCAAGGTGATGATGCGGCCCTTTAACGGCAAGCATGGTGGCCGTTGTGGCCTGTTGGTAACCTAAGACGAGTTTGGAGGAAAGATGGGACAAAAGGATGCAGACAGGAATATGTTCCCAGTGTTGTGAGGAAAAATGGGAACATTTTAAAATGTAAAACAGTTCCAACGGTGCAGGCTGAATTTAGATGAAGTTTGTTTTATGTACTGTCTGCACCGAGGTAAAAGTCCAAGTAAATGGAAGCACTAATGCGATCTTTATTTATCTATTCCTTCGTTAGAAAACTGTATCTAAACATCAAGGTAAGTCGTGTCTTCACAGCTCAGAACCGGATGCGTTATCTCAGCGAAGTGGACAAACATCCACATCCCAGCAGACTGCCAGCCTCCATTAACAGCAACAGGTTTTTATCAAACCGCCACTCAATTATTAAGCAACAGCGAGTGAATGATTCACGTCTCCTTAACGACATCTGTGTCTTTAAGCCGCATCAATTATTCAGTTTCCATTATTATCCTGCTTTACCACCTCCTCGTTTGTTTCGCAGGGCCTGATAGCCAACAGTTCACGGGCAGAGATGTAGAGGAGGAATGTTTATCTCAGTCCATCCCTGCGAAACGTGCAGGAAGGATAAATGGAGGAGCAAAGCAGGAAGCAGCAAACATCCTTCCAACAGAGCTGAATTGAGTCAATCTTGCTCACTCTGGGGCCCATTAGGTTGATTGCATTTTCATTTTTCATTGTCTTGCTGCCATTTCTCGTGACGCTGCTCTCCTGTCTACGTTGTGTGCATTCTAACTGTGATAGTTTTGATCCAGTCATTTGCTGTTTGCTCAGTCATTATGCGCAGTCTCTTAAAAATTAGTGTGTCAAACTTTACAGGAAAAAAATACGCTCACGTTGACATTTTAGAGAATAAATGAGTAAAATGGTTAGATCAAGGTCACATATTCAGAGTGAAGTCATTGTTTGTTTCAGGAAATGAATCACTGCGTTACTGGAAAAGAGCGACAAGGACGGCTCAAAGAGGATTTAGGATCTGAGAGCTGCAGTGGATCATCCGTGCCTGTAGGCGGCAGCGTTGTGATTACCCGTCGCTCCATGGGCCACTCCACTCCTTCTCTCCCCAGGGGTTCCTCATGCGGATCATGTGCAGCTTCTCCGACTTGAAGAAGGCCAGCAGCCCGTGACCCAGCCGCACCTTACGCACATCTGTCACGGCGTAGGCGTGGCCCTTGACCAAACCGCAGTCCAGCCGGGCCTCCATGTCTTCCACCGTGGTCGCCTGGAAGACGTAACACAGAGGTGGAGTGGTCTGTCTGTTTGGAGGGGGGTGGGGGTGCTCTAAACCAGACTATCGTCAGGCCACAACAGCATGAAAGGTGATGGAGGTAATGAATGACTCTGGGCTGCAGCTAAAAGCTCCAGCTTCTGTTCTGATCCTGAAAATTCTAGTCTTCCAGCTCCGCCCCCCCACCAGCATCTGTAAGTGGGGTCCATCTGAGATATGACGTTGCTGTCCGTGGGTTCCATGCTGGTCCTGGGTCATGAGCAGACATGGACCCAAACCAGATGTCCTATCTAGGTCCCACTCGGGCCAACCCATTTACATTAGTTCATTTCTATCTCACATGGATCCTCCACAGAAATGCTGGACAGGGCTGAAGAACTGATCCCTGCTCTGACCCCTCAGCAAACCGTAGCCTACCAGCTAAATCAAGCTAGAACCAGCTGAAATTCCTGTGAGTGATACGATGTGATCAGTGGTGCTGAAAGCAGGACTGAGATCCAACAGGACCAACACAGAGTCACGTCCTCCGTCTGGAGCAGCAGAAAAGTTGCTTTTGTTTTTTAACTTTAACTAAAGCACTCTCAGATCTGCGATGTAGCATCTTTGTAAATTAGTCAGCAAAGGCCCAATTTGTTTTTCTTTTGTTCTGTTTTTTTTTTTCCAACAATTGTTCAAGGATTTTAGAGATAAAAGGAAGGTTGGATATGGGTCTGTAATTGAATTAAACATCAGGATGTAGTTGGGCATAACTGAACTAAATAATGTTGAACCTTGCAGAAGGTCCTCGCTGATGCACCTGTGTGTTTTTTTAAAGGACAGAATCATGAGAAGTGATATTCTGCACTTTTCAGGTCATCAGTGGTGCGTCTCTGTGTGGGTCTGGCTCAGAAACATTCTTTTATGTCGTGTGTGCTGCCAGCTGAGTCCAGTTTTTTCCTTTTCCAGGGATTAATAAAACCCCAGAGAGCCACGCAGCCGTGAACTCACCCTGATGGAGCAGCTGATGAGCCCGTCTCTGTTGTGGACTTTCAGAACTCTTTCAAACAGCTGGTTACGAGCCGCCTCGTCTGTAGCCATCTGACCCTCCAGCAGGTCCACCGGCTCAGAAACCCCCCCGGTGAAGTCCACCAGCGCGTCAGCTGTGTTTCCTCCATCCAAAGCCTCATAGCAGCCGTAAACTCTGCAGGGAAAAGAAGGAAGAGGGTCTTGTCGTGTCACAATCTACTTCTGGTAGACATTTTTAAGGAGTTCTGTGGTTCGGACTGGTTACTAACTTGGCATAGGCCTTCTCCACCAGGGCGCTCCAGAACTCGTTGCTGTCATTGGAGTGGCAGTAGACGAGCTGGTTGTCCACTGTCGGTAGCCGGTCGTCAATCACCACGTCCACCCACTCACCAAAGCGCCAGAAGCGGAAGTGGAAGATCCCTGCGTAGGAGTCCGGCTTTTCCGAGTCCCACTCCTGCTCCTTCCAGTCTGGAATGACCTGGAGGAAAAAGGGTGAAGGATGGGAGCAGGTTAGCAAAGACGCTGGGCTTGAGTGATGTCAAGGTGGAGCGGGCAGCCGCAGTGAGATCATGTCTCCTCATGTCTGCTGATGCATTTAGTGTTTGGGAACAAATTTATAACCTTGGCTCCCAGTCATAAATCCAGCTGTAATTGGACATGAGCAGGAGGTAATAACTGCAGTGTGTGTGTGTGTGTGTGTGTGTGTTACATTTGCTGTGGTCCAGTATGAACAACTATCACCCAACCTCCATTTTGATTGGTCATAAAATGTCAACCAAGCAGTGGTACCAGGAACGTTGGAAGTAAAACCGCAGTCGGGTCCAGAAGCACTTGGACGCTGAGCTTTTTCATGCTTTTACTTTTGTACGGCAATTAATTTGAAATAAAACAATCAAGATGTGATCGAAAGGTGTATTTTCAGCTTTAATTGAAGATGTTTTACAAATAAAAAAAGACATTTAGCATTTAGAAATCACAGCTGTGTTAAGCAAAGTAGCTCAAAGTGGCCCAAAACTCTGGCCAATATCACATAAATGTTGATGTCAGCAGTTTTTAACACTTAGATGACTAAAGTCTGGAGTCCATGGATGTCTCCTCCTTGGAGACCGCCTTCACCGCAGCCACCCTTGTGGGATATTTTATCCTCAGTGTCTGAAAAACCTGCTCTGTTGGGTTGAGACCAGGGGGTTTGGGGTTTTCTCGGTTCTTGTCTTGTCTCTGGTTTTCAGTCCCTTCCTGCTGCAGCTCACGTCCGTTCTGTCTGTTTCTCAGTTTGAGTTTTTTCCTGCTTTACTTCCTGCCCCCCATCTGCCCTGTGTCTCCTCAGCCCTTCCCCCGATATACATATCATCTTGTTTTTCCCAGTTCTGCTTTGGAGATTAATCAATTTTTCTGTGGGAATCTGTTGCCTCCCACCTGATGCTTCAAGTGAACATACCATAATACTCCCTCCACCGTGTTTGACACGTGATGTGGTCTCCTTCCCAGACTTTTCTCTTCCCATCATTCTGCTCTAAGTTCTTCTGCTTCCAGAACATGGGAAACAGACGAGAACAGGACTGTCTTCTGAGCTGAGCACTGCTTAGATTCCTTCTCTCTTTTTAAGACCCAACTGTTGAGTTGACATAGTTTTATGTTGTTTTTTCAGCCCAGTGATGACCTTTGTTTACATTCAGATCTCCTCTGACATCACATTAGTAGTTCCAGTCCAACTAAAATCAGCTCCAGATGTTTTATCTGCTTCACCTGGATATCTAAACGTAGCGTCAGCAAATCTGAATTTGGTCCGTCTAGCTACCCTCCACTGGAGCTCATTAATTATGCCCAAAAGTCTTGGGGAGCCAATCAGATCAGTGTATCCTTGCAGAGCGTCTCTGAGATGATGACAGAGCTGAGACGCTGGAGTCTGGATGGGAAACAGCGGTCCTTTTAATCAGTGTTGGTGTCAACCGTTATTAAAGACGATCTCTTAGGGGTTGTGGTGGATGTGGTCCATCTCATTTACAAATGAGAGACATCTGGTTAGACAGAACCAACAGTCAGGTTCTTGGAAGATATTTGTTGAGTTTTCAGTATGTTGTCTTCTGTCCTCTTGATTCGTTTGCGTCGCCGTGTCCGTTGCTGTGATTGGTTGTAGCGCGAACCAACAGCTGGTCCTGCCTCCTGGATGAGGATGAGGAGGTCTTCAGACCCCACATCTGTCCAGACGTGGCTCTGATCTATCAGGCTAGGAAACTTTCTAAATGGCAGATGCCTTATTTATATTAAAACCTCTTAAATTTATTCAGACGCTTTAGATTTTGATCGTATCTAGATTGTTTTCTTTTTAGTCTACTGTGGTGGTGCATAAAGCCCCCCCCCCCCAACACACCATCATTTCCGGTCTGTTTAATGTAACTAAAGGCCACTACAGCCAACTCCAAACTAATTGTCCAAATGTAGATTATTAATAAATGCAGATTAATAAGCTGCAGGGAAATGAAAATGATGTCACTCCTGCTGACCACACACTGCTGTTAAACTTTTTTTGTCCCACTGCTCCAATGTGGAAAATTCCTCCCAGAGATGCTCCATCTTGGATCCAGCTGGATCAGCAGATAAATATAAATCACATCCACACACCTGCCCCGCTCACCGCTCTCATTCCACCGTGTGATCTGCTTTCTTAAAAAAAACAGCAGCTGCAACTTCAACTAAGCTGTCTTCTGGCTGTGTTCGTGGTCCATCATTAATGTCGTCATTCATGCAGTTAAAGGATGATCATTTCAAGAAGCCTTTTTTTTCGCTTTGTGGGTCAAAATCGCTTTTACATCCTGAGAATGATTAATATGAAAAATGTCTGTTATCTGTGGAGGCTGGGCAACGTAAACACCTGTTTTGGGACATGATTCGTCCCCCTTTCTGACAATCAGACTTCTGCTTATGTCTGTGGTAGCAGCTGCTACTGGTTGTCAATGGTAACGCCAGCAGGATGAGAGTGGACTATAAAACCAGCAGTCGAAGCTGCAAGTCTGTATTCAAGAGCCTAAAGAGTCTGGATGCTGCATGAAGTGAAACAGATAATAGAACGATTCCATGGTTCCATGGAGGACGTAAGCTAAACGGCCTTTTAACTATTCATATATTAAATACGGTGGAAGTGGTTTGATGCTGGTCACTTGGATGAGACGTGAGAAAAACCCTGTTGGTCTCCACCTTGCAGATAACGTATCTTTGTTTGCAGATGTGGACGAGAACGTATCTCATCTGTAGCCTCCAGAAGTTAGCTGGTTGCACACATTTCTGTGTTTACGTGCTATTCTGGAGGTCAGTACATCAATAAAGAAGACCAGCCAGCATCAGCCCACCTCAGGAACCAATCCTGGTTTACAGCAGCAGATTTACTGATAGATCTCTGTTCAGAACCAGCTTTATACTCATTATAACCGCTGCTACTCAAACCACAACCCTGCTGCACTTTTAAGAGCCAACTCACCGAGGAAACAGTTGGTTGATATCTAAACATAGTTTGGAACTTGGTTGGAATAGTTTGAAAAGAAAGAAAAAAAGAAACCAACAAGTCAAGAAATCCTGGCCATTTCCAGGCTATAAAGAAGTGCTGGTCTCTCTACGAAACAGGAGGAAGACTAACGGTGCTTCACAGCTCAGAGTTCACAAAAATCTTTAAATAAAAGAACCTTCACAGAAGCATCGGACTCGTTTTATAGTTGTTTTTTTTACTTGCTCAAGGATCTGACATTAGCACAGGGGGCTGGAGATGTACAAGTGAGCTGAGAGCTTTAGAGACACAGCAGATCTTTTTAAGAAGTCTGGACCTCTGTGTTCACATCCCAGACGCAATAAGAGAACTTTCACTTCAGGAAAAAGTTGTTGAACTTGTGCAGGACCTCTCAGGGTCTTTCCAGACAAACATCGCCCAAGTATCAAGGTTTTAAACATGTATGTATATATGTATATACCGTATATGATGCAATGATTACACATAAACAAGAGTTTAATTATTTTTCTCTGTCAACAGACTTTGAACGGGACGACTTCGTCTGTTGCTGAAATGAATTGTGGGTTGTGGGCGTTGCAGCGAGTCCAAGCCTTCTGTCAAAGGCTGATAAATGTTCAACTTTCAAAGCCTTAACACGTACGTCAGCCAATCAGGTTGCGGCTACACGTAAGCTCTAGCCAATGAAATCGTACGGACAGGAATATGGAGGGATAGCAGTGTTTGTGGTCACACAGAGACACAAGTTTGAGAAATAAATCTTGGAAGGATGTCAGTGATAGTGATGAATCTGGTATGAGCGCGTTTGTGTGTCTGTGGACAGCAGTCATGCTTTTAAATGTAGCCAATCAGAAAAGCCCACCAGCAGTTAGCTGGTTAAGTTAAGTACCCTTCACTCTGGATATTTCAGAAGCAGTTAGATTTTTTTTGGTCATGATGATGCAATCATCCCTTTAGCAGAATGTTGCTGACATGCTAACGCACAATGATTCTAAAGTTAGCGTTGTCGTAGTCTTGTTCACGTGCTTTGAAAAGAAAATATAAAAAAAATGTCTTTCTTCTTTATTTGAGCTGCAGATTTTTCTTCCCGCTTCTCTGCTGTATCTGGCGCTGTTGTTGCTAGGCTACTGTGCTGCGTACACATGCTGATGTTTACATCATCCCACGGTGCGTTCCTATTGGTCGGTTAGCTGACACAGATGGTACGCCATCACACTCTGAGACGATTCCTCTACATTTCTGTCGCTGCTGACACCTGTCGCAGCCGTCTTTGGTTGTTCATCTTTGATCCACCACCACCGTCTTTGAGCTGCGAAGGTTTTCACCACGAATCACCACCTTTCATCTGACGAGGCCAAAATTGTACGGTCTGAACCCGGAATAAGGCCCAAAGAAGATGAAGGATTTATTCCTGTAAAAAGGAAGGACAGGAAATACAGTTGTTGACCTCTGCTGCATATGAATGTGGCAGGCAGGAAGAAAAAGAGGGAAAACCGAAGAAAAGACTTCTAGATTTCTGGTCTGACAGGTGAAGATGCAGAAGTCACAGTAAGATGGAAACAGCTGATCAACTGAGGCTGCCCCTGAAGGCAAAAGCCAACAGAACAATTTGCTGTCTTTACTTTGGCGCCAGTGTGACAAGATCGGATGATTACTGCCTCTGCTGTGCGACAGACGGGGCTTCATCCACCCTGTCATTCAGGTCCTTTCTCGGTTCTTGGGGAATTTCCAGATCTTATTCAAAGCTTTTCAGGTGTACCATCGTAACACTCCTCTGATTTCACGCCACCAGCGTATTACTTGACAGCTAAACTGCCGCGTCCGTTGTGAACTGGAACTGGCTCTTTTCTAACAAAGGTGATGTTGCTCAAGTCAGAAGGCAACTGGAAGATCAGCGCCTTCGAACCACTTTTGTATTCATCAGACAAGAAGAGCTATGAATGTGTGAGAAAACGGCAAACACCTCAAAGCTCTTTGAAGAGCCTCACCAAGGTTAAAAAGACCCTGAATAAGAGCAGGCCATTTAGCTTTGATGGTCTTGGAGTGCATGCCCATTTCCTTTGCAATGAAAAACACATTTATAATTGGTAATGGCGCCGAGCAAATGAGTGACTCTCATGACCCGTGAACAGATAACGCGGCACAGGTGGCGCTGTGGAGCAGAGAATGACTCCACGCCCATCAGAACGTGTTTTAAATTACTCTGTGAAGGTTAATCATGGACCAAGTTCAGTACTTAAGAAGGGAGATAAGATTTGTCCAACTGCAAAACTCTGTTACGACCGCGTTTGCGACTTTCAGTCATTTAGATTGAAAGCTGCATCCAGCGGCGGCGTGGAGTCAAACCTTCAAACCTCGTGACTTCTAGAGAGACACTGACATTCCCGTTGAAACTGATTTCTGAAACATTTTTCTTTGCATTTGTCTCTGCTCGTCTGGAAATTCTAGTACTTTTTAACATTTGTTACCATGAGTATCCATGGCAACCGAAATGGGAAGCTGGAAGACCAGCTAAAAGGAGAGGTCAAGGATGCTGTGTACAAGAGAGATGAACAGCAGAGGAGTGAGAGCTCTGGAAGGTGGACGAAGGACTTCAGGTAGACCCAGACCAGAAGTGGAGGAGCGCTGTGATGCTGCGACTGTGAAGGAGCATCTCTGAAACCCAAATGTTGAACACAACACCCCTAATTTGAGTTCAAAGGTTTTAGTGTTGCATTTATATTATGTAATTTAACCTACAACAATGTAATTTCCCACTGGTGATCATTAAAGTATTATTCAATTCAAGTCAAACTATATTAGTGTGTAAACAGTGAGGTTCTGTGACGGTTCTGAGCTGCTCTGAACCATGCAGAGTTAAGGTGATGGAGAGCCTCTCCAGTCTGAATATGAACTGTAAATCACGCAGTGACGTGTGAACTGAGTGACAGGGTTCAAACGGGTGTCCTTGGGGATGTCAGCATGCATTAACTGAACAGCAGATCCTGTCAGACCTCTGTGTGGGAGGTGACACTGCGCTGATGGAGAAAATCCTCCCCCTCCAGAGGGAAGGTCGGCCTGCTTAAGAACGGGAAGAGGGGGAACAAAGAAAAGCACTGCACCACAGAAACCTCAGAGTCATCCTTTAATCCTCCGGGAGGCAATCTGCGCAGCACTCTACTTTACTAGCGCTCGCTGTCTGTCTCTGCGCTGATAATGGGGAACGCTCCATCTATCTGAGTTTCCATCTGGGCCAACAGTCGCCGTGCAGAAACTGAACTCTGGTTGGTGATTCACCGGACGACTGGAAGTCTGCTCCTTACCCGAGTTTATGAAACATTTCCACTGCTGAGGATCTGTAACTAAGCAGGCAAACTTTAGAGCAAATGTGTGACAAACAGAGCTAAGCACAGCTCCCTGGGGGCCAGCCCTGATGTGTGGCTGCAAATGTAATTAGATCTTGTTTTCTCCCGTCTCCTCTGAGCTCTGGGCAGGACCCACCCACTGAAGCCTCAAGTCTACCATTCCTCTGTTACAAGACGGAGGGTTTACGCAGCTGCTGATCTGGTCTGACCTCTCCCTGCTGCGTGCCATCCTAGCATGTCCAAAAAGATGGAGCTTCCCTTCCGGCTGGACGCCCAGCTGACGGAGGTGATGCGTCTGCGGGTCCAGTCTCTGCAGCAGCGCAGCCAGAAGAGGCAGGAAGGCGAGCGTCTGCTGCAGCCCAACGAGGCCGTGTACCGGCTGGACTTCTCCAAGCAATCCCTCCATTTCTCCCACTGGACCGTGCGGCTGGCGCAGTCGGGGCGCCTCACCATCACGGCCACCTCGCAGCTCTGGACGCCGGACCTCACCAACCTGATGACACGTCAGCTGCTGGAGCCCGCGGGGGTTTTCTGGAGAGCGCCGGGCGAGGCCTCGGATGCGCCCGTGCATTCCTACGAGGCTGACACGGCTGAGTTTGGTGAGAGGATCGCAGAGCTGGCTAAGGTGAGGAAGGTGATGTACTTCCTGTTTGCATTCGCGGAAGGCTGCAGCCCCGAGACCGTGGACTGCTCCATCAGCTTCACTCTGGACTCCTGAAACTCCGACGGAGGATAAATAAACTCGTGTGTGCTTGTGTGATTTCATGACTTCAGTCCAAGAAACAAATGCTTTTAGGTCCTTTCTTCATTTGTTGTATGTATTATTCCCTCTTAAGAGGAAGCAGAAACGCAACTGACATCTTTGTATGGACTCTTTGTGTCTTTGTGTCCTATGAAGACAGCTAAACCTTAAATAAAAGAAAAATGAATGTGTGAGCACGGACTGTTCTTTGGGTTTAAGTGCTGAACAAAAACGCCGTCCTCCGTCTCCTTCTGTCTGACAAACAGCCAGTCCTGGAGGGTTTGCTGGTGCTGAATCCCACATGAGAAAATGCAGAAAGACAGTGTGTGTGTGTGTTTGAAAGTATTTCCCAGCAGAGGAGTGAACAGGTTCCTGGTGCCTCATCTCTTTCTGCCTTGCAGGGCGACCCTGACAAACAAAAGCAAGGAGGCATGTGGATTCCTCCTCCTCCTCCTCTTCCTCACTTCAACACTCAGGTGTAGCTGTGAATGAGAAGCATCTGAGAAGGTGTGAGAGAAAAAGGAAAACAACTCGAGACGTCACGATGATTCACAGTTGTGTCCTGTCAGCGCGACGCATCCAGCTCGCCGCCTGAAACGTGAAACCACGAGAGACTGAAGCTGCTTTCACTTAGAAAAGCCGACGTGTCCTCAGGAGTCTCAATTAAATCGATCTCGCCTACAAGCCTAGAATGCAGGAATATAGATTATCATTAATTGTGCTCATCGGTATGCATCCTTTCGCTCGCTCTTGCATTGTCACCTCCTGACCAAAACTTAAACAAATTCAAATCAACCCTCTGGCCCTCACAAGTGAGGATTTGTAGGGAGCTAGTAAAAGTTGCAGCCGCTCGACAATTTAATAAAAGGCACTTTAAAAAGCTGCTTTTTTGCAGGCAATTAGTGTAAAAGCAGCAGAAAAATGTTTTGAAGAAGCAGAGCTCTGGTTTAAGGGAGACGGAAAGCTCCCGTGGGAAAGAGCTCTGCTTGTTTTCCCTTCAGA
>JBAMYA010000006.1:14197841-14221196 GCA_037176975.1 Arrhamphus sclerolepis | reverse complement strand
GCTTTAAGGTGGAATAACTGAGGTGGAGAGCAGCCGCTTTAAGGTGGAATAACTGAGGTGGAGAGCGGCTGCTTTAAAGTGGAATAACTGAGGTTATAAGTTATGCCAAATTTTCTATTTTAATACTGTTGTAATTTTATTTCAGAATGTTGAAAAACGTTTATATTTTTGGTAGAAAACAAACAAAATTAGCAATTTTATGACTCATCAAATATTGCACAAAAGTTAATATTTTCCAAAAGAAATGTAATTTAAAAAAGTAAAAAGTGACAATTTTGTAACATTTCTGATTCTTCAATAAAAAGTCTTGGTTGTTGGACAAAAATGCTTTTTTATTTAAAAAAAAATGTAATTTTATATTGATTTAAGTACAAAACAAGATTATATATTATATCTATATATCTTATATTTTAAGACATAAATTCACTTTTTTACGAAGTAAAAGATGCTATATTATTAAATTTGTCATTTTACAACAGAAGTCACTTTTTTAATGGTAAAAAGTCAATTTTTTTAAGGTTTGAAATTATATAATAAAAAAATGTTTTTACTACAGTACAGCCTAAAATTTGTCATAAATGTTGTGAATTAAGTGAAATTTGAGATTTTAATGCCAAAGTTAAATGTATTTATTTATTTATTTATTTTAGGACTGAGTCCAGGAACTAGCAGGAAATCTGAAAACAGAGCTGGTTGAGAAAATAAAAAATAACCAGCTCTTTAACCATTTGATGATGTGTCACTTTGACAGTAACCATGGTGATGATGTGTCACTTTGATGGTAACCATGGTGATGATGTGTCACTTTAACAGTAAGCATGGTGATGATGTGTCACTTTGACGGTAACCATGGTGATGATGTGTCACTTTGATGGTAACCATGGTGATGATGTGGCCCTTTGACGGTAACCATGGTGATGATGTGTCACTTTGACGGTAACCATGGTGATGATGTGGCCCAGGATGAAAGTTTGACGCCACCGATTTAAATGTATAAATCTATTTATGAGTCAACATGAGTACATCACACATTAGAGGGAAAAAAAAGAAAAAGAGACAACAGGAGGCCAGCAGAGGGGGCACATTTTATTACAGACTCATCTTTAAGCTCGTAACACTCTGCCACTGGGACTGCAGAGCAGCCACAAATATTGCCAAGATGCATGCGAGCATGGATGGCTCTGATCTCAAAAACTCCATGAACCCTCACTCTGACGCTCATAACGCCGCCTCTCATCTTTAAATTTTAACTCAGGGCTGGAATGTGAAACCTCAGAGCACAGGTTTAAGGTACAAAAACCTTCAGCAACGTGACTCTCCTCTAACGATACGGAAACTTATGTTTGCATTTAGATATTTGGTGAAATCTCTGTGGGAAATTACACGGACTGATGTAGGAGACAATAACAGAATAGTTAAATTATAATAAAACATGAACTCTTTATTTCTAAATATGAACAAATTAGACAGGATAAAGCTTCCCCCTAAATATGGGATTATGCTGTAAGTGAAATACGTCCAACAATGCTGAAACATAACCATGTCTTATCAGAGGTACGTGACTGTACAGCGTCTGGAGTTGTTTAACCTTGACTTTGCAGAAATGCAATTAAGAGAGAGTCTGCATCTGAGCTCCATACAGTATTTTAAATGAGCTTTTGTCAGGACCTTCATTAAATTTTGATTGTTCTGAACATTTCTTCGCTCTAAGCCACTCTACCCCAAAGTAGTTTGACGTTTGACTTCATTATCGTGCACTTTTCTCTGAATAAAACACTGCGATGCAAATGAACTTTGAGAGTCCGTGGGGAAGCAGCGAGGACTTATTTGGGCAGAGATACTGTTTCCTTAACAAAAAACAGTATACAGTATGTGTGGCTTCATCACATCACACATGGCACATTATTGCACGCAACAAGATCCAATAACTGTCAGATTGTTGGGAAAAACTAAGGTATGTTCCTACAAATAGCTTTCAAAGCTAATTCAGCCTCTCTGTGCATGTGCTTCAGCAAAAATCTAAAAATAGACAGGCTCAAATTTGCATCTCCAGGGTCCCTAACCTCCTGACACAGATCAAATCCTGGTGAAAATAAAAAGGAAGCTCCTCCTGCTTGTTCTCCCCTTGAATTCTTCCAGCTTCCCGTCTGCGTGACTGACATTGACGCAAACCTAAACGTGTGATCTGCGTGACCCAGTTTCCATGGAAATGCACGCTGGCTGTCGCTGCAGCGATGCACACCATCCAGAGCCAGAGCTCGCTGTGTGAGGGGTGGGGGGCGGGGGCTATAGTGGCGGGGGGCTCAACTCACTCAATCCTGAGGCTGGTGTTACCCACAGCCCAAACGTGCCTACGACACCGGCTAATCCAAGGAGACGATGACACGGAGACGAGAGGAGCGCAGCGGAGCAAGTGCTGATTAATGCGGATGTTAGCTGCAATTTACAGATGATTAGTCACACTGTAAGGTTATTAATCTCCCATCCTGCAGGGACCTCAGGCATTGATAACTGCCTGGTTTTGATGCTTGATGATGTGCTCAACTGTCTTTAGTTTAGCCTCTTAGCTTTTGTTAGCTCCCATTTATTGTGCGTGCTCAGTGGGATGATCTGCTTTCAGTTGCTGGATTAAGTTTGTTGTCCTAAATATTTTTGGTTATTGTTCCACCAAGGCTAGTTTTTACTTTTCAAGCTGTAAAAAGTTTTACTTTGGGTATTTTGTAGTTAGTTTGATTGTTTGTCTCCAGACCCATCAGTTCAAGTAAAAACTGCCAGATTGTGATCCCCAGCTGTACGACTGCTGCATGAACGGTTGCCAGGGCTACACGCTGCACCGCAGAAGTAATGAATAAGCCCCAAACTGAACTGTGGGTTCTGTGAGTCCCGCCAATAGTGTTGCCTTCGTCAAAAGTTGTCCAAACTTGTCCAGCTTCATCGCATGCGTCAGCCAATCAAGTCAGCAGCTTATGCTAGCCAATGAATTCGTAAATGAAACTGATTGAAAGCTCGTAGCTTATCAATGTAGGAGGCAGGAAGAAATTTGATTGGTTGTTTTTGGCATAGCAAAAGAACGTCAGAAGCACCCCCCTGGAGTCCACTGTAACAGCTGCCGATCTCTGAAACGTTTTCAAAAATAATCAAACTCAGAGCTGAAGTAATTCTCGTTTGCCACATAAAATATCATCCTGTCGTTGCCTTTACTAGCATGCAGCGTTTTCAGATATTGTTTGAGTTGTAATTATGATTGATCTTTTTTTCCCTGAGAGAAATCTTGATGATGTTTTAATGGACAAAAAGCTTTCTTGGACCACTTACTTGTACTTTTCCAGCATATTTTCCACAGTTCTTCGGAGTTAGCAAACATATTTGGGATTCTTTTAAAGACTTCTGGCTATGGCACATACATGGCACAAACATTTGGCCCACAATGCACCTGACGATCCCAGAGTTCATGAACTTGGGTTTTGGAAGGTGTTGTAGGAGCAAGATGGGGCCCAAACTTCATTTTAACCTGGGATGCAGAAAAGGAAGAAGCCTAAAGGCGGGCTCGCGCCGTACCGTTTTTTTACAATACACATTGTACGACGTAAAATCGGTGACTGCATTTCAGGTTCTAAACGTAGTGTCATCATGTGCTAATGCACAGATGACTCTAAAGTTAGCGCTGTCGAAGTGGTGTTGGTGTGCTTTTAAAAGAAAAGACATAAAATCAAGAAAGAAAGAAGTGCCTTCTTTATTTGAGCAGCACATTTTTCTTCATTGCATCTGCCGCTGTTGTTGCTAGGCTACTGTGCTGTGGGCTCATGGTGCGTTCCTATTGGTTGGTCAGCTGACAGAGATGGTAAACGTCTTTGGTCTCATTGTGGGATCTACCAGCAGCGTTTTTGGGCTATGCTGGAACATTTTACCATGACTGACCATCTTTCGCCTGAGACGGCCGCCATCGTGCCGTCTGAACCCAGCACAAGGCCCAAAGAAGATGAAGGATTGGTTCCTGTCTCCTGGAAATCTGGTCAGGCTCCATCAATGAAAGCCAAGCTGCAGGTTTGGGCCAAACATTCTTTGCTGTCAGGGATTGGTTGACTGTTTTATTTGACCATAATGTGAAATATTTAGTTTTGGAAGGATGTAAACATACATAGCACTTGTTTTCTTGTTTTTATTTAAATAAATAAATGCAAATACCAAACTAGGACTCACTAAATACACAAACCAACCTACCCGAGGCCTCTTCCAGACAACACGTCCAATCCTGTTGCCCTGGTAAAAGAGTGAGTCGTCAGTGGCGGGGAAGCGGGGGTCCTCGAAGAGGAGGCCACTCTGCAAGCACTGCCTCTTCAGGGTGGAGTACTGCTGCCCCTCGAAGGCCTTCACTGAGGTGAACATACTGCAGCCCTGAAGAACCCAGACAAGAGAGAAGGACGTCCATCAGACCAAAGCTGGATGGGACATGATCACCACACCGATGCCATCATCAACTTTCACTCATATTTTAGGCATACAAACGTTTTTTTCCCCTTCTGCTCATGCACATCCAGCAGACTGACAGCCCACTGTAACACCTTAACAGTAAATGCTCCAAGTGGCAACAGAAGTCAATGTTTGCTGCTGCCCTGAGCAGCGCCTGGATTCATGGGGTCAAAAAGATTAATCTGTCAATTCACCGATATCCTCCAGGGCCTCATTAATGCTGCTATGTGTCAAAGGAGCCATGCACACATTGATCAGCTGAGGGGCGTCCAGAGGGACTGGTGAGTCAGAACAGAGGCAAACTGAGAGCTATTGAGGGGGTAATCAATACAGAGGCATTGGACAAATGACAAATCTCTCTACTGATCACTGACGAGGAGCCGAGTCCTGAACCTCGCTGCTGCTGTCAAAGACTCTAATCAGTGATGTCTTCAAATCTACGTTCTAACTGGGACAACGTTTACACTTTCAAGACAGTCTTGAGTAACTAAACTCGTTATTAGCAAGTCACCAACCTTAAAACCACTTAGGTTTTATTGCATACCACCTGTAAAACCTTAAAGTTTGGGACAACACGTTGCAGGGAGGAATGTGGCAGCAGCGTTGGTAGAAACAGATCAGTAAGAAGCTAAATACATGAAGAAACGTGCAAATGACAAACTGAAAGAAAGACAGTGTTATTGGCAAAACTTGAGCTTTTTAAAGGTTTAGATTCATACCAGAGACAGCACCGCTGATCCCACATGCTGTCTTCGCTCATACACCTGACATGATTGCTTACCTTGTTTGCAATGTGAGTGCACGTACAGGTGAGCAGCGATTTACAAAAGGACGGGTGCAGGACCTACAAACCTGTTCTGACACAGTCACTCAAACAAAAGTATTTTAATCTGTTTATGTATTTGGCATCTGTGTAATTATTTTTGTACATTTTGGCTCCATAAACTAATCTGGGCATGAAGAGAGAGAGATCATAGCAGAGATTGGGACCAATCAGGACTACAAACAGCTCCGTTTAGGTTCTTCTAATCATGACATTGTAATGGCAGACAAATGAAACTTTACAGCCCAAAGAACAAGTAACATCAGCATGTATGACCTAAAGTAAAGGCGGTAAACAAGAATGCATAGCATACTAAATCTAAGATCTCTGGAAGCACACTGTGACTGAAATGTACGACTTGTTTCAAGCAATTACCATCACTATCGGTATCACTGAGGTAGGAGCCTGACTGGGTAGAGATCTTCACAAATCCACATTATGCAGATCAATAAAGGACTGCTACACTCAAGGTTAATGTGACAGCCCACTTTATTTTGACCAGTTTACCAAGATTAATTTGAAACTATCACCATTTGTCTATATTGTGATTTACTAGGGACTTCAAAACTAAAATTCTAAATGCTGGGCATCGAATGAAAGAAAATGTACCCAACAACAACTGTTGAAAAGCTGTAAACGTATAAACATATACCGGAAGAGTCACCAGTCACCATGGCATGCTGGTAAAATGCAGCCTCTTACAGACTTGAAAAAATAAAAACAAATAATAGGTTGGAGTAACTCAGTAATGGTACCATCATCTGGTTTGAGTGATGTCTTCGTAGTAAGTTGCTGAATAGCACAAAAATACACTATACTTGAACGTACGCTGGTGGAGATTCTCCAGCCAGTTCCTGGTAGTCCTACAAAGTGTGAATTGTCCTTCATGGTTGACGTGATGCGGCTAAAGTGGCCAAAAGTTCTCAGCACAGAGAAGATGGAAGGCTCTGGATCAGGGTGACGGGAAGAACGTGGACATGCTGAACCTCACAAGAGAGTCCAGGTTTTGTTCCGTCATTTTAGCAAAGAAAAGATCAGCACTGACAGCGACACGAGTGGTGGTCCTGTCTGAGGAGGAGGCCGGAGGGGCAACAACTGCAGGGAAGACCGGAAAGGCACAGATCTGCAAGACCCTGGATGACTGCGAGTGCTGCCACCTTAAGGCCCAGTTACATTCCACTTCTGTACATCCGTCCGTCCGTCCGTCCGTCCGTCCGTTCCAAGCGTCATTTCAGTTACCACTCCTCAGACCTCCACGCGTCACACTTTCCAGGTTAAGACCCAAACGAAGCAGAGCGCGATTCAGGAATGATCCAACAGAACAGAAACAAAACAGAGCAGCAAAGAGGAAAACAACGGGAACCAGAACAAAAGCAGAACAAAAGCAGAACCAGGAGAAAACAATGGTAGGAGGAACCAGGATGGACCAGCAGGAGGGAAGAGACAAGACAATATTAAAGCAGTGGGGCTAACGAGACACGGGTGAAAAGCATCAGGGAGACGAGGACCAGGAGAGTCAAACAGAATTTAACATGACAAAGACAGACCGTCAAAATAAAACAGACTTTCAAAATAAAACAGAGACAGAAAATGTCAGAGAGAAGAAAACAAGACGAGACTCCAGAACACCAACACCAAACATAACCCAGATCATAGCGAATTAAAGAAGACAAATACAAATCCTGACACCCAGCCTTATTTGTATGGTTGTTTAGCAACACATCCACCAGGAGGCAGTAACGAGTCAGGTCACTGATAACAAAAATGGCAGGAGGTTGGAAACCAAAACGCTGGTGGTGTCTGATGTCGCCACATAAACGTGAACTTCTTTCCTCTAATTGTTCCCAAACATCAGATTAGCCACATTTGAGGCTCCTTCATTGTGTTTATTTTTTCATACAAGACTTTGTTTACCAGCAGGCCCAGAAAACACTGCTACTGGAAGTCCTTGGATACTTAGTTACACAAAAAAAATCAGAGAAATGAAGCAAGTGATTTAGAGCGACAACCATAAAAGTATCGAAAAGATGGTGAGCAGCGGACTGAGCATGATGGTCAACGACTGTTGGTTTTACAGTAAAATCATGTTGAGACAAGCTGTTATTAGCAATTCTGTAGCCACTTTGTCTTAAATCGTGGTTCTTGGACACTGTTGCACGAGTCATTGCATAAAGCCACTGCAACTGGTTTGATATGTTCTGTACTGGTGGAAATGGCTGCAAATGGGAGGGGCAGCAGATGATTTTTTTGTAATATGGATGGTTACGACCTGGCAGGCTGATAGTAGGAAAACCGTCCTTATTCGACAAAACACTGGTTGGGCATAAAATTCATGGACTTCCTCTGATGAGTTATCTAAAAAACTGACTTGACTTCAGTGTCTGATGATCCGCCCACTATGACACCTGTGTGATTTCCAGTCTAGCAGCTGTGCAAGATAAATATGTTTAAACAGATTAGTCCATTAAGACGAGCCTCAGTTGTCTGTTTATTTTCATTTTCTGTTTTGTTAATAGATAAAATAAAGACATCATTGGCAAGAAAAAAAACAACAAAGACTGCCGTCTGTCTGCATTTCTGGAAATAATGAAAAATCCAAAAAATAAATAAAAATGAAAACAATACAAAAAAACATCCTGGTCTATGAAAACAAGAGTAAAAAAAAGTATCCTGTATGCAACAACACAAGAAAGGCAAAGCCGTAGAAAGACACACTTTTCAGTACATATTACAGCTCCTCATATGCTTTCTTAACTCCTCATCACAAAGCTGTGGTGCAGAAATGAAGCCAGGCAGAGCTATCACCGTCATCTTTAACTGGCCTGAGCTGACCGCTCACCTTGCTGCAGAGCTCAATAGCGGTAAATAGCAGAAGGAAAATTAAGGGAGAGGAAAATGGACGGACGCCAAATCAAAAGGACACTGGGAGCAATGTGAAATCCGACTACTGTCCCTTTCAAACATCATTAACTTGAAGGTAGAAGCACTGAATCTTCCTGACACTCAGAGAAATCCAACTCTGTCAGCTGACCTGTGGTGGATCTGCAAAGCCGCGGCAGCTTTTAAAGCCTGACTGCAGTAATTAAGCAGCTACAGCTCCAAGTGTTCATCAGTGTAACGTGTGAATGCAGAGGCGTTCCTGCTGAAGAAGGTCTACAAACGATGGCTCTGCGCCTGCATTCACTGAAGCCTTCAGTCTCTTCAGTCTTTGGCTTTATTCAAAATCAGGAGAATTAATAAGCTAGCTGACTCCGAGCAAGCGAGCAGTGAGGTCAGTTCTTGGGGGAACGTGAGGCTGCAGTTGGAATCTAAATCTAACAGATGGCCTGGAGTCTTGGCTCGTGACTGCGATGGGGAAAACCATGCTGTCATCTGGCCTCTGTTCGCTGCCAACAGCATTACCTGCGCTGAACAAATCCTGAGAAGCTACCGGGCTTTATGCCTTTACCTCTGTGCCAAGCTCAACAACCACCTCTGCTGTTAATGAAATCTAAAAGATCACATTTTATGATGGACTGTCAGTTGATACTGGAGGTGTCTTGGCTCCTCCAATGAATTCTCACATCTGTAAGCATCTAACCTTCCAATCTGATCCAGCTCTGTCCTGAGCTACAAACTCAATATCTGACATAGTTTTACCTTCTACCGTCTCCAGGCGCAGACATGGAGCAACGTCAGAGCTGATGCGTCGAGTATGGAGGCATTCGCTTTCTCGGCTGGGCTCCACAGGTCCTTAAAAATACATTTAGGCTCCTCGGCTGCTAAACATTCAAGAGCTTTGACCAGTTTGATGAGAACTGAGTGATGAAATCAATCTGTAACTACACTTGGACATTAAAAAACGTGTTCTACAGGAGGGAATCTCTTTCTTGCACCAAAGCTTTCAGTTTTCTTCTGCTCAGTCTCAACAACTAAGTCTCTTAAAGCTAAACTATTAGTTGCATGTTGCTAGCAGGTGTTCCCAATGCGCATCATAAGTGACGTCATTTGAAGCAGTCGCCATCTTGGATGACAAGCAAACCGCTGAGAACATCCTTTGTCTGCAAACATCACAGTTTGTTACTCCTGCTGGAGTCAAATTAATAGCTACGATGGTGAACGTTTGTGCTGTTATTGGTTGTGGGATGAGATCGGATCGTGATACCAGACGGCTTTTCTTCCGAATACCGACAGTAATCACACACCAACGAGATGAGAGCAAGAAGGTTTCAACAGGGAGAAGAGCAGCTGGTTCTCTCGGATTTCCAGGGATGATGTGCAGGAAAGCAGCGATCTTCACTTTGTATCAGGTAAGATGACGCTTAACTAGCATTTGTTTTTAGAACCTAGAACCACTTGTTGGTCCGGTGCTTTTACCATGCCAAAGACGACCAGAAAGGATCTACTTTAACCCCCAAATATTCTATTTGTATTGTTTCCTTGCAGATTAATAGCTCAAGTGGTGAAGCTCAATGTTCTCCTGTGGTGACCCATAAAGAGAAAAGCTGAAGGAAGTTGTTTGTTTTTTTTTCTTTTCAAATAAAATTCTTTCAAAAATAAATGACATACAGACTTTTCTCCCCCTGGCCTGTTTGTTCTTCTGTTGATGCTGTCAAAAGGTTGAAGGATTGTCCTTTGCTCCGTTCAGGGTTTACATCCTGGTGTTTTTGCTGTCTGGTGTGGTTCACCTGCTGGACACACACCTGTGCTGACTGGGGGCGGAGTCCTTTTGTTCAGTTCATCAGCTGAACAAACGTTCAGACAATTCAGAAATTTGATTTATCATGTGACATCAGCACGTGCATCATTCCTGTGTGGCCCATTTGAATTTTTTCTCAAATAAAATAAAAAAGCACATGGGTTGTTACACTTTTGCTCTGCAGCTCATGAGTCTCTCACGTACCTCTAGATTAAAAATAATCCAGATTTTCAGTTTAAAGCATTTAAATCCAGCGATGATTCAAATCAGTTTGATTCAAAGACAAAGTACGAAGCAGAAACGATGAGATCTGCTGCTGTGCCAAGAAGACTCAACTTGTCAGTTAAAGTCATGTCTACAACAGAAATATTTCCCTTAATTAAGAATTAATTATGGGCTGCTGTCAGACCACACCCACTCTGGGAGAAGTTACGTAACTGCACACTTTGAACTCAGAAAAACGTCTGTAAACGTCTGTGTTTATCATCACTGTTAGATCCAGTGACGCTAAAGACACTAAAGATTTAAAATACAATGAACCAACTTCAGCATATCGTCAGCTGTGAATGTGTAAAGTCCACGCAGGAAGAATTATTCAGATTAATTCAAAAGACAATGATTGTTATAAAGAAGTCACAGCAGAAAAAAACTATTTTAGACTATGAAAGGGGCCTATAAATTACGATATACATTAGAAAGGTCTTAATCAGTGCTTCGGGTGTCTCAAAGCAAGAATACAAGTCTCTTATTGTGGCTGGGAGGCAGAAACCAGAAAAGGTGGAGAAGCGGTGCAGCAGAAGGCCAGGAAGTCAATTAGCTGGTTCTAGAACAACAATGTCCAGTTGTAACAGTTTTGTCAAAAGTGCTCGACCTCTGAGAGAGGGCCACCGGGCCACGATGCAAAAGATCTGAGCAGAATATTGATGTGCAGAGAAGATTTACTGTGGGGTGGAATATAAATAAATAAATACTGCTAGACTGCAGAGAGCTGCTGATAAAATGTGATCTATGATGATTTATGACTTCAGTTTTCCCACAAGTGGGGAAACAAAAAGAAGATGGGAAGATATTTTATGTAAACTCAATAAAAACGCCTACATGACTGGACTAACGGGACTGCTGCAGACCAGTGGAGATTGAAAGGCTCCTGTCAGTCACTAAATGGTAAAAAATGAACATTTTCTTCTCTCTCTCTTTGCCTTGTATGACAAACAGAAAAACATGCGGATGCTGGGAATTAGGTGTGTAACGTCATTGGCTATTAGTTTTAAGTGATGCATTTGAAATGGTTCGTGTTGAGTCTCTTTTATTTGATAATAAATACTCTATGAAGCAGGTAGCAGAATAAAAAAAAGACCCCTCGAATGAGATGTTGCTACTCCAGCCGTGTGTTTCAATGATCAGCTACATTACAACTCTAATCTCTCAAACCGTGTTGATCCACTATAGGATGATAAATTATTCCAAATGGGATGCTTTGTCCTCATTTTTTGCTGTGAGTAAAGCCTGCTCGGCTTGTTCACTTAACGGTATTAGAGGACTATCATCTTGTGAGGTTAGAGACTTCGGAGGAGAAGCTACGGCAGTTTTAATAAAGCCTTTTCAGTGCCAGATGTGTCTGTGATCTGTTCTGTTAGCAAACATCCGTCCAGGCTGCGAATGGCCCTTGCTTCATTTCTGCAACGCCTGGCTGTTGCTCAGCAGACGTCAACACTGATCTCGTTCAACCAGTGTTGCCTGGTACTGGCAGAAGTGTCACATAGCGCCAAAAAAATGGTGCAATGACATAAATGTTGACTGCTACACCAACATGGCGCTGAGCTGGCAGAAGTAATGTGATGCTACTGATGCTCCGCATGACTTCTAGTTACCTAATTTTCCTAAATAGTTGAGAATATCCAGAATATATTAGAAAAACTCACTCATTTTTTAGGCATAAAACACTGTGCTTGTTCTCTATCTGTCATAATTGTTTTCATTTCAGCTACTCTGATGTTATTTTTCTAAACTGCCCTCATTAAAGATCAGTCTATGCTTACTGTCTGTGCAGCACCTGTTAACTGACATAAATCTGAGAACTAACAGCACTCCTGCAAAAGAGGAACCTGTCACCAGAATGCTAATTGTTTTCTGAATAGATGAAAACCTGCAGTACACAAAATACCCATTAGACACTTTTTTTGGTAAGTATATATCAGTTTTTAAAAAAAGCATACATAGATATGCTGTGTTGACAAAAGAGTCGCTGAAAGCACCCCCATCGAGCAGGGATGGGGCATCAAGCCCTGTAATACCACTTTCTCCCACTGGAGGTGATACAAAGCTCGTGGAGTTTGGTCTGCCTCGATACGAGAGGAAATGCAGCTGGCTGAGGACACATCCTGCTCACATGTCAATCATGTTGTCACCCGTCACGCGTCAGGACTCAGTCGCTATGTGTTAACAAGTCAAAGACACTTGAACCAATCACGCTACGAGCTATGAGAGAGCAAGGAAGGTTATTTTTCCTCTCGGGCGGAGCCTCATACGTGGATATAAGTTTGTTAGGAGGACGTTTGGTTTTGGGATCCACAATTTTTCATTTCGTTTTTGCAAACAGCCAGATTCAGTTCTCCGACTCACTGTTGGCTACGAATGTCACCTGCTTGAGTTCATTTTAGCTATTTAAGAGATGACAGCAGGCCAGAGACCTGAGGTGTGTCGAACGTTTGAAACTGAGTGACAAGCTGGAAAATAAGTAGGCAAGTACATAAAAGTATGTTGTACTTTATCTTTACACTCTGTTTGCTTAAAATACCTTAACATTAGGATTACTGTGCACTTTATTGCGTCTTACACCAGGGACTGACACGTACTCGCCGCCCCCAAATTGCCCGGTGTAGTATTTCAGACTCGTCTAGTCTCGTCTAGTCTTTGTTTAGTCTTTGTCGAGTCAGTTTTCTAACCAGTCACCAGTCATCTCAAGAGTTTGAGTTCTGGGCTCTGCAGCTCAGCCTGATCAGCACCACGGACAGCTCCCATGAGACTTCAAAGGGCCTCATTCATGAAATCTTCGTAAATGTGAGTAGATTTGCACATAAATCACTTCTTAACTGAATCTGTTCCGAATTCCCAAAACAACCCTTAAAACTTCTTTGTGCAATTTGACTGAATTCCAATTGATCGCAGGTTGGGAGGTCACTCAGGAAGCTCATTAATAAGCCCAAACCCCGCTCAGAAACCACCATATAAGGACTCGTAATCTCACTTTTGAAATACTCCTGGAAAAAATAAATATTTTTTTGAAAAGATAAAGCAACCGATACCATACAGACCACGACTTTTCTCTTTGAGAAAGGAATTAATGGAAATATTTAACTCTGTCCAACAAAGCCTTCAAGAGAATGCTTTTGGATGTGAAAAATTCTATTAAAAAGACAAAATATTTCTCTATAACAACTGCCTTGTTTGTACTATTTGAGAAACTTCCGTCAGGCATCCACCTTGGCTTGGAGGCGCTCTGTGATTCACGGTAATCTGTCAGCAGATCAGGTGCATTTAAACAACCCACTGACACTTTAAGAAAACACTATCTGAAGGTAAACATGTCAAATGCTCATTAATTAAGACAAACATGTTATATTTTAAATCTATTCCCATGTTGAAAACACAATTTAAAAGCATTTGCATATTATGAGAACAACAGTCCATATAAATCTTCATTTACACGAGCTCTGCACATGCTCAGAAGCAGGAGTAGATTCTGCTGGTACGTACGAAACGTAACTTTTTCAGGAATGCTGAAACACTTAAACTTCGCTCTGCTTACATTCATGAACACTGAGATGGTTCTCCCTCAGTAACCTGCTTCTTACAACTTTAGTCCCAAAAAGAAAAAAAGACGCCAGGTTACTGTTTACAGTAGAGATAAAATAACGTGAGGACGTCTAACTCTAATTAACCTCTACGTTGAACCTGTAATTGTAATCTGCATTTGTGGACAACTGGGGTGAATTTCCTGAGACCACGCAGTCATTTCCATCACAGGATCGGGCCCGTTTTATATCAATGCCTCACCTGGACAGATGTAGGGTCTGAAAACCAGCCGTAGGACCTCCTCATCCAGGAGGAGGGACCAACTGTTGCTCCTCAAACTTCCTGTGCACGCAGTTGGTAAGAGCTACAACCAATCAGAGCAATGAAGAAGGAGACATCTTCAGAGCAACAAAAGCAAATGGATTCCAACAAGTAAGAAGTAGAAGAACTAGAGAATAGAAGGCGCTTAAACACTCAACCAATATCCCTGAAAAATGTAACTGTCATCTAATTTGTTTAGTTCAATTCAATTTATTTATATGGTACCTATTTACAACAAGTCAACTCTAGATGCCTGTTTACCATCCAGACTAGGTTTTAAAGAACATCACAGGCATGCCAATGCTGATTGTTTGACTTGTGCCTCGCACACAGAGATTTCTTCAATTATTCTGAACCTTTTGATGATATTATGTACTGTAGGTGAGGGAGTCAATGTCTTTGCAAGTTTCCTAAGAAACTTGATTCTACCCAGATTTGACAACCAATCATATCACTGAGCTGCTGACAAAACCAGAAACCACCACCAACACTGGAAAAAACCCAAGACCAAAATGTAAACCATGACAGAACCCCCACTCTAAGGACCAAAAACCAAAAGAAAAAAAAAAGGCAAAACAAGATCCTAACAAAACTAAAACTAAACCATACCAAAACATGACAGGCGGGCACAGTTCAGGGGGGCGCCCACGGCACTGGGCGTGAGGCCAAGACAGGTCAGGTGGGCACCCTCGATGCTGGGCCCAAGGCAGACGCAGTACAGGTGGGCACCCTGGACTAGAGAGAAAATGAATCCAAAACAGGAACCAAGAAGACCAGATCAGGAACACGAACTGTATAATCCAGAGCAGGAACTGACAAAGCTAGAACATCAAACGATGAAACCAGAGCAGGAAATGAAGAGACCAGAGCAAGAATCGACGAAGAACAGGAAGTGATGAAGGCAGAGCAATTGTGGAAAACAATGAAGCCAGTGAAGGTGATGGAACCAGAGTAGGAACCAGTGATGCTGGAGCAGCCACAAGGAACAGGATGTGATGACTCCGATGTGGCCAGAACAGGCTTGGGTGTGTGGACCACACCAGAGGCAGGACGGAGTGTGTGGACCACCTCAGGAACGTTAACAGAGGGTGCGTTGACCACCTCTGGATCAGAAACAAGGTGGAGTGCTCAGAAACAAGATGGTCCATTCCCCACCTTGGGAGGAGGAACAGAAGGTGCGCCGACCACCTCAGGAAGAGGAACGGGAACAGAACAGAGCGTGCATCGATCACCTCGGAATTTATTAGTAAATGACATGACGTATAAAAATGCAGCCAAAAACCAGGCATGAAGACAGGGATCAAACAGTACGGACCAGCACTGAGCAGACAAAGACAGGACCTTAGATAGACCTGCAGGGGTAACGAGACACACAGGGAACAGGACTTCACAGTAAAACCAGGACAAAACCAGAAACCAACACTGGGAAAAAAAACTCAAGACCAAAATCTAAACCATGACAGATTGCTGCCTTCAAATTAAAAATATATATCCAAACTGGTTCCAATAGTTTTCAGTTAAAACATGTCACCTTCAGTGTTTGTTCCATTGTGAATGAATGAATATTGTGAATATTGTGAATGCTTTATGAGATTTACAAATCATCGTAGTCTGCTTATGGTAACATTTTACAGCTTTGACTCATAAACAAGACAAAAAGCATGAACGTACTCGCATCTAAATGCTGGTTAGAGAGAGATAAAGACATGCTTGATGTGCACAGACGTGTGTCGTTTTCTCAACAAGCTCCCTGGAATCACAATGAGCGCCTGTTGCTTTAACTGTTTTGGTGCCCATGTTGCTGACTGAGACTTGAAACTTTTCCTAGAACACAAAGACATGGAAACAGCAGCAGTGGCAAAAGCTTAAAAAACAACTGATGTACACAATAAACAGGAACACATGAATATTTCACGCCATGATAAAGGCATCGTCAGTGACAAATGAAGAATGAAGGAAACTGGCGTTGAGGTGACTTCTCGGGAAAAACATTTTTTTTCTTCTTCTCATGATTACATCCGTCCTCAGCGCGGACACTCTCAGCAGGAGGAAGCTGACTGGTAACGTCCTGGTCAGGATTGCTGCTGGGGGAGTGACTAATTGAGTCTGCTGCTGGTGGCAGATTGATTACAGTCAGAAGTGAGCAGGGAGCAGTAATGCACCAGTATAACTGGACAGGCAGGGAGGGAGGGAGGGGTGCCCCCCACCTCCTCCACCCTCCACCCTGCATTAAGGAGGAGGGCTATCCCAGCTTCCCATCCTCCCAGCACAGTGATATCCCCTCTGCAGTATCAGATACTGTATTCCCGTCCCTCACAGCCTGCACTCAGGTCTGCATTATTGTTCATTTATTTTTTAAAGACATGGGACCATTTCAAAAACAGTAAGTTAGATACTACTTTCCAGCCTGCATGAAAGCCAAGTCAATATGCATTGTGATCCAGGAGTTTTGGATATCTCATTTATACTTATAATTAACAGCTAAGCAAGTTTCAGGTGATGACTTTTAGATTCAGACATATAATCTCACCTGACTAAAATTAAATGTCCGTGCTTATTTAGAAGGATAGCTGTGGCATAAAAGTATTGACTGACAGTTATCCTAAAATCAATACTGATTATCTCCCTGGTGGAACACCCCCCCCCCCCATAAAGATGAGGGAGTCTCCATTTTTGCACCATTATACCTGGCAGGTACTCAAAACTGGAGGGGGAAGGAGGGGCGGGGGGTGTACACACAGATACAGACCATTAATATGTGTTCACTCTGCAGAGCAATAAACCTCTGAGATGATTAATTTATTGCACTGCATGCACAAGAATACAGGCTGCACCGCATGAGATAGGAAGTCCCACTGATTTTAGATCTTTATTTTTATTTTATTTTTTTTCACATATACTGCTTCCATGAGGGTTTTAAAGCATTGGGATTAAGAGCTGCAGTGAAAGCACCTTGCCAACCCTAATTAACGTCCATGTCCAGATCTGGATGCACAAACGAGCACAGCATCATTAAAAATAAACAGAAGAGCGCTTCTCGTGTCTAACGTGCGTGATAAACGACGCTGTTTTGCGCAATTTCATTGCGCAGCCTTCCCCCCTCACCGAGGGCAACACCGAGGCCACATAAATCAGGCTGCTACGGTAAGTAAGTAACAGGATCTCGGCTCTCCTGAGGTTTAACGAGCCGCTTCGTGCGCTCCTCCGCCCGCCGCCTCTCTCCATCCCCGGCAGCCCCGCAACGTGCACCTGCCTCCCCGGGAAAAAGCGGGCACAGAACGGTTACCTGAACCGAGGCCTCTCCCGTGGCAACGTGGGTCTCTCTCGGGTCCTCCTCCGAGGGGCAGAGGGAGGGAGGGGGGGATCCAGCCGGTCCGGCTTCTTTCTCCGGGGGCTGCTGGGATTCCTCACCACGCTCTCCTGCTCCGCTCAGCTCCTCTCCTCCTCCGCATCAAGTTGCGGTGCTTTAACCGGAAGTCAACTTCTTTCGATTTCAAAATAAAACCGCACCCAAAATTCTCAGATTCTTTAGTTTAATTTGATGTGCAACGTCACTATATTCTTCCAAAGTTAGTACAATGTAATGAAATAACGCCATTTTAGGTTTTTTATATTTAGAGTGAATGTTTTAATGTATGTTTTCTGCAGGAACTGTGTTTTAGCAGCCACCTCTTGGCAAGGGTGCTCTTGTAATAAGAGATTTTAAAATCTCAGTGTGCTTTTGTCGTGAACCTCCCATATGAGGTAGTGTTGCACACCAGGGAGGCTATTTGTTGCCAGTAATAGTAGCTGGGGGGAAAAAGAGTGTAGAAGTACTTTTATCCGAGTTTAACTAACAGTCCTACCACCTTGGCACGTTTTCCTATACACCTTTATTTTAAAGGTGCAATAAGGAAGTACTTCGTGTCCTTTTCCTTCGCGTGACAGAGGTCCACTCAAATCAACAGAGAGGAGGATGCTATTATGTACTGGCAGTGCGCATGCGCCTACCTAACGGCCTGCTGTAATCCCCTCTGTCACAAATAACAAGAGGATGCAATATGCTGTAATTAAGAAGAGCCATCCCCTAATTAAAGCCACCCGCGTTAAAGCGCATAACTCCAAAATACAGTCAACACAACAAGCTTTGAATTTGTTTACGGCGGAAGATTAATCCAAATTTAACCCGCTTAGATAACTGGATGAATATTTTTTTGTGCATTAATTCAGCAATTGTCTGGATATTTAACTTAGAAAATAACCTTCATTTATTTATTTTTCTGCATCAGTTTCATTACCTTAAACCAGTAATTCCACACCGATAAGAACGTCACATGTTCATTTTTCAGTAATAAGTTGTAAAAAAAGTGACATACAGATAGTGTACATCTGAATTTCAGTCAAGTATTTTGAACTGAATTGGATCTACAATAATAATTAGCTTTTAAAGACACTTGATGACACTAAATGTTGTTTTGCTGAAGGACTTTATGTCAAAATCTACAGACATGAGCAAAAGTTACGTTTGATTTTTGACTCTTTTAATCTTGTTTTTTTGTGTGGTATCATTAAGGTGACAAAACAAAGTTAGAATAAATCACATGGACAATACTGAGTCTGGATCTTGCAGAATTTGCATTTGTAAAATAAAAACTGCTTTTTGTTTTTAAGTCCATTTTTTTTTTAAAGGTTGTCATTTATTTCAAAAATTCTTAATTTTACGATAAAGGTTTATTTGTTGGCAAAAAAAAACATTTTTTATGAAAAAAATGGGATACTGCGAAATTTGCTATTTTATAACAAAATTTGCTTTTGACAAGAAAATTGTTGTTTTTTTTTAAAATTACAGTTATATGAGAAGAAAATCATGATTTTACGACAAAATCCTCAATTTTATAACAAAAGTCACAAATATTGTGAAATTTGAGATAAAAAAAAAAAAAATTTTTCTATTAAATAAAATTGTGATATTGTAAAATTTGCCATTTGACAACAAGATTACCTTTTTTCCAATTAAAAAAAAATGCAATTATACAAAAGCCTAATTTTTATGATAAAAGTTATGAAGTTCGTGAAATTTGCGATTTTGTAATCAAAATTAACTTTTTATTTCTTTATAACAGAGTCAAGGAACTATCAGGAAATCTGACAGCATAAGTGGTCCTTTAACAGTAACCATGGTGATGATGTAGCCCTTTAATGATAACCATGGTGATGATGTGGCCCTTTAATGGTAACCATGGTGATGATGTAGCCCTTTAATGGTAACCATGGTGATGATGTGGCCTTTAAGGGTAACCATGGTGATGATGTAGCCCTTTAATAGTAACCATGGTGATGATGTGGCCTTTAAGGGTAACCATGGTGATGATGTAGCCCTTTAACGTTAACCATGGTGATGATGTAGCCCTTTAACGATAACCATGGTGATGATGTGGCCCTTTAATGGTAACCATGGTGATGATGTGGCCTTTAAGGGTAACCATGGTGACGATGTGACCTTTTAACGGTAGCCATGGTGATGATGTGGCCCTTTAATGGTAACCATGGTGATGATGTGGCCCTTTAACAGTAACCATGGTGATGATGTGGCCCAGGATGAAATATAGTCTAAGCAGGCCATCCCAAAACTCACTTCTTTTATTTTTCTTCTTTATACTGGCACTCTGAGGAGTTCACAGTCCACTCAGGGACCATTGACCCCAAATCATCCACAGTGCTTGACAGTGGGTGAGATGCATCTCTGCTGAAATGCCGCGTTTGCTTTCTGACTCCACTGTAGGACTCCATTCCGGGGGTCTCATGGTTTATTTAGGGTCAGTTTTTGAAGACCTCAATTGTGCTTCCTTGTTCTTTTTGGACAGAAGAGTCTTTCAGCTGTCAACCTTTCCAAAGAAACTACTTGTTGAGTTATATTCTAATAAGATCAGGGGCTTTAACCCTTAGATGCACCTTCAAAGAAGTTACATTAAAGTCCCTTCGCACATAAATGTAACAGAAACAAACTATAAAAAAGGAATCCTCCTGGATGGGTCCATCTTCCAAGCTCGGGTCCTGTACCAGAGGCCTGGGGGTTCTGCAGGATCTTAGCTGGTCCTAGAACTGCACTCTTCTGGACAGCAATCTCTGATGTTGCTCCCGGAATCTGCTGGAGTCACAATCCCAGTAGAGAATTACACCGTTTGAGTCTTGAATTGTATCCACTAGTAAATAATCTTTCTTGCTGCAAAACGTTGAACTCAAATGTTTTTATAACCCTCTACGTATTGAAGGTCACAGCTTATGTCTTTACCTTTTGGCATTATGTGAAGAGACACATGGATTTTTCAGCCCAGCAAACATGTTGGCATGTGATGTATTTATTTATTTTTATTATTTTTGTTATATACGATTAAAAAAAAAGGTTATGTACTGTTGTTCATCTGATATATTTATTTAATGCCAAAACGTGTTATGATCTGATTTTTGTTAAATTTAAAGAAAGAAAAGGATTAATATGTCATAAATGTTGATCAAATGCCAGGAAAACTGAAATTTACAGTGATACATGGAGTATTTATAATCTGCTCACGTAAATAAGTGACATCACACTGCAGAAGCAAGTAGGTTCAGTATAACTTAAAGTCTGAAATTCTTCATTCAGGAACACAAAACGTTTAAGTTGAACTTTTATGTGCAGGCGACGTAACTTTGTCAAAGCTCTGGCCCTATCTGGTGTTGAGAAGTTTAGCTTTGCAAAGCTGCTGCTCCCTCCATGACAGAGGTCTGCGACAAGTCAAACAGCTCAGACTCAACATTTACAGATATTATCGTCATGGAGACGCCAAGAATCTGGAGGAATCTCTGAAAAATCAACACTGGTAACAGAATTCTGGAAGAGAAACACAGCTCAGAAACACAAATTAAAGCTCCATCATGTAATAAATAAGCCGTATGTGAGCATGAACATTTTAGTCCATTTATAACTAAAGAAAGGAAAAACCAGAATTCTCCCTGCAGCCTCCCGACCATCCAGACTTTGCTCAGCGCTCAGTCAGAAATCCTCTGATGGTCTGCAGAGACGTCAGTGCTGACAGGGTTGAGCTGGTTTTTAGAGGAACGTGCTCCGATTCAAACGTCTTTTTCACGACCAAGACGATGTTAAACTGCATCTGTTGCTAAAGCGCAGCTTGGTAGCTGAACTGACCTGCACGGTCCAGTTGTTGCTGTTTTTACAAAGGTAATACATGTCTAATATTTATGTTTTTATATGTTCCTTTGTGACAAAATCATGGATTTATGACATTTGCAAATCCCAGCACAGAGCAGGTGTTTGATGTTAAAGCTTCTAGAGGCCCTTGTAGCTGCAGCGTGGACCTTTGAAAGCCCAGAAGTGAAGATGCTGCAGCTTCAGCTGCTGGATCAGCTCCTGTGGGTCAGTCTGAGAAAATAAAAGCACTGAAGCGCGATGAATGACAAGCCTGCACACGTTTTTATAATAAGGTGCTGTTTATTTATTCATTCCATTATTCACATCTCATGTTACACTCTCAAAACTTTGAGCTGTAGTATCTTGTAATACTGACCTCGGCCTCTTCTCCCAGGCTTCCTGCTGTTCCAAACACGAGCTTCGACACCCCCTCTGTCCCTGGGGGGAGGAGGGGGGCACTCTGATGACAGCGATGTGCTATCCCCATGTTTACCCAGGGACAGAGGCTTGATGGTCGCTGTGTGAAGCGCTTCTGTGGGTTTTGAATATTCTGTGCAGGTCCAGATTAAACCATGATAGCTGAGTCACAACTGATCAACAAAGTAAGTGGGTAATAGCAGCGTCGCCTCTGAGGTAAGAGCGCAGTGGTTTGTTCAAGCTGTCCGGATTAAAACTGGACTGCAGACATCTGGAGTTCCCTCAGCGTTTCCTGTCAGCATGCCTTTAGACTTGTGCAAGCGCTGACCGGGAGAGAAGTAGCTGCCCGCATGACTCAGCACGGCATCAAAAACAGACAACGACACTCGACAGTCTCATCTGGACAGCGAAGGAAACTCCCCGTCCACTAAAAACAGTTATGACCACTTGGTACAAACTCCCGCCGCAGCTTCCAACGTTTACCTTTTCATCCTTGTACAAGTTTAAGGCAGGAAGTTCAACTTTTTGAAACAGGTCTCAGTCTTAATTCTTTCCTCCCTGCACATTATGGGATTTATTTTCTTTTAAATAGAAGGACGGGGAGCCTGGAAGTATTCTAGTGTCTGTCAGAGCCACCAAAACCAAAGTCAACACAAGTCATCAGACGGTGCCGCGCTACGCCATGTAGATGAAGGTGTTTATGTCCGCCTCATCCCGCTTGATGTACTTGTGATCTATCAGCCACTCGATCTGCTCCTTGATCATCTTCTTCTGTGGTAAAAACATGTTCTTTAGGATCTCGACCAGCTCCGTCTGCAGCTGGGCGTTGTTGATCCGCTTCCTCATCTTCATTATCTGGATTATGGCCTCCTGGAGATGGACGGGGGACATAAAAGAGGAGGAGAACAACAGTGAGACGCCTGGACACCACAGCAGGTTCAGATCACTCGTTACACCAACGGAGGTGACGTGCTGCCAGCTCGTCTTCGTACCTGCGTTCTTAGTATCCTGAGCTGGACGATGCCCTCGTTCTCCTCTTCTCTCATTCGCTCTGTGGTGAGCTGCAGCCGACCAATCAGGTTAATTTTCCCCCTTTTCTGAACCTTGGAGTTTTTTCTGTAATTTGGGAGGTGAGAAAGTACACACCCTCAGTCAGGTCAGCACACATGAAACTGTCAGCAAAGATGTAAAAACTTCAGATGTAAAGATGAAACCAGACGTTAAACCTTCCTGTTTTACATCAGTTATATCGCTAAATGCCAGGATGACAAACGACAGAATAGCTCACTACTTTCTCCAAAGTCAGAAGTTTGCGTACAATAAGATGATGATGATGTCATGGCTTTGGAAGCTTCTGATAGGTTAACTGACAACATTTGAGCTAATTACTGTTCCTGTGGATGTATTTTAATTCACACCTCAAAACAAACTGCTTCCTTGTGTGGCATCGTGGGAAAATTGTGGAGAACTGTGGAGCTCCACCAGTCTGGTTCCAGATGTCTGAAGGTTCCACGTTTCTCTGTTCAAATTCCAGTAGAAACACCATGATTGTCCACCATCATAGATCTCAGGAAGGAGACACTTCTGTGTCCCAGAGATGAACTTTGGTGTGAAATGTTCGTATCAACCCCAGAACTAAAGCTGAACCTCTGCTGAAGATGCTGCTGAAGCTGGTTAGAGACA
>JBAMYA010000006.1:14172259-14189659 GCA_037176975.1 Arrhamphus sclerolepis | reverse complement strand
GAGCAGCTGCTTTAAGGTGGAATAACTGAGGTGGAGAGCAGCTGCTTTAAGGTGGAATCACTGAGGTGGAGAGCAGCCGCTTTAAGGTGGAATAACTGAGGTGGAGAGTAAATTTGTGATATTAGGACAAAAAGTTGAAATTATACAAAGCTTTAAGTTGTAGAACTGTCATAATTCTGTGTAGAAATTTTGCAAAAAAGTTTAATTTGAAGTTAAATTTTCGTGTCATTATTGTACCATAAAAACATTTTTTTTCTTTGTGATTTTACATGAAGAAAATGTGTGACTTTAGTACAAAACCCTCAATTTTATGACAAATGTCATGATTTTTTTGAAAATTTATAACAAAAATTCACCTTTATCCAAAATTTTATTGTATTCTTTAGTTTAATGACTGAGTCTCTGAAATCTGCATTATTGGATGTTAAATTCTCCAAAACTGAGTCCAAATCAAATAACTATTTTTGTATTAAAGAAGAAGATCATGACGATAGCTCGCCAGGCTAATCTACCACAGTTTTGGACTATAAGTTACAAAAAAATGAAGTTATTTGTACACATGACACTGTGATTCCTTCCTTCCAGCTCCAGGACATCACTTCTCTGACGCAGGACGTAAAGAACCAGGCGATGAATGCGCTGGAGAAAGCCCAGAAGAAGAAGGACTACTTTGAAAAGAACAACAAAGAGCTCAAAGACTTTATTAAGAAGATCAAAGACTTCCTCACTGGTACGAAGACAATGTTTTTGTTTTTGTTTGTTTGTATTTTTCTTTTGGGGGGGCGTCTTATTATTTTAACTTCCAGTCATCTCATTGGCTGATATCGTTGGTATTTAGCTGTGGAGGGGTCGGACCTCCTGGTTCAGAAATGACCGCTGTGTTTATCTGACGCTCGGTTAGGACAATCGTTTGGTTAAACTTGGTCCTCAGATCCTTCTGGACCACACGGTCAGTCAGCCCGCCATTGTGAATGGCTTTATATAATTTTACCTGATGTGATAGTTTTCTGCTGGAAACGCCTGGCGGAATCTCCTGTCAGGGAGGTCTTCAATTCCCACCTCCAGGAGAGCTTTGACCAGATCCCAAGGGAAGCTGGAGATATTGAGTCCGAGTGGACCATGTTCTCCACTTCTATTGTGGATGCGGCTGTTCGAAGCTGTGGCCGTAAGGTCTCTGGTGCCTGTCGTGGTGGCAATCCCCGAACCCGGTGGTGGATGCTGGAAGTAAGGGATGCTGTCGAGCTGAAGAAGGAGTCCTATCGAGCCTGGTTGGTTCGGGGGACTCCTCAGGCAGCTGACGGGTACCAACAGGCCAGGCGGACAGCAGCTCGAGCAGTCGCAGAAGCAAAAACTTGAGTGTGGGAAAAGTTCGGGAAGGCCATGGAGGAGGACTACCGGTCGGCCTCGAGGAAATTCTGGCAAATCGTCCGGCGCCTCAGGAGGGGGAAGCAGTACCCTGCCAACTCTGTTTACAGTAGAGGCGGGGAGCTGTTGACCCCAACTGGGGATGTTGTCGGGCGGTGAAAGGAATACTTTGAGGATCTCCTCAATCCCACTGACACACCTTCCCTCGAGCGAGCAGAGGCTGAGGACTCCCAAGCTGAAGTGACTGAGGTAGTTCGGAAACTGCACAGTGGCAAGGCTCCGGGAGTGGATGAGATCCGCCCTGAGTGGCGGTCGGGGACAGTGCCACTGGAATGGAAGACCGGGGTGCTGGTCCCTCTTTTTGAAGAGGGGGACCGGAGGGTGTGTTCATGTTGGACTCCGGCAGGGCTGCCCTTTATCACTGATTCTGTTCATTACTTTTATGGACAGAATCTCTAGGCGCAGCCGGGGACCGGAGGGAGTCCGGTTCGGGAACAACTGAATTTCATCTCTGCTTTATGCAGTTGATGTTGTCTTATTGGCTCTTTCGAGCCAGGACCTCCAGCGTGCGCTTGGGCGATTTGCAGCCAAGTGTGAAGTGGCTGGGATGAGAATCAGCACCTCTAAGTCCGAGGCCATGGTTCTCCTCTGGAAAAAGGTGGGTCATGACCGAAAGAACAAGATCACGGATACAGACGGTTGAGATGAGCTTCCTCCGCAGGGGGGCGGGGCGCTCCCTTAGAGATAGGGTGAGGAGCTCTGTCACCCCGAAGGAGCTCGGAGTTGAGCCGCTGCTCTTCCACATCGAGAGGAGCCAGCTGAGGTGGCTTGGACATCTGTATCAGATGCCCCCTGGACGCCTCCCTCGGGAGGTGTTCCAGGCATGTCCCACCGGGAGGAGACCCAAAGGAAGACCCAGGACACGCTGGGGCGACTATGTCACTCAGCTGGCCTGGGAACGCCTTGGGATCCTCCCGGAGGGGCTAGAGGAGGTGTCTGGGAGAGGGAAGTCTGGGCGTCCCTGCTCAGGCTGCTGCCCCCACGACCCGGTAACAGATAAGCGGAGGAAGATGGATGGATGGATGGATAATTTGTTTATTCTGAATTTAATGTCGCTACTCCATAAGTGATGAAATTCTATGCAGAGTTTTCTTTCTTTCTTTTTTTTTTTAGAAATGTTACCAAGAGGAAGAGGAAATTTTCAGACAATGGCTTAAAATAACAAAATTTAATTAACACAAGATCTAAATCGATTATACTTCTGATCTGATGCTGTCTGCATGTCCGTCACCTCCCTGGCGTGGTGGGTGGAGTTGGTTCTCCTGCAGCTGGAAAATGGGTTGGTTTGTGTCTTGAAGAGCATCCAAAGTAAAACCCCAGGAAGGAAAAGCTGAAAGAAGTTGACTACTGGAAAAACTCCAGTATCATTTCCCTGCCAATTTTTTTTTTTTAAAAGGTATTTCTGGCTCTAGTGGCCTTTATTGACGGTAACTAGAAAGGAATCAGGGCAGAAAGAGGGCAAGAGCAAAGGGTCACTGGCCAGGAGTTGAGCCTGCAACCGCTGCAGGAAGAGCGTTGCCTCTGTACATGGGTCTCCTGCCGTAACCACTGTTCCACCCAACGACCCAACAATTTGCTTTTCTGTGACACGCGATGCTGTTCCTGACTCTCCAGGCGGCTGCTGAAGACCATCGTGATGGGCCAGGTCCTGTCCCTGTTGATCTGTGGGACAGCAGTCACCTGCCAGTACCTGGCTGATGCCAAGGTGGAGACGCCCATGCTGCAGAGCTTCCTCAACTACGTGCTGCTGGCGCTCACCTACACCACCGTCCTCAGCGCCCGCAAAGGTCAGAGCGCCGCTCTCTCAGTCTTATCCTTTCCAAAGACACGTAGACATAATCGACGTTAAACATTAGTCGTGCAGATGCTCCATGAATGTTTATACAGAAGCTCTGTTCTCTGTTTCCTGCTGCTGCTGTTGCCTGGTTAGTTTTTTTTTTGTTTGTTTAGTTTGGCTGAAAAGTTGGTCAGAATAATCCTTAAAAGGAGACAAACACGAGGAACGAGGGAGGTAACGTGGGACAAATGTAAGATTTCAGCAAATTTCAAACTGTCTTTTAGTATTGAATAGATGCATTTTATGAGTTTAAAAGTTATGTTTTTGCATCGACTGTATGAGATCTCAAGAAAAAGTCGGTGTCATAGCTCAAATTGTTGATGAAAATTTCTTATGTTTATCACCTTATTATGGTGAGATGGTTGATTTTAGAGGCCAGTCTTATTCTGTGTTTATAAAGACATGACATCAAGGTCAGCGTTGCAGGCAACCTTGATGCTGGAATATGGAGCACAAACAAACCCAGTTACCCAAAGTTCCCTTTGGCATAAATGCAGTTTCTATGTGAAGGGTTAAAATGAAATAAAAATCATGCTGATTATATTCCCACTGAACCCCCACCAGAGTTCTGAAAGGTGGTGCTCATCAGACTAGTTTTGAAGAATTGCATTGTGTGCTTTGGCAGGTGAGAGTAACATCCTACAGACTTTAAAATCCAAGTGGTGGAAGTATTTGGTGATGGGTCTGGCAGATGTGGAGGCAAACTACGCAGTGGTGAAGGCTTACCAGTTCACCACCCTGACCAGTATACAGGTACGAGAAAGCTGCAGAGATCCGTGCAGGTAACAGGAGTTTATTTATTTTATTTTTCATGCTGTGTTATGGGCATGTTTGATTTTAAATGTACCCCAACTCCAGACACTTTTAAAGTTAAACTGAAAACTCACTCATCTATTATAAACTCGGTATGAATTATTTTTCTGTCCAAATATGTTATTTTTGGTCATTTTTTAATGCATTTTTCTCTTGTTTTTATTTTTTCTCTCATCTTAAAGCATTTGTAAATTGCATAAAATGTATTTATGCAGAACATTTCAAACACAAGTGCAACTCTCAAAAGTGCTTTACAGAATCGAACAAAACACAAAAAGGCAACAGATGACAAATAAAAGTTAAAACAATGATTAAAGACACGCACATAGAGATGCAGTATAAACAAACAAGAACCGGTATGGCTTAAAACACAGAACTTGAAAACGAGAATCTCTGCCAGGCTTAAGTGCTTTATAAATTTGTAGATGCCATCTGTAACCTCCGTCCATGTTTCTGCTGCTCTGCGTCGCAGCTGCTGGACTGCTTTGTGATCCCAGTGCTGATGCTGCTTTCCTGGATCTTCCTGAAGACCCGCTACAGGCCGGTCCACTTCGTAGCCGTGACGGTTTGTTTGTTGGGGGTGGGGGCCATGGTTGGAGCCGACATCCTGGCTGGAAGAGACCAGGGGTCCAGTAAGGATGCTTATTTTTGTCATTGTTCACATTGTCTGTATCTTTAAAGTTCAGAGCCTAATTTGATCACAGACGCTTATTTTCAACACACGTTAATCATCACATGATGTGGATCACAAGACTTTAAAGGCTGCTTTGAATTTCATTTGAAAGTCTGTCTGGTGGACCATGTGCTGATCAGGGGAAGGGAACTGTACTAGAAAATACATTTTCTCTTTGTGGACATCAGTCTGCTCCATTATTGGGTAGTATTGTGAAAAACCCATGTGTAACTACTGGTGTAACTACTGGTGTAACTACTGGTATAACTACTGGTGTAACTACTGGTGTAACTACTGGTATAACTACTGGTGTAACTACTGGTGTAACTACTGGTGTAACTACTGGTGTAACTACTGGTGTAACTACTGGTGTAACTACTGGTCTTTCCTCGTGCAGCCAGTGACGTGGTTCTGGGCGACTGCCTGGTCCTGCTCAGCGCCATCCTTTACGCTGTTTCCAACATGTGTCAGGAGCACACGGTGAAGAACCTGAGCCGGGTTGAGTTCCTGGGCATGATGGGCCTCTTCGGGACTGTCATCAGTGGCGTACAGCTGTAAGTGGCTGCTGAAATTCCTACTTTCTTTTTCTTCCAACAAATAAACTGATGTCTGGGATCTGAATGGATGTTTGTCTTTTTGTCATAAATTGAGTGAAGAGCATCCTCAAATCTTTATATGATGTGATCATGACACACTTTGCATCTTTGCTGTCTTTCACATTGAGCCTCTTAAGATTATTTTTTGTAGAAAATGGCTTGGTCTTTTTTGTTGTTACAGTGCTGTGCTGGAATCTCACGCCATATCGGCGATAAAGTGGGACCTTTACACGTGTAAGTATTGATGACAGCAGCTTTGAAATGTGATCGCGGCTACTGAAGAGTCCCTTACCGTGGTGCGTCTCTGTCCCTGGCTGGCGCCGCTCTGCAGCCATGCTGTTTGCAGTCTACGCCTTGTGCATGTACGCGCTGTACAGCTTCATGCCTGTGGTGGTGAAGATGACCAGCGCTACTGCTGTCAACCTCTCTCTGCTCACCGCAGACCTCTTCAGCCTCTTCTGTGGCCTCTTCCTCTTCCACTACAAGGTGGGTGGCATTTGAAGACCCGCTGGTGAATACCCAGTTACTTTCCAGTTTAATGTGCTAGAAGACAGATCACAAATTGAACAACCAATCAGAGCAATCGCTGAGCATTTCTGCAGAACAGTCTCAGACTGGATGATTACGGATTACCCAAGATCCCAAAGTAGTCATTCAACTCAAAGACTCTGTTAGATTGTTCAACATAATCTTCTATTTCTCTGTGTGACAAGTCAGTTTTTAACATTTGAAAGTCAGGAAAAGCTTAATATTTTCCCTTTATATGTAAATATACAGAATTCTTTGTCTCAAACCTGCGAGTAACATCCGCGTCCGGTGTTTGGCCTTCAGTTTTCAGTCCTGTACATCATCTCCTTTGTCGTCATCATCGTGGGTTTCGTGATGTACAACGCCATCCCAACGTCCTCGGCTGCACACGAGGGCCTCGCTGAGGAGACGGCCGACCACGCGGCCGACAGCTCCTCAGCCCTGCTGGGCGCTCACAGAGACGCTCAGAGGAGCGAGGAAGCCACAGCTGTTGCTGTACTGTAAATGAAGAGGATCTTCAGTTGTTTTTTACATTATATACCACTATCAGGAGGTCAGTTTTTACCTTTACATTGTTACATGCAAGAAAAATCACTTGAACGAACCTCAACGACACGATTTTAGTTACTATTATTATTGAGAAGTTTTTTTATATTAACAGATGTCATCTGTTACTGCTACAATGCCACATTTTTAAACCATTTACCCGTAAAAAATGACTTTAACTTGAATTCCATGTTGTTGTTTTATTTTTTTATCTATTTATCTGATAATAAAACGTTTTATTTGTATTGCCCCTGTTGCTGCTACCATTCTGTAAAGCATATGGTTTTGCCAAAAATGAAGTATAGTTTATTTCATTAATTTATTTGTTTGACAGCAATGTTTCTTTATGAAACATAGTTTCATAAAGAAATATAAAGTACTTAGATGATATGCAGATATAAATACTGACTTTTAAAAAAATACTGCAGCCAATAGAATAGATGAATCCAATAAAATGTTGTTCCTGAAGAATGACAGAAGTCAGCTTTGGAGCACAGAAAATAAAACATTTGTAACATTTGAGGTTTGAGCTGTTTAACTGTGCAGGTTACATTTCTATGTCATATCCAAACTTAATGATCACAGACAGCCTTTTCTTCATATTTCTCCGAGGTAAAAACCTTGAGTTCTGTTTGTTTCTTGAGTTCAGATGGTATTACATTCCATAGTTGTTGTTGTTTTTTTTTTTTTTTATAGATGATTGACCAAAGCTTCTTTTGTACGTTTTGCTGCCAAGCAGTTTCCACTTACTGCTCCTCGTGTTCTGGATCCACAGTTTTGTTTATTTCCTGGTTGAGAGATGGATGTTCACACATCTAACAATCAGTTTTATAAATTAAAAAAAAAATAAACAAAGTGGTCAGAACTCTATAAATGTTATTTCTGATCCCAGATCTCATCTGAGAGGTTTCAGGTCCATTATTTTTAGCACCTGTTCATGTAATGATCTTATGGTGTGATTGATTGTTTGTTCTTAAACTGTTGTACAGCAGGATGAGGGAGAAAACGCATAAACTACAGTCTAACAGACAGAAACACTTTGCAAAACTGTTAAAACAAATTTAAAGTCTTTTAACATGGCCATCAAACTTAAGTTTGGGATCTAAAATATCATGTAAACAAAACTGAATTCAGGTTTACATCGAGTTTTCTCTCCCCTCTAATGAGAAGCACATTGACGCCGTCTCGTTATGGTTCATTACGTCTGAGCTATTGTGACACACCAGACGTTTCTTTTAGGCTGTCTCTGAGGCCATCTCAGGGGTTTTTGCAGACACGTATCGTCTGCGTACATCTGGCAGTTACCCTTTTTGCAACTGTCAGGTAAATCATTTATGTGCGAGCTAAAAAAAAAAAGGTAAAAAGGCCAAAGATTGAGCCTTGCAGTTTTCCCATTCACCAACTTGATCAGATGACTGAGTATATTTTAAAGCCGCTGCTCTCTTTGTTCGAGATATGATCCAAGCCAGGTTAATATATATTATTTGACAAGTTAAATGTTTGCAGTTTATTTTAAAGAATTTCATTGCAGTATCAAAGTCCAAAAATACTGTTTTATAATTTCAGTAAGGTAACAAGTTGCCAACTCTGTTGAGTGATTTCTATGCCTGAGTGTGTATATTTGAATTATGTATGTAAGTTGTTTCTTTCTTTCATTTTTTCATTTTTTCCATCAGTGTCACAAAGCAAGAATCTAATTCATGAACTTGTCTCACATCATCCCAGTTTACAATTTGCAACTCATTTTCAAACTGTATTAAGTTGTTCTTGGGATACCTGTGAATTTGTGTGATTCACGACAAAGTACAAGTATACGCTTTTTAGATAGTTTTCTAACAGAATCATATTGTGGTCATACAGACCTGTGATTGTACGTTTTTGTCACTCGCTCAGTTCTGTTAGTGAAGATCTGGACAATGAATCTTTAAGTCTTGTTGATTCTTTAATAATTTAGTGAAAATTATGTTTTGCATTGATCATTTTCAGCTTTTACTTACTTCTTTTATTTAACCAGTTATTGTTAAAGTTACCTTTGAAAATAATTTCACGTTTACAGTTCAGCTGTTTTAGTAATCCATCCAGATTCTGCTGGAATGAAACGTGTGGGAGGGTCATAGAGACGCACAATATTGTATTTCATTTTTGTTGACAGTGTGACCGTAATGGCCACACATTCAATAGGTGCGTCCAAATAATATATATGCCTTTTATATAAATTAACACACCACCACCCCTTTCTCATATAACTTTTTCATGATTCACTGTGTAATAGAAATTAGATTGTCTTTGTTTGCCTTCCACAATAACAAAGTGACATGCAGCTTGACTTTTACATTATATTCTATTAAAATTCATATTTATACCCTGTGTAATCTGCCTCATTTCTGTTACTTAAACTTCCATCATGAAGGAATCTGTCGTTGCTCTGAATCGGTGGTCCTGCATCGGTTGGCCCCTCTCAAAGGTCTCGTGACCAAATATTTTGTAACATAATTTTATCACAGTGTCAGAAATCCCACAACACAAAAAAAGGTTTTACAACAAAAAGAAGCAAATTTTTGTCAAAACTCGCAATTTTTTATTTGATTTAATATTTTTTAAATTATGATTTAAGGAGAAAAAGTTGACATATAAAATTTGCAGCACCGATGGTGCCAAGCCTCTATTGTTTTTGTAAGGATTATTATAATTATTCTCACAAACACTGCCTTTTTTGACGCACTTCCCATGCACGAAAACTCAGAATTTTATTGATCCGTTTGGGAGGTCTCTTCAGGGACACTGAAAATCATGAAACTTTACACACATCAGAACGAATGGACAGCTCTCAGGAGAGGAGGCTTGACTCTGTGGCCCAGTGACTCCATAGCGCCCCTAAAGTCATGGAGGGCTCTAGTCGGAGAGATCATTGAGAACCACTGCTCTGATGGCAGCTATAATGAAGGATTCAATAGAGAGGGATGTTTACTTGTATAAACATTTCAGCAACAAAGCACGATATAAAAGGTTAAAACACGTTATAGAAGTACTGCTAAAAATATCATTTTAAAAAACAGGAAAACAAGAAACAGCATATTTGGAAAAAAAAAAAAAAAACAGAACAATGCATTAGTTTCATTATGATAGTACAATTTAATCCAAAATGTTTTAAAAGAATTCAGTCAAAGGCAGCCAAAGGTTTACTTGGGTTATTTACAGATCAAACCATCATTTATAAGCTCAGGAGAATGAACATGTTGTTTTGTCATTTTCTTCTCATTGTTACTTTATCTAAAAGACATCTTTACACTTACTTGCCCTCTTTGTTCATTGTTCAAATGTTATGTTAATTATTGACCTATAAGACTGTTTCTCCACGAGAGCATGTCAATAAATCCTAAAAAAAAGAATTGAATTGACTTGGTTAAAAAGTCACAATTTTTTACATTTCCAATTGTATGACAACATCCCCCCCAAAACAAACAAACAAAAACAACAACAACAAAAAACAACAACAACTTCTTTTCTGTAATTTTACAAGAAGACAATTGGTGTTTTTATACAAACGTCTCTCTCTATATATGATAATGGCACGATTTTGTGAAAGTTCAGTATTATTTGAAAAATTCGCTTTTTTCTCTTCCCAAAATATTTTGTAATTTTAAGTTAAAAAGTCACAATTTGGTTTCATTTGTGACTGTACGATTAAAAACAAAGTCGTGCTGCTCTTTCAGAATTTGCAATTTTAGAACAAAGTAAAGTGAAATAAAATGAAATAAAGCTCTGTCTCTAATACCATAGAAGAAGAGCAGCACTAAAAAGTGAGAATTCAACCATAGTCAAGAAATGAATATATAGTACAACGAAAAAAGATGTTTTGTTGCAATACATAACAGTAACCACTATAAAGTTTTTTTTAATGATCCACACACGCGCGCGTGCGTGCGCGTTCCTATTACGGAAGTCGAATTTAGCGGTGCGTCATGTATTTTCTTCCGCCACAGCAGTCCTCGTTCATCATGAAGTGCTCGTTTCATGTCTTGAAACGTCTCATATTTTTGTCCACTTAGTTGTATTAGAAAATACAAAATGATGACGACCTTGCATAAATTTCACGTGATATTATTTTTATTATTTTTGCTTCACAGTTGTAACGTTTCGAAGATTTGCTTCGTGACAGCTGAAGGTAGGATTGGACAGCACAAACCGACATGTAGCTCCTGATAACAGTTTTAGCGTTATGTTTGAATCTAATGTTCTTTTACATTTTTTTTATTTTTTTCAATCGCCTGACTTTTACTTAAGATTGATATGGCTATTTTATCTAATGAGCGTGACCCGGGCTAGGTCATGTTTATTGATGGATACATGAAAAGAACTTCAGGCGATGATAAATATTTAAAACTACAATCTCAATAAATGACCACCCAGATATTCATCTCTGTGTATTTTTTTAAGTGACTTAAAAACGAATTTGCCCTTCATGATGTTGAGGTATCCAGATTGTTACTAAATCGCTGACGTCAGTGACGCTCATGGAAATGTAAAAATTTGAAGATTTTGAGATTTTATGACAAAAATTCAATTTCATGAAAATAAAACGTGATACTGACACATTCACCATTTTAAAACAAAAGTTAGATTTTTTGTAAAGGTAAAGATGTTAGTAATGCAGCAGTGTACTCTTCTATATGTTAATATTTTTTGGTTTATTATTCTTAAGAGTAACTTTTATTGTTTAAAACTCGGATAGTGTTTGGAAAGAAACGATCACTAGAAGTGATTACTTCTATAAAAGAAATATCTGATGTTCTGATTTTTCTGTAATTTTTATCTCCTTAGAGAATGACAAATCGCTGAGGCTCATGCCGCCAGAGGATACAGCATCCGACTTGGAGAACAGCCCCAAGTTTGTGGAGTCGGAAGACCTGGACTTGTTGCCAAAGCGGCAGTTCAAGACAGCTGAGATTGCAGATGCTGTGATGGGGACTGAAACCCCAATCAATCCATCGGACATTGAATCCCTCTTCCCAAAAAACGGGAAGGACTTTCAGGCAGGCTTCTCCCTGCCCTGCGACGAACCCAGCGCTCATTGTGCTTCTCCTGCTCTGACTGCAGATGGAGCGTCCCTGGAGGCATCTGGCCAGGTGCAGCAGGTTAATCACTAGAACTGTAACAACATCCGTAGGAGCTTGTGTGAAAATCAAACTGAGGAACGCTCCTGGGATTTCAACTGTCAATATCCCCTTTTTTTCAAAAAAAAAAATGTGACTATATAATATGTTTTAACATGTTAGTTTCAGTCCTGGTTGAAGTTTTAAATTTGAAAATCGTTCTGAAGTCTCGGGTTTTATGCCGAAACTCATACAGAAATGAGTGTCAGAAGTTGCCTGAGGTTTGGGTGTTTTCTTCCAGGTCGCTCTTGATATGGTTCATCCAGACATCACACCAACTGAAGAGCAGAACGCTACAGAAACCATCAAGACGTACAAAGTGAACTGTGACAAGAGGAACATCACAGGAATGAGCAGTTTCACAGTGCAGGTCCTCAATGCTTCACAGGTGTGCAACGCTGTCCTCGATACTGTTATTATAACAAGTCACGAACCCCGAGAGAACGTGTTTTACCGTGGTCTGCGCTCTGTTTGCCACGTCTCTACGTTGCTGCAGTTGTCGTATAGAATTAAATAAAACTCCAAAGGAGATGATTTCTAATCCATGACCAGTTTCTTCCCTTCTTTCAGGACCTGATGGAGTTCCTCAATGCTAACAGCACAGAGTGCTCTGTGGTACTGTTCTTCACAGCCTGGTGCCAGTTCTCAGCCAACCTGGCCCCTCACTTCAATGCCCTGCCCCGTGTTTTTCCCAGCATGCATTTCCTGGCACTGGATGCTTCACAGCACAGCAGGTGAATGCTTTTTTCTGATGCTGGCAAATGTCAACTGACTCACACTGAAAGTTTGTCAGATAAAGGGAATTGAATTTAATTTAATTAGTCCTCATGCTTAGTTAAGCTCATGTACTTTTCCAGATATTTCTGTATATTTCCAGAGTATTTGCAACCACTTCTTTACATTTAGCAATGCATCAACAATTAGATTTGTGTTAAAAAATGTTGGGTTATGTGTACACATATATGAGCAGAAATACAAATTTGTGCTTTTATTAATTCTGCATACGATGCACTTAGCTTTGAAAAGTTTTAATTTGATGCAGCGTAAGAGTGCAGCTGCAAATGTGTGAAGGTGTAGAGGTGGCAATGATTGACACCTTTTCTGGCTTGAGCAGAAGAAAGGAAAAATTCACCTCTTTTTTTCTCTGTGCTTCTTGAACAAGGACTCAGATTGTCCTCACAAATTACATTTTTTTTTAAATTCTATTTTAAGAAATTGTACTTCCTGTTACAAGTGTAACAATACTTCAGCTCGGCACCTAATAACAGCATAAAAACAGTGATGTGGAAGAGCTCAGACAGTGTTATTTATTTAGAGGATGTTTGCAACATATTGTCCCTTTTCATCTGTGTAACATCATCAATGTGCAGCACCACCTTTTTTGTGAAATTAAAATATTTATTTATTTATTTTTGTCTTTTGCCATCTCCTCCACCAGCCTCTCCACGAGGTTTGGGACGGTGGCAGTTCCCAACATCCTGTTGTTCCAGGGAGCAAAACCCATGGCTCGCTTCAACCACACAGACAGAACCCTGGAGACTCTCACCTCCTTCATCGCCAACCAGACAGGTATCATTTCAGTGGAGAACGCAGTTTATGTGGTTCAAATTACAACCAAGCTGTTCTGTGGGCAGCCATGAAGCTGTTTGTTTGGTCCATTGATGTAGATTTCAGCGTTCATCGATCAGTTACTGGGATTAATAAAGTATTTTGAGTTTAATTGAATTATTACGACCACATTTAAATGAAAGAACAACTCTGACTGTAAGGAAAATGACCTCGTTGAGCAATAAGAGATCTTCATTGGATTACTAAATTGGTCATCGATCAATCTTGGAATCCAGACTGCTGTTTGCTAGAGGATTAATAAAACCAAACGCCTGTTTGTTTCAGGGTTTGAAGCCAGTCCAGACAGAAACGTGACAGACACAGACCGTCAGGGCCCCCTCCCCAGTGTTCCCGTGAAGGGAATCGATTGGCTGCTGGTCTTCTCCATCCTCTTCATCACAGGCTTCACGCTGTACGCCATCCTGCGGGCAGACAGCATCCGCTGGCTTATACCTGGACAGGAACACGAGCATCAGGACTGAGAGCAAACAGGCTGCAAGTTCAGGAGGATGTGAACAATTTGGTTTTGAAACTTCAGATTTACTCATGATGTAGTTGTTTGGAAATTAAAAAAAAAAAAAATTGAGATGTTGTGATTATTTAAAAAAAAAAAAACGATTTTTGTTTTATTCACATTTCACAACTTTCGGTTATGTCACAAGATGATGGCGACACTGCAGGAGCAGGATCTGGCCTCTACCCTGCAGAACTGAAGGGTGATGGTTCAGGACCACCAGGATCCAGAGGGGCTGTTTGTAACTCTATATTCACTTCATCTTAAATTATTGGCTTTAAAGTATGTGCCTGTTTTATATTTTCTACTGTTTCCATTTTTGATGTTGCAAGCAATCAAAACTCTGTTCTCTTAAAGAAGACGATCAAACGTGACAACCAGAGGAAATCCAAGTATCAGTATTATGATATGATGTACATGTTTAAGAAATGGGTTTTATCTCGACCTGCTGACTTCAGAGCTTATGGACACAAATGTGATCAATGAGACATGTCCCACTTTTATGTTTGGGCTTGTGGCTTTAACTGGAGGAGCCAGTTCATTTTCTTTGACCTCATGACCTTCCCTCTAGCGCCACCTTTAGGCCATTTGTGAATACAGCATGACTGAGAATCAATCACCTTATTGATCCCTGAGGGGATTAATAAGGTGTGCTGCAGTTGATGCACTATGATTTCTAACAAATTAACTAGAATAGCTTTTACAACACTACACTACACCGCTGGGGTCGTCACCTTGTAGTGGTGGTGTGGCTTGCGTGTTCCAGTGACCCCTAGAGCTATGTCGGCTGGAGTCAGGTACTCCTGGTAGGGTCACCCATGCCGAACAGGTCGAAGGGTAGGAACCAGACGAAGAGCGATCCCCTGGTCCTCCAGGTTGGGGGTTGGGCTGAGGGCTGATAACCCGCTCCCGCAAAACAAAAACTATTACGGAAACTGAAAACAGAGACAATTCATTGAATCTTGGGTACACAGGAGGCACTCTTCCTAACAACAGAGAACCTATGACGCAAGGGGGTCAAAACCAGCAGGAAGCCCCCGAACCGATGAAGCCATTTCTGCACCCAAAGAGAGTCACCAAGATTGGTAACTGGAACGTAAGAACACTATACGAGAGTGGAAATATTGCCCAGGCAGCAAGAGAGATGACGAAACGAGAGATTGACATCATTGGCATAAGTGAGACACATTGGACTGGACATGGAAAGTTGCAGCTGCAAGAGGGAGAGACCATAATCTACTCAGGAAGAGAAGACAACATCCATAGACAAGGGGTAGGTATATTGATGTCAAAGAGCGCAAGCAGAGCTTTAATAGACTGGAGCCCAATCAACGAAAGGATTATCCAAGCAAGATTCTACTCAAATCACATCAAGTTGACGGTAGTGCATGTTTATGCACCTACAGAAGATACCGAAGAGCTGGTAAAGGATGACTTCTATGCGAGACTGCAGGATGTGTTAAGTTCATGCAAGGCACATGATATGCTGGTTGTGACTGGGGATATGAATGCGAAGGTTGGCGACAACAACCAAAACTATGAACGTGTGATGGGTAGACATGGCTTGGGGCAAAGGAATGATAACGGGGAGAGATTATGTGAGATCTGTGACATGAACGAGCTGATGATAACTGGTACGCTTTTTCCACACAAAGCGATACACAAGGCAACATGGACTTCACCAGATGGAATGACCAGAAACCAGATAGATCACATTCTCATTAGCAGGAAATTTAGGAACTCTGTAAAGGACACGCGAGTTTTCAGATCGGCTGATATAGGGAGTGACCATTTCCTCGTTTGCATGGAGGTCAAGTTAAGGTTAAAAGCAAACCCGAGAGGGAAAGAAAGAGCAAGGGTAAAATACGATACATCAAAGTTGAAGGACGAGGATACAAGAAAGGCTTTCACCATCGCCTTGAGGAACAGGTATGCTGTACTAGAGGATGAGATAGAACAAGAAGATAAAAGCGCAGAGGAGGATATAGAGCGAGAGTTTAACATCATGATGAAGGCACATACCGAGGCTGCTGAGACTGTGCTTGGAAAACCGAAAAGAAGGAAAAAACCATGGATAAGCGACCAATCGTGGAAGCTTGTAGAAGAGAGGGAAGAGATAAACAAAAAGATCTTAGGAACTCGCTCAGAAAGAGTGAAGGCAAAACTTAGAAGGAAATATGCGGAGAAAAAGTCAGAGGTTAAGAGAAGTATGCGAAGGGACAAAAGGATCTGGACGGATAGGATAGCAGAAGAGGCTGAGAACGCTGCAAGGAAACAACATATGAGAACACTCTATGGGCTTATTAAGACCCTAAGCAACGAGAGATCCAGAAGAGGTGGTGCAGCAGTCCTGGATAAAGATGGAAACCTGTTAAGCAAGAAGGAAGATATACAAGCTAGATGGACAGAGCACTTTCAAGAAATTCTTAATAGAGAAGAACCCAACAACCCAATAACCGAGAGGGAAGACAACGGCTTTGAGCTCACTGATATCATAGAAGAGATAGAAACGAATGAACCAACCATCGGAGAAGTGAGGGCTGCCATAGGAAGAATGAAGAATGGAAAAGCACCAGGAACAGACTCGATTACAGCAGAGTTATTAAAGGCAGGAGGAGAATTTTCTGAAAAGAAAATACACGAATTGTTGAAAAATATCTGGAAGCACGAGAAAGTACCCATCAGATGGAAAGAAGGCTTAATAATAAAGCTACCCAAAAAGGGAAATCTAAAGAAATGCAAGAACCACAGGGGCATAACCCTACTATCTGTTGCGGGGAAAATACTTGGCCGAATCATCATCGATAGGCTTCGGAACGGAGTCGACAAGCGACTGAGGATGGAACAAGCCGGTTACAGAAATGGAAGAGGGACTACAGAACAGGTGTTTGTGCTACGGAATATACTTGAGCAAGTGAACGAATGGCAAGCAACCCTATATCTCGGTTTTGTAGATTTTGAGAAGGCATTTGATTCAGTGCATAGAGAGAGTTTGTGGACGATCATGGGAAAGTATGGAATACCGGAAAAGTTGGTGAGGATGGTGAAGTTATTCTACGATGGCTTCAAATGCGCAGTTGAAGAAGAAGGAGAACCAGGGGAATGGTTTGAAGTCACCACTGGCGTTAAGCAAGGTTGTAATATGTCGGGATTCCTGTTCTTGATGGTGCTAGACTGGGTAATGAGGAGAACAGTCGGCGATGGTGAGAATGGAATAAGGTGGAAATTTACATCAAAGCTGGATGACCTTGACTTCGCGGACGACATTGCATTGATCTCTTCCACCAAGCGACAAATGCAGAATAAATTGGACAAATTGGATAGAGAAGCCAAGCGAGTAGGATTGAAAATCAATGGGCAAAAGACAAAGATGATGAGGATTAACTCCAACAGCCAGGAACAGTTCACCATCGGAGAACAGAATGAGAGGATTGAAGATGTAGAAGAGTTTTGTTATCTAGGAGCGACAATATGTAAAGATGGCGGAGGTATGAAAGACCTTAAAAACCGTTTGTCGAAAGCAAGGGGAGCATTCGCAAGACTGAAGAAGATCTGGAGATCCAGCAACATATCAAGGAAAACTAAACTCAGGCTCTATAAGACACTAGTGGTGCCTGTCCTGGTATATGGCTGTGAAACGTGGAAAATGAACAAAGGGGACTGTAAGTTGATAGACGTCTTTAACAACAAATGTCTTCGGAGGATAA
>JBAMYA010000006.1:14160997-14172159 GCA_037176975.1 Arrhamphus sclerolepis | reverse complement strand
CAAAGCAAAGCAAAGCAAAACAAAACAAAACAAAACAAAACAAAACAAAACAAAACAAAACAAAACAAAACAAAACAAAACAAAAGCAAAAAAAAAACAAGACTTTTGTTCACTTTAAAAAAATATTGGTTTCAGATTCATTTGAAGGAATATTTGCCTACATTTACGAGGCGTCGTTCAGCTGTAGGAATCATCTACGCACACAAAACAAAACAGACAAAGACAAATGCGTATACGTATACGTCAACAACGATGAAACTGCTGTGGACATCACAGCAGAGGAGACTAAGACCCTGAAGAAAGTCATGGCAGAAGAGAAGCTGACAGCAGCCGAGGACGGGACCAAACAAAAGTCACATTTAGACGGTCTTCACCTTCACCGCCTATAGGGACACCTAAAGCACTAAAGTATATTTTTAAGCAAAACATGGGACAAAGGGGGAGGAGAGGTTGCTGACTTTTGCTTTTATACATTTTTCTGTGATCTCTCTGTGTTGAAAAGCTTCCAAACAAATACAGAGAAGGAGCAGCTGTCACTCTGATAAGCTCATGTGTAAAAATAAATAAATAAATAAATCAGCAGGAGGACTCCTCTTCTGCTTGGCTTTCACTTCCCTGAAGGTTAAGAAAATGACAAGGCGTCTGTATGAGCTGTTTAACATGCCAGTCTCATCCACATGTCTAGAAACAGGATTAATCCTGCTGGACTGCACTTACAATCTTTATGTTGACACGGGCGATGATTTTACATCGTGATCCTTCAGCGTCAGAGGGATTTATTTCTGCCTGCAGAGGCTGAAAACGCTTGTGTGGCTCACAGAGGGAGGTTTTCTGGGTTATTCAAAAAGCAGGTGTGTGTGTATGTGTGTGTGTGTGTGTGTGTTTTCCTGCTTTCAGCCAGTGTGAGCTGGAATAACAACTGGAAAATAATCGAAAAAAGGAGTCTTTTTCAGATGAAGGCTGAGGACGGTTTCATCAGTTAATGTGCCGCTAAACATTTCCCGAGACATTCCCGTCTTCATTCTCAGCATCTGCTTCAAAAATAGCACGCTTTGATCTGCTGGGATGAAGAGAAGCTAAAACCTCTGATTTCCTTCTCTCTTTATAGTCTCCTTGTGGTGCAGTTTTCCTTCAGGGATGTGTTTGCTCATCTTGATGGCTATGTTTCCTTTCTTTGCTTACTCAAAATATTAAAAATAAAATGCTACAGTGGTCAAAAATGTGTACTTGTTAGTGTAAAATATGTTTTTAAATCAGTGTTTACATATTCTAACTGCTTCAGGAAGGTTTAGCAGGTTAGAAGCAACTAATTTTGTAAATCAGTTGCTTCTAACACACACACACACACACACACACACACCCTGTAAATCTCAGCCAGTGTTCCATCCAACATCTGAACGTGATTTGCCTGTAGTGTCTGTTTTCCTGCTTATCTCTTGTTTTTTCTCTCCTGTCCAGAGTGGTGACCCAGTTCTTCGTGTTCCTCTACTGTAAATGTCTGTGGCGGGGCCTGAAGTTCGTCGTCAGGAAGTTTACGGGTCGCTGCGAGCTACAGCGAATCTGCTACAACAACAAACATGGAGCTCGAAGGACCCTGAAGATAGGTAGGCTTAATCAATGATTGCTTAATTATAATCATTTAAAAACAGCGAGGCACTCTCTGCTGGTTCTTCTGTTTAACATTGTTCTCATTAAAATGGTTATTTATGTCCTTTTATACCTTTGGTTTGACTTTGGAAAATAAAGATGAAGAGATTTAGGTGATTTAGGGGGCGGGGCCATGGGAGCGCTGGCCCTTGCTAATATCTGATTGGCTCCCATCAATTCCTCCGTCCTGTCACTCATCTGTCCTTTATCCAAGAATGACGATCAATAAGTGGACACCAAAGGAGCTACCTGAGTGCTGGAGAAAATGGTATCCTGTAGGTGGCAGCACCAGTTGGAACTGGTTGTTGCTGCTGCATTTGAGAAGATACAGAAACTTCTGGTTTTGAAAGCGACCATTCGCGATTTTGTGTGATGATAAGAACAAAACGGGGAAGAATGTTGAGGTGCTGAACCTCACAAGACGTTCCAGGAAATATTTTTTTTCAATTCGGGAAGGAAAAGCTCAGCTTCAATTTCCGTTTCTTTGATTGTTTAGCGACACGTCCACCAGGGGCAGTGATGAGTCACGTTACGACATAACTAAACATAAAGTTTTAAGGTTCTGAGCTGAAGGAAAGGAAAACAGTAGTGCAAACGACGGTGGTGTCTAAGACCACTGAACAAAAGTCGCTACATAAATGGGGATTTCTTCTCTTTTTAACTCGTGTGTAAAACTGGCGATGAACATCATTTTCAATATTTTCGGATGTCTGCGAGAACACTTGACAGTTTCTTTCACTGTATATATAACATCGCACAAGCTTGCAAAGTTTTCCACTATTCCAAGATTTCTTTGTTTTTGTTTTCTTGAATTCGGTTAACAGTTGACTCACTAAGCTCACTACTGCCCCCCCACGGCACATGTTTTATTGCGTCGTTTCTGCTTTGATATTAAGCATTGAGGGTACATACCAAAAGACGGACAAAATCAAGGCAGGACATGGACAGCATGTGTTTCAAACATACAGTATAAATGGGCCTCAGGTTGCCAGTTAGTGGCACTAACGAACGGTTTTAAATGCTGCAGCTGCAAAAGGACAACTGAAGACTAGTTTACATTTGACAAAGGTTATGTTCTAAATTGCGCTTGTCCACGTACACTTACCAAGTCCATAACTACGTTGACGCTGACAGTTCTCTATCCATTAACTTCCGTTTATCCAGTTTTGGTCTGGGGAGCAGCAGTCTGAGCCTTCTCCATTCCCGAGCACCACCCGAGAGACACAATCACGCTAGTGTGTCCTGGGTCTTCCCCAGACCTCCTTCCTGTGCACGCGCCCGGAACGCCTCTTCAGGGAGGCATCCAGAGGGCATCCTCACCAGATGCTTGAACCACATTAACTGGCTCCTCTCAATGTGGAGGAGGAACAGAGTAACTCTGAGTCTCTCTCAGATGACTGAACTTCTTCTCCTTACAGAGAAAACACATTTCACCCGCTTGTATCCATGATCTCATTCTTTTGGTCACTACCCACAGTTCATGACCACAGGTGAGGGTAGGAACGAAGATCGAGATCTCTCAATCGCCTCTTCCATTCTTCCCTCACTTGTGAACAAAACCCAGAGATACCTAAGCTCCTCCACTTGAGACAGAACCAAAACCACATCATCTGCAAAAACCAGAGAGCCCTTCCTGAGGTCACCAAACCGGAACCCCTCTGCTCCTTGGCTGCACCTAGAAATTCTGTTCATAAAAGTTGTGAACAGAATCTGTGACAAGTTCAGCCCTGATGGAGTCCAGCTCTCACTGGGAACGAATCCTACTTACAACTGGCAATGCGGACCAAGCTCTTGAAGCCTGTAACAATGGACCCTGTACCCCATATTCCTGGAGAACCCCCACAGGACACCCCGAGGACCACGGTCAACACGGCCCTCTGATTTGACAGTACATAGTACCAAGCAGCACTGCCAACCAGATGCCAGTTCATCATTTGAAATGCTTGATTGACAGCTAGCCGTTGGCTCTGAAGTTGGCTTTGACAGCTTTGTCCTGCTTCTTTGCAACAGGGCATCATATAGTTCGAATAAAAAAAGAGCTTAAAAGGCGCTCTGTACAAATCTGTGGGTTATAGTTCATTCAGTATTTTACAGTCAGTGGTCAGTAGATCGAAGAAAACTCAATGTGGAAATCTGGACACTCAGAGGTTGTCATCTTTTTCATGTAGCAGATGTGGGGGTGGACACTTGTTTGCTATGTTTTAAGAAAAAAAAAACTGTGTGTAGCAAACTGTGCTGTTGTTGTCTCACCCTTTGAAACCATTTCTTTCCAGAGTCGTCCCTGCGATACTCCAAGAATGAGGTACAGCTCTCTACGCCTTGCATTTTAGAAATTCATGACATTTTATAAACGTCTGTTGATCATCAGTCTAATGTGTCTTCATCTTTTGGTCCCATTTCACCTCGTCTTCTTGTCCTCTCCAGCTGCTGCAGTCTGCCCTCAGCGTTCACCCGGACAAAGTAGAGAAGACCATCGATGACATAATGGCCTTGAAGAAGATCAACCCTGACACCAACCCACAGTGAGACGTCATGCTATCACACACTTAACATCTCTGCTCTTCTGTCTCTTCTGTCTGGCTGCTGAGCTAAATGACACCGAGGTTCCCTCAAAGAAACAGCACTTCCTGTCCCTGTGTGTCCACAGGCTGAGCATCTCTCTGCAGGCCAGCCTGCTGCAGATTGTGGGCTACAGGAGTCTGGTGGCAGAGGTGGAGAAGCTACGCAGGGAACCGTACGACTGTGAAAACCCTGAACACGAGGACATGCTGATGAAGGTCTCCAGCTCTCTGTCACTCTGTAACAGACGTTTTATTGAGTCTTAGAGGCATGTCCAGCTTCCATGTACCAGCGAGCCTTGACAGGATAAGTCAGATTTAGTCATACCTGTATTGTTTTCTGCCACATGAATGTAGGCGACTGCAGGTTTGCAAATCAGCTGGTAAATCAACAGTGGTGCCTTCAGGTTCAGCTTTATCTTCAACACAGCAAATAGAACAATCCACAATGTAAAATTCACCTGTCAACCACTCATGAACAAGATCCAGAGATGATCCAACGCTTCCGTTTAAGGTGGCAGCTCGTTCCCAACGGGGAATGGGAGATGAACTTCTTCCCAACTAAGAGGCATAGATGCTGGTATAGAATGCATCTTCTCTTTGATGGTTGATTGGTCATCCAGGATTCTTGACTGTGGTTGTCTTTGCTTATCTTTTTTTGTCCATGTTGCCTTGTGAGGGACAGGTGACCTGTCCAAGGTACACCTGCCTCCTGTACAGTCTCTGGGATAGTCTCCAGCCCCCTTGAGCACTCTGAAGCTGCTGCAGAAAACGGTTGCCCACCTTGGTTGTGATTTCAGCTGAAGCTGTGCATCAAAACTCTCTACATAACAGCTGGTTGCTAGGGCACTGCTTGAATAATCATCTTGTTGTTTAGCTCCCGCTTAGATGTTAGGAAGCAGCTGTTTGTACGGCAGTGTTAGCCAAACGCTTCGGTGACTCAGTTTGCCTGTTAAATAGTTGTCACGCACACTTGCCTTGTACGGATAGTCAGTATCTACCACGCCGACATGGAACAAATTCAGTGAGCGCTGAAACGTGTTTTTGTGTTTTGTTGTAGCTTTGGAAGGAGCTGCGTCCCGACACACCCCTCACCGGCCGCATCTCTAAGCAGTGGTGTGAAATCGGTTTCCAAGGCAGCGACCCCAAGACTGACTTCAGAGGCATGGGCCTGCTGGGCCTGCACAACCTGCTGTAAGCTCTCAGTCTGCAGTGACACTTACGATCGCAGCCCAGAAGCACAGTTATGGATGTCCAGAGGTCGTGGATCTGCAGAGGCAGCAAAAGTATTGTTGCATAGCGACACGCTTTCTTTTCTTTCTCCTTGTCTTTCTGCAGGTATTTTGCAGAACATGACAAGGCTACAGCCCTGCAGATGCTCCAGGACTCCCTGCAACCAAAGCACAAGTAGGTTTATTTAGACTATTGTCTCCATATTAATGGAGATACACCAAGTTTTTCGGTAGAACACCGCTCTTTGATATTGCTTGTTGCAGAATGAGCTTTTGTATCCCAGGGTTCAATTACATCATCAATATTAGGATGCAGAAATAGAGCTTTAATAATAAAACTGAACACAGCAACACAGGGAATGAATGCTCAAGAGATTCCAGGCCTGAAAAAAAAAGATTCCACACCAGCTGATTTGTAGAGTCAAGCTAAACTTATCTTTTACTTATTAGATTACTGAACTTTAGAACACAATACATAATAATAATCAATTTTCTTGCAACTTGAAAATAGAAACTGGTAGTTTGCATGTTTCATTTTTCACATTTTCTGAAACTCACTATGTTCCGACATAAATTTTGTTCAAATGGGACAGTGATGTCAAGGATGGGGCATTAAAAAGATCAGGTCTCAACACAGACTGCATAAAAACTGGACAAACCAGCTGATGACTCGTCACCCAAAAATGGACAAATGACCGTAACAAACAAGCCTGATAGTCTGTTGGAACACGCTCACCTCGTTTCAGTCACCATCTCACAGACAGCAGTCAAAAGAGTGCTTTACAATAAAACAAAATGACACATAAAAGCTTTAAAAACAATTAAAAACAGAAAAAGTTATAATAACAGAAGCATGAGCTATCTGGAGATGCTGACATAAGTTACCTTACATTCATTCAGGTCGCTACTAAAAACGACACCTGGGTGGTCTGCCACAGCTGGCCGTTTGATGTAGCCAGAAACGAACAATGCCCTTAATTATGAATAGATTTGTAGCTTTATGTTTGAGGCACATAAAAATCATCCACCTTACAGATTTTATGAGATGTGAGAAATGCAATTTTTGTGCTAAGGTGTAATTACATTTATTTTGGCTGTAAAATTGAAAGTTCTATATGGTTGTCAGTGGTAACTGAGTCACTTTTGGAGTCAGCCCCTAGTGGTCATTCAAAGGGCTGCAGTGTTTTGCACCCTTGGGTCAGACATGTCCATCCATTGATTATGTGGGGTCTGCAGCTGAAGCAGAGGCTCAGCCCTCCCTCTCTGCTCTGGCTGTAGCTGTACGTGATGTGACATATTTAAGCATGTTAAGCTGGTTGTTTTTACAGTGCAGCTGCTGTAAATGAACATTAGCGTGTGTGGTGAAAGGGAGACTGAAGAAAGTCCATCCCCTTTGGGTGAGATAACCTCAGGACATGGGAGTTATCTGGGGGTGAATCACAGCTTGTGCGACCTGTAGAAAGGAGGGTTTGCCTGCTGACTGAAATCACATGTGACACCGTGACCCTTGTATTGCGGTATGAAGTCAGTCAAGAGCTCTACCCAGCATGCATTGCTTCAAGGCCATCGGACATCACATCATAGTGCACCTTAGATTCAGCTGCTGTGGTTTTAACTGTGATTTGCAAGAAGCCACCATGCCTGAGTGGGAGAAACAAACAAACGAAGCTAAAAGGTCAGTTGCTATGGTTACAAGCTGTACCTCAGTGGCATCACAGCAGAGCAGCAGAAGGAGGGGTCTTCCAGTTTTATTTGTTCAAATTTTCAAGCATCCTTAAGATTATCAAGAGCTCCAGTAACCAGATAAAACAGCATGTGATGCAAAAACAATAGATGTGTCCATGACAGGACTAAAAGTAGGCACAAACTCACATACATACAACAACTCAACAACAAAACTGCTCTTTAAATCAGCCGTAAGATCTACCGTAAACTTGGTGTATTCTTCTTTTAACTCCATTTAATCACCTCCAGCTCTGCACCCACCTCGCTCTGCTCGATTATATTCACTTTTGCAACTTGATGTCACTCGCTGCTTCATCTTTTCTGACTGCTGCTGTTTTTTTTTTATTGTTTTTGTCATCTGCATCCCAGTGAACTGTCTCATTTCTCAAATGAAGAATCTCCTTTTCTCCTCCACCTCCATTTCTGCCCATGCCCTCTGTTTTTCTCTGTCTCGTGCACTGTAGGAGCACACACAGAAAGCCAAGGTACTCGACTTCACTTTCATTCACAGCTTTTTCTTTTCTGGGTTCATGTTTCATGCTTTTCAAAGCTGCACCAAGCATGCTAACTGGCACTGTAGCAACCAATTAACACTGAGTCTTGGTGAAAATGTCGACCTATGTAGGGAACTAACAAGCTTGGGACTATTGATAGTTAGAAAAAATGTTTTAGAAAATGACAAAACCTCATACTTGATAAGCTGAAATGTTTTTAAATTCATGCCTGATTAGATTTTTCATAGCAGAGACTCGTTCTCAGCTCACAACCCCTGACATCTGGCTTGGCTACCTTCAGCACAGAGAAAAAGTAAACAATGAAGAGGGACATTTCAGTTTGTAATTTTACATTTTTGAACACTCTGGTCCAGTGTATTCTCCCAATATGCTGTTTCTACAATAAATACATCTAGTTTTAACGTTTCTTCACATGTAGACAGTAGGTGACTCATATGTGTCTTTCACAGTGAGGTAAACAAGCCTGAATGGGAGCAGAAGAACCTTGACAAAGCTATTGGGTAAGTCTGAGCGTGTGCTGCATGTGTTCATGTGTCTGAGGAGGCAGGTGCAGATGTGTGATCGCTGGCCTAAACACAGAGCAGTGTGTGCATTAGTGTCCACAGTTGTGTCCTGATGAAGGTGCCTTCATCACTGATGAAAAACCCAGATGATCACCAACCACAATCCAAAAGTGGATGATGTTCGGTCAGAAGGCATCATCCTTCTCAGGTGTTACTTATAGTGTAAATCTTCATCAGGGACCAAAACTACGTTTTTTTTTTCAAACGGAGTCTACTGGAGTACCACGGAAGATGATGTGAGAAGGCAGATTTATGCTTTAGATGGTGAAGAAAACCCAGCAGACGCTTTACTTCCTGAAGGTCCAAAGGAAAAACGTCATCTCACACAAACTGCTGAGAGCATCCTGTCCTTCTGCCTCTGTGCATGGGACCACATCTGCACAGAGGACAGCACTCCAGGGGTCATAAAAGACGCCCAGGAGGTAGCTGGCTGTCCTCTCCCCTCCTTGGAAGAACTCCAGAGTTCCCGCTGCCATAAAAGAGCCCTTGACATCTCTCAGGACTCATCACACACTGAACTGTTGCCATCAGGCAGACGTTGCAGGACTATTAAGACCAAAACCAGCAGATTAGAAACCAGCCATCAGACAAATAAATGCTGCGAAGCAAGTGGTGCACTGTGCGATACTGTTTTATCTCTGGTTTATCATTGTCATCGTACTGATACAACTGTTCAATAACTACAATTCTGTTCCGCTACAACCTTATTACTTTACCATACACCTGTCATTTTCTACTTTTAACTACTACTTCATTGATACTGGTATTTTACTTTTGTAACCAGCACCAACCTCTTTTTTTTAACCACTTATTTAATTAATAGTTGTGTTCTTTCGCTCGGAGAGAGCTGGGATAGGCTCCAGCAGACCCCCATGACCCTGCACAGAAAGTAGCGAGTATAGATAATGGATGGATGGATGGATGGATGGATGGATGGGTGGATGGATGGATGGCCTTCTTTAGCCTTTCTAGGGCAGCATAAGTAATTTTGTTGTGCATGTACATGCGTAGTCTGACAAGCACCTCTCTCCAAATCAAACCACACAATGCATTTTGCAAGAAATGTAATTGGTAGGATTGTTTTTCTTCTTCTTTGAATTTCCCACTGCTCTTTCTTCTTCATCACGTTAAAGTCGGGTGGAATGATAGTGAGCTGCAATGTTTGTTTAACATGAAAACATTTATCAGCGTTAACTTACGTATTCTTTATTTGCTCCATTGCTGTGTCTGAGCTGCATATAACAAGTAAATAAAAGGAAACTTGGCAATGTGAGCTATAGCACTGCAGAAAAAGAAGCCACACTGCTGCCTAGTGGTTGGTGGTGGAATTACAGAGCAATGCAAACAATAACACAGAAGTATAAAATTCTGAATCCAGAATCACTGCTTACCTGCAGCAGTGCACTCAGTCAATGTTGATCTGTTCTTTACCAAACTGACAGGAATATAGCCTGGATGTCCTTACCGCAAACCTACATTATCGCCTTCCGAATCAGAGCTTGCATTGTCGCTTTCAGAACAGGAGTTCACAATCGACCCAAATGCAGCATTAATAATCGGTTTCCACAGGTGCTGCCACCTGGCAGATACCAAAACTTCCAAGTTACAGGAAAAACTCAGACTGAGATTATGGATCTACTTAATAACTGAATTAGCATTAACAACACAATGCTACAGAACGCTAATGGTGCTCAAGTTAAGTGACGGACGTTTTGTGACTACTCATGGTAACCTAGCAACTATGCAAGTGCCACAGTCCATCTACAAAAGAGTCTAAACAAGATTTAAATTTGTACGTAATTCTTAGGTTACCAAACGTAGGAGAGTTCACACACTTCACTGCAACGTTTATGTAAAAATTTAATTCTAATTGAAGGTGATGGATTCTCAGTCAGATATCGGTGTGATGGGAAAGCGAAGAGCAAAGCAAAGAGGTTGGGTTGTTTGACTTTTAAGGTGAACGTCCGAGACTTGGCAGCCCTGTGTTTGTAGCAAATTATAAATTAATGGTAGCACTCATTGCAATCAATGTACGGCTGAATAAATTTCTATTTCAAACCTTTGACAAGACTTGCTAACATAATTCCACTCAAGTGACAGTGTAGTTAGCTCAAGTAATAGGGGTAGTTAGGGGTAGGGATGGGAATTGATAAGATTTTAATGATTCCAATTCCAGTTTCGATTCTGCTTAACGATTCAGTTCTTTATCGATTCCCTTATAAAATTTTAATAATAACAAAATACAACATAAATTATTCTGTGGCAATTCCACAAGAATGTCCAACATTTTTCTAACAGAAATTAAAATTCTTCTTTTTAAAAGGAAATATTAGCTGAGCACTCAAAAATAAAACTACTATCAAGTCAAATCCATTGGAACTGTGCAAATCTGCAACCATCAACTATGAAGAATTAATTATTTTGCAGAAAAATAATCCTCTGGCTCCGAGCCAGTCAGACTCTGTCTCTTGTGATGTTCATCTAAATGAAATGCATGAGAAGGCATTAATTTAACGTTAACCGTTACTAATAGCAGGTTTTACAGTGAGTCAAATGGTGCTGACATGATGGGCAGTGTTTGTTAGTTAATTACCAGCAGTGTTATTAGTCGAGGACATGCTAATGTTGCTGCTGCTGGGTTGAGAATCACTAACGTTAGTACGGAGCGGATCAAAAGCACAACATTCATTAATAGTTACTATCATTACTGCATGCTGTGTGTGCAAATGTTTCTGCATGTTGGTAGTATTTCCTCCCTTTGGTGAAATATGCACTTTTTACTGAAGTAGATTGATAGACAGAAAGACAGACAGACAGACACTCCCAAAACCCTGATTTTGTCTGAGAGGACTACAATCACCGACTGGAGCACAGAAGGACAGATAAAGTCAGTAGCCAGACGTGATGGATGTGGTGTGTGTG
>JBAMYA010000006.1:14148433-14160897 GCA_037176975.1 Arrhamphus sclerolepis | reverse complement strand
GAGGACTACAATCACCGACTGGAGCACAGAAGGACAGATAAAGTCAGTAGCCAGACGTGATGGATGTGGTGTGTGTGCAGTATGCTGTAGTAGTATGTATGTAGTGTGTGTGTGTGTGTGTGTGTTGGACTGTGGTGTATATAGGTGCTTACTTGTAGAGGTGGCACTGAAACCCTTAGAGCAAATTCTCTTCCGTGGAGTCCGACATATTGCACCACATGAGTGTAAAGATGGCCACAAAGCACAAACGCAATCATGCTTTTCCTTAAATTGTCTTCTCCGGCTTTGCTGCTAGATACATGAAATGCTTCTGCTCCTGTAAAGAGGCATAGAGCAGCTTCACACCAGGACTGGGGTGTGTGCTGAAAGTGCTCATTTCTTTTCTTCTTTTGTTAACAGATTTTAATAAGTACTCTGGCTGTGAAGCACAGCTGCAGATCAGAATAGGTGCCAACATTTCAAAGGGTGTCTGTTTTATCAGGCAGCATCAGAAAAACACTCAGATAAAATTTTTTATTGTTTATCAATCTGACCACATCTCAGCATCAATAAACCTTTTCAGTGTAGTTGAAAACATTTGTTTACTTAATTTTGGTCATGTAGTTAAATGGAGGGTTTTTTGTAATGAGTAGGTGTTATTATATTATATATTATATCATTATTATTATTATTTATTATACTAGTAAAATATTAGTATTTTATTGGCATGCTGGCAGCTTTAAATATCAGTTTTTCTGTGCACATCAACCATATTTCTTGTCGCCTCCTTGCAGCTATTCTTTTGCCATTGTGGGCATCAACATCACAGACCTGGCCTACTCTCTGCTGGTGAGTGGAGCTCTGAAGACCCATCTGTACAACGTGGCTCCGGAGATGCCCAGCCTGCTGCACTTTCAGCAGACCTTTTGTGAGTAGAGAGAGTTTAAATTAATTTATTATTTATTTAGCACCAATTTAACACCAAAATAAAGAGTTGTTGCCTTTCATAGTTAAAACTGTGAAGATTTTTGGCCAAAAATGTTACATTCTGCTGCTGTAAGTCCACAGTGAAGCCGGTTTCAGCCAGCAACAGTAGGAAGCTGTAATATTTCCCAGTAATAGTTGAGCAATAATGGTAACACAGCAGGATATTTATGGCATCAGTTCAGAGCTTAATGCATTGCCAATCAAAACCCAAAATTTGAAAACCAAAACCCAGAAATTCAGATGTGGAAGGGGCTGTCTGCTGAGGACTGGTCCAGTTATGAGTACTTTCGGACAGGGAAGGACTCACGGCAGCCCCCTCTGCTGGCTGAGAGGAGTAATGATACGTAATTTTACGTCAGTCCCCAAAAGTCCCCGATAACAACAGATAAAGTTGATAGATTTGTCTCTCTTTTTTTAAAAGTTGCCAGAAGGGTCTGAATACTGGTTAAATATAGCCATAAAGTCACTAAGTTGGCAACACTGCATGTATCAGCAGAGGTTTGGTGCTCTGATGTCGACGTATAAAGTGCTGAGTCATTCAGCAGCCAATGAGCATCTAGATCTCAGCTACGTCCCGCCTCCTCAGCTGTTGATTGACATGGCGCTGATTTGACGCTCATTTCAGAATTGCCACCTGCAAAAAAGAAAAAGCGCAGCTGAGAAAGACGATGTGAAAACAGAGACGGTTTTAAAACTGATAGAATAAGAGAAAAGTGTAACTGAGAAAGATGACTGAACTCTCGATTGCAGACTTAATTTCTTGGTTACAGATTCTGGGTTTGGATTCTCAAATTTCTGGGTTTGACATCAATTACATTATGCTCTGAATTGGCGCCATAGATATTGATCTGACCGTTCATCTGTCCACAGAATTAGTCTCCTTCTTTTGGCAAAAATCCTTAAAAGCACTCTTGTAAGATGCGGCGCAATGATTCTCCAAACTGTGGAGAAAACAACTCTGGAGTTAGTTTCCAGTTCGGTAAAAGGCAAAAGGGCCATTTCACTGCTTTAGTAAAAAAGTTTCACAAACCAAAAACTGTTTTAATGCAGTCTTTACAATCTGAAAGATAACTTAAACCAGGCTTGACCAGTCTGAGTGTTGTGGTGTTTGATCTGAACCTGGTCTAAGGCAGCTGTAGCAGCCGTCTGCTGTCACTTTGATACGCCTCCTGTACTCAAGTTGCTGTTGCTTAAAGTCCATTAATGTTTCGACACACACATAAAAAACACCATGTACATGTTTCCATCTCTTGTGTATGTATAACTGAAGCTTCTGCTCTAATGCATATTTTTTGTCGGCTTTAAACATCACAAAAATGCAACTGGTCTCGTAGAAATCGAAATCTGCATCTCCATCTAAAGACCAGTAGACTTTGGAAGTCACTGCATCAGTAATCTGTCAAAAAAAGCAGGAAATATTCTCCAAGATTTCACAAATTGCAAACTCTGCTGCGTGTATGTTGTCTTTACTATCTAAGAGATCGTTTCTTCCAGTTCTGAGCTGTTTAACTTTTGTGTTTTCTGCTTGGAACCTGGTCTAAGGTGGCCTCAGGGGTCTACAAAGTAGCAGAATGGCTCTTTTTGTCCTCTGCTGACTCAGAAACTGAAGAATAATGATGCTGAAGACACAACAGCAACAAAAAGATATCCTGCAGCCTGTCAAGTTGCAAAGATAGCAAATGTAATAAACAACTGTGAGCCTTTGTAAGCAATGACAGTGTTTGGTTCTTTGTGAAGCCTAAAGAGAAACCCGTGGAGCTGAAAGCGACGGGACTTGGAAAGCAACTGTAACTGTTGTGGGAAATGAGTAGTCGCTGGACGACTAACGAAATCTGCCCACTCGGTTAACAAGCCAAACATTTACCTGTGGAGAAGTTGGAGATTGATGAACAGATTTAGGTGAACTGATCTTTCTCCTCTGTCACCTAAGGGATCTAAAGTATTTTTACAGTTGTGTTGAAAATAATAGCAGTCTATTTAAAAAGGCAAATAAAGCTCAAAATCCTCATAATAGCTTTTGTTTCCAACTGTTCCAACTCTATTCCAAGTCAAAACATGAAGAAAAATTTATCAGCTTTATCATTATTATATATTACATATAAGAAAAACATTTACATTTTTGAAAACCAGAGGACGATTAAACTACGGCTCTGCGTTCCAGTGGGAGAACAGAGTACAGCAAAGTCACGGTCTCTCCTCACGACAGGTTACCTGATGCAGGAATTCCACCGCTTCTGGATCGAGGAGGATCCCAGTGACATCATGGAGTTCAACCGGGTACGCTCCAAGTTCCACCGCAGGATCCTGCGACAGCTGAAGAACCCAGACATGGCTCTGTGTCCCCACTTCTCTGCCTCCGACCTCCGCCTGGTCAATCTCTAAACCCACCACCACCACCACCACCTTCACCCCCACCAAGCCCTTCACATCCCCACCGAGGTCTCCCTTGGGTGTTTGGTAAGCTGCGAAATATCAGAGAACCCTCACACCCACGGAGGTGGTTCATTAAACTGCTGGACACACCTGAGGGGATGCTCTTCCTTCTCTGCTCAGCCCAACTTGTCCCAGCTAACATCATGTCGCATCACTGCCAACAATCCAACACACACACACACACACACACACACACAAAATCACGTCTTGGTTTCTGATTCAGTTTTTTGTATAGTTCTCCATCCTTCCCGATAGGGCTGAACAATTAGAGGAAAATATCTGAATGCAGTTTTTCTGACAGATATCACAACTTATTGGTGCATATCAAGCGTAAATTCCACATCCACTGAGCGTTAGACTTCTACAACTCTGGCGGGTTGGGGTACCAACGTGCTGACCCATGTGGTGAACAGGAATTCTGCCGCTCGTAGGCAGTGATTCTTCGGCTCCATGTGACCATAAATCACTCTGTTGTGTAAAACATTTCAGGGAGTCTGACTTGATTAAAATGCTTGTGGGAGGGTGCAGTTTTGATAGTAAATTCTGCTCAAACCCTTATCTAGTCCCAGTGCTGATGTCTTTAGCCCAGAACTGGGTGGTTATCTCCTGTCATCATCAGAAACGACGCAGGAGTCGTGGTTTGTTTCTTTGCCTCAGCATCTCATCTCGACTTTCCCAAGACTCTAGTTTCTCTAAGTGCTGGCAGCAATCCGTGGCGTTACCTGGACTGTGGCATGTTTTTTACAGCCTCTGTTGTTTCATCGGTGCTTTCTGGTTGAACAGTAACCATTTCCCTGAAGACTACCATTGCATTTCATGCCTCTGCTACTTCCACGTGGGCCACAAGCAGCACCATGCTGGTGACTCTGGTTTTACAGCATCACCGTTGTGACTCTGTAAAAGCCGTGAGCTGCTGTGTTTGGGTTCCTGTACGCTGCACAGTTTCTGCAGCCGTATAAGACTACAACATCTCTCACTGAACGGTTTGCGTTTGCTCAATCTTGGGAACGATGTCAGGAATGGTGTGCACAGACGGCACAATGACGAGCGCTCTTGAATCGTCGGCTGCCACTGACGTGAACGGATGTGGAATTACGTCATCAGCACGCACTGCCAGTAAACAAACAATGAACCGAAATGAACCGAACTGATCTGCTGTAGCTTTAATGTGTGCAGAAAATGCTTAAAGAAAGTAGCAACGAAAGAGAAGAATGTGTTCATAGAGAAGAGGCCAACTTAGGATTCTTATTTTTCTCTCAATTGATGCTAGGTTGCTAGGTTGCATTAATTAATACCCATTTTAATTGGGCAGTGAGTCGACAGTCATAGGATTTCATAAAATTAAATCAGCGAGTCTTGACGGCTGTCATCAAGCTGCTCACATCGTACGACAGCCTACTTTGCACAGAAGATGAAAGATATCCCTTTGACCTTTCCTGCATAGGAGCCATTAAAGCTGCATCAGACTTGCTGCATTCTGTGTCATGAAATTGTTCCCATAGCGATTTACTAATTGCATTGTTTCAATTTACGATATTGATTATGAATTCAATTAATTGTTCAGCCCTACTTGCGGTGCTGCTTTTCAGCTTCACCCTTCACAAATGATTTCAGGCTGATTTCAGATTATTCCTCTTTTACGTGGGTAAACAGACCGAGGTCAGATTGCAAGTTATCCGCTAGGTGAGGTTAGCTAGCTTGATATCAACATGGTGTTGAGGGTGGGATTGGCATTAGTCCCCTGCATCATAAAAAAAAAATCCTGAAAAGAAAATCTAGCCTAAAACCCATTAAAGGTTGTTCCTCATGTGTTTTAAACACCTGTTACTTACAGACTGAACATGTTTACACGCAAATATCTGAATTTGCTCAGTTTACTCAATGTCTTAAAACCATAAGTTTTCAGGATTTCTGTAAGAAGTATCACTCTTTTTTTGGTCATTTCCACAATGTGAAAATGTAAAGCTCGTTTCCACACAATAAGGACCGATACACACACACACACACACACACACACACACGCACACACACTGCCTCTACACCGTCACTACAGCGTCAGACCACCAGCATCAGAGACGACCATAGCGATTGTAGTTGTGCATGAGAAGGCTGCACCACACTGTCACCAGTCATTGTTGCTTTAACGAGTCATGACGATTGTATCAGCCGTTACACCTCAGTTACAAACCAGTCGCTTATTTTAATAGCATCCAAGTTTGCTTTCTCAGCCAAAAATATGTTTTCAGATTGCAACATGATGATCACAGGCTCAGATGATTTTGGCAGTTAGCTTGTCAAGTATCAGACGCGAGCTGTTATTTTCATTTCTTTTCTTTTTTTTTTCTTCAAAGGATTAAAATTAAGAAATGCAAAAGTATTTATGATGAAGACTAATGAGCTGTTGTTAGAGATAAGCTAGTGGCACCGAGTCAATCAAAGTTATTAGGACCCTTCACTTATCTTAGTCTTTATAAGGTAACTGCTATTGAATACAGATTTTTTTTGTTTGTTTTTTATGCATCTTTGCCAAAACACAGAATGTGGAGAACTTAAATTGCTATGCCAACATTTAGGTAGTTGGCTTGTTTGCTTTTAACGCCCAGAGTTTGATAAAAGTGCGTCCAGTAACGGCGTCTGAGAAGCCCATGCTGAAATGTTTTTACTTATACGTTGTGACTTGAACATTTAACTTGTGCAGGAAAACAAAAACAAAAGAAAAACCCCTCATCAGTCTTAAACACTATACAGTCGTTATATATAATACACTATATAGTCGTTATATATAGTCCACTACACTGCGTGGTTGCCTTGTTGTCGTAGGCTAGTGTCTGAATATGTTGTAAAACTGGTGGACACGGAACAAGATCAGCAATAAATTATCTATAAGTGTAAAGAAAATACGTAGTTTACTACTGTTGTAAACATCAGCTCACTTTTTATGCTATTTGGAAGATGTTACAATAAGCTGTGCAGTAAAGAGACAAAGTGGCAGCAACCTGTTATGATAAAAACAGATGAAAAGTGCCGACAAAATCACCGCGTCAGCATCTGAAGGTTGATTCAGCTGACAAACCGTCATCTGCATATGAATCCCCGTGCACGTGGCCCCGCAGTCAGGCAGCGTTATACGCCTCATTTTATACGGTTGTTTCCATGCCAGGTAAATGTACAAGTCCCAGCACATGAATAAGAGCACTTTAAAGCGATGAGGAAGTTTATTTTGCCACCTAGGTCATGTGCAGCACCTCCTGTGGCTGGAGTCTTTCCAGACAGCTCAACTGTCTTCTCAGCCTGCTAAACCCTCTTTGGCACCGACAGGCTGCGTTCAATCATGACTTAAAGTGCAGGAAAATGAATTTTAAAACGCTAATGCCCGAAGAAATGCTTTTCCCATGTTAGCAAAATCTTTTGCCTTTGCTTTCACCCGTGCGCAGATTCTGTTACGAATGTTCTTCACCTGCTCGCGTTCATGATTGTTTTCTTCTGTTTTGTTCACTGAATGTGGCACTGCGTCCACCGTTGTATCAGCCAAAGCAATAATTTACATTTATCTCAACGCTTATTGCTTTAAATGTCTTTATTTGCACCATGCGTGCCTAAATACGTTAGGTTGCTTTTCTAACCTCAGAGCTGGAAAGCTAATAAATCAATAGCTGCAAGATGGATCCTGCAGCTGCCGCGCTGCTTTTTACAGCGTTAAGGAGAATAAATTATGGTAGCTGATGAAATTTTTAAAAAGTTGATTGTGAATGTTAATGAAACTTCAGCTTTGGGGCGTTGATCTGTCAGTCAACGCTTCACCTGCATCAGACTGACTAAAATGAAAAAGTTAAAAGTGAAAATACGACTTTAAAATGGCTTTAAAGTCATTTTAAAATGTGAACTGTTCCAGAAAAGAGTCGGACTTGTGCATAATTCAGTTCATTGTGTTGAAAGCAGCCGTTTGATGGTTATTTCAGCTCTGAGGTACACGTTTCGTTGTCACAGGAAAAAAAAGGATGAAAACCCACGATTTCCAGTTTAATTCACCTCAAACACCTTTGTGATACCCGACATCCGTCCTTCACACAGCAGCGTTGCTTCTCCTGCGGTCATTGTATTTAACATTCATTCACTTAACGCATGACAAATGTTCTCACCACAAAAACTTAAGACCTAGAATATATTTACATTACTTTACTGCCATGCTTGCACTGTTGATTGTGTTATTAAGTAGTATTGAACGTGGAAGCTTTTAGTCAGTATTAAGCAGCTGTTTACTTCAGTGAATGTTTGCTTTGCTTTAATCTCGTCAGCTTTGCACTACTGTAAAAACAGGAAGACGCCGTTTCATTTATGGTAAATTATGGTAATTTAGTCATTTGTGGTGTATGGGCCAGAGAGTCCTGCAAAACGGTAGACGAACTTAGTCCGATACTGCTTTGTATATATTAGCTTTGAGGCTCCCTAGAGGACCTGCTTGATATTTTCACTGTCACTGCTCGGGCGTTCTGTATTCTTCTGTATTCTTGTCTGTGCTGTACTTTTTGAAACCTCAATAAAAAACTAAATGTCCATTAAAAAACAATAGTTTGTTGTGTTTCTGCGCTGCCTGGAAGTATTTTGTGTTCAGTAAATGCTAAAAGAATGCAATAAAAGGAACATTCCTGTGCTCTGTTCTTCTTTTTTTTTTTTTTTTTTTTCACTTTTACGCATATTTGCTGCGAGATGTTTGATCTCATGAGCTGGCAGAGACTGAATCAGAGGAGTCAAATCCATAAAAGAGAAAGCGGTCTGCAGGCAGCAAGCCAAATATTCTCGAAAGCTTTAGAGAGAACCCTTGAAACATGTGTCTGCAGCTTCTGTAGCTGCAGTTTGTAAAGCAGACAGAAGAGATGACGAGCAAATCCTTTGGAAGAGCCAAGTTTCCATTAAACATTATGACACATATTGGTGAAAAATAACTGTTTTCCCAACCTGGAAGCTGTAAGTAAACTATCATGTCAACATGACTCCTGCAGAGTCGTTACAGCCGACACTCAGCTCCAGAAGTACGTGGACAGTTACGACCTCTTTACACACCACCACAATGGATTTGAAATAAACGGATGAGACTGAAGTGTCGACTTTCAGCTTTAATTTAAGAGGCGTCACATAAAGATGACATTTAAGTGCAGTACATCCATTTTCCAGGGGCTCAAAAGTCTTTTAATGACAGACTGAGATGAAGTTAATTGGCCAGGCGTGGGTCATTCCCTCGTTACTACAAGACAAATGGAGTTGATATCTTGTAATTGCTGGTTGTTCGACTGGAGGAACATTTGGCAGGTCAGAGAAGATCTTAGTGCACGTGAAGGAGGCCACAGCAAACAACGTTAATCTGCAAGAGACCAAAAACTCGAGAAGACAACTAAAGCGGATGATCGCAGAATCCTTTCTGCGTTATACGACGTCAACTGAAGTCAAGAGGGAAGTTGTATCACTGCTGAAATTCACACCTTCATGAGTGGAAGAAGTTACCTTAAAAGTCTGTTCTGGAGTCAGATTCTCTGGACCGATGAAGCCAAGATCTACTTACATGTACAAAAAAAGAAAAGAAGAAAAGAAAGTCTGGTGGTGGTTCAAGGGTTTGAAACCGGTGAAAACAAAGCTGAATTTTAAAACTAAACTACTTAGAAACAGACGATAGCAGAGGAACAAATGAAAGATTCAAGGTCCTGAAATGATGCAGAGCCAGGAGCAAGAAGATTAACTGAAATTATGTTAATGTGGAGAAAGTTTAAAGCTGCAATTCTGGTTATTGACTGTGGATTTAACTGTAAATAAATAACGATTCTGAATAGATTTTCTGGCTAATTAAGCCATAAATATATATTTATGATAGCTTTAAGATTCTAGCATGGACTCAATAATTAGATTACATTTAAACCAACACAATTAATCTATTTTTTCCAGATCAGAGATTTTGAATCCCAACTGCAGTGTTTTATTAAACATTGTCATTTATTTCCATACAATCAGATATACTGTTGTGCTATTTTAATAAAAAAATAAAATTTAGCATGATGGTAGCATTTTATCATCAAACCAATGCTTCTGGTCGAATGTTTGCAATTTTAGAAAATTTTTAAAATCACAAATTCCTCAAATGGCAACTTTTTTTACTTGATATTGTAGCTTTTCATTGTAAAATACAGATTTTGCAAAATACCAACATTTTGACATGAAATTATAAATTTATGTTATAGAATCTTGAATTCAGTATCATTGCAACTTTCTGTCCTAAAATCAGCAATTCCTGCTGTAAAAGATGTGAACTTTGTTATTTTTGTTGTCAAAAGTAATTGTTATAAAATCTCATATTTCACCAAATTATGATATTATGACATATAAAATTAGGACTTTCTGTAATTTCATATAAGTGCCACTTTGTCATGTAATCATATTTTCTTGTATATTTTGCAAAACTGCAATTTCTTTTAAAAAACTTTTTTTTTTTGTCAATATATATCAGCTTTCACAAGATCACAACTTTTTAACTTCAAATATTACCTCACTCTCTAAAATTAAAAAAAGTTTTTATAATTTAGTAAAATAAAAATTTTCACAATCTCCTGAGTTTCTTATCAACAGCTCATTTTTATACGTCACAACTTTTTCCACAAAACTTGACAAAATTGTAACATTTTGACAATAAGGCAGTTTTTTTTTCTTTTTTTTTGAGTTGCATCTCTTTTGCAACTTTTGCACAAAAAAACAAAAACCCAACACATCACATCCCACCTTTTTGACATACAACCGCTATTTTTTACAGTGAAATAGCTTCTCAGCGGTTGTCCTGCAAAAAGGGCACTTGTAAAATCAGAGGGGGGGCTGGGGTGCTTTAGCGCCACGTGGACTCTGCGTGTGCACGTGCTCGACCGTTAGCACATGGCTTTCTGTAAGGAAAGACAAAACTGAAGACAGAAAGGCCCACAAGGAAGCAGCAACTGAGGGTGGCTGCAGTGAAGCCTGGCAAAGGGTTAACCTGTCATTTGTTTCACATCACCCAAACCCCCAACAAAAATATTAAATAACTTCACATCAATTGTGATTTTTAATGAGCACTAAAGTCAAAATCATGATTAGGTTGCAGCATCCATCATCATTTGTTTCTTTATGAACAGCAGAGGGCAGTAACATCAAACATAAACAGTCTGCTCAAATGAAGGAAAAGTGAAAAAGTTCAGTTGTTTAAAACACTCAACATTTAGGTGTCTGCAGCTCTGAACCGTAATCGTGTTTAGGCTCAGATGTTCAGACCACCTGTCTGCATTTGTGTTGTTCCGGTTCAGGTAACTTCCAGCTAAAAGTCAGAGAAGCAAAAGTAAGATAAGTAAGTTTCTTCTTCAAATGAGGTGGAGATGTGATCTGTTGCAGTCTGACGAGTCGGAGTGAATATCTGCTGTTTGATCAGCAGGTACAGATCTGGGTGACAGTTTTGAGTTCTTCTTTAGATCCGGGATCCAGGGAGTTGGCCTGAGAGGCTCCCTGTGATCCATCCATCATATTAAAGACCCGACTGACGCCTGTGAAGTGTCAGCCCAGTCTCACAAGCACACACAGAAGTTTCACAATAAAGGGGAAAAACTTCTAAGACATTTTATTTTTATTATATTTTTTCCCTCTTTTTTCTGCATGTAGAAGCGTGACATGGAAATTCTACCAATCTGCAACCGCGTTTTTATCTATATATTTAGGCTCTACACTGTTTTTGTTTGTAGGTCAGATAGACTTTTGGTTTGAAGTGAAAAACTCAGAAGAAAGTCAGAGAGAAGACAGCTGGAGGCTGTTCCAGTGTTGTATAGTAACAAAGTAGAAATACTTCCTTACCTTACTTAAGTACTGTTTTTGAATATTTGTACTTTACTTCATTACTTCTATTTCTGACGACTTTCACTTTTACTTCACTACATTTTCCAAATAAAATCAGTTCTTTTACTCTGATACATTTCCCATAAGCATCCTCGTTACTCGTTACTTACAAAAGAAAACAAGAAGAAATATGCTACTTGCCAACGGACAATTGCTGTTATTGTAGCTACTAGCCAATCATGTTGGAATACTGACCGCAAGACGTTAGATCATTGGTTAATCGAGTTATGCGACCGTGCAAATGAAAGCAGCAGATAAATTCCAAACTAACGTTACGTTAATTAACATTAGTCAGGACAAGTCTGGTCTCGAGTCAGGAGGCGACAGTGAGCCCACATGTATTATGTCAGAGATGGAGGTGACTGAAATGGTTCCCATCGCGACCAAACCAACGACAATGAACACCAGTGTCCGTACTTACGATGGATGTTATATTGGAGTAAGAGAGTCCTCATACTTAAATCCTAAGTGTCTGCTATGTCTACCCAAAACCAGAGATACTGGCCTTCAAAAACTCCCCATCCAGCCTGAGGAAGCATGTTGAGGTAAGTTAAATAAAGATTAATCCTGTGAGCTGCAACATTAGTTACTATTTTGTGATGATAAGTTAGCTAGGCTGTCCTGTTTAGAGTAACGTTAGTTATGGTTGGATGGAAGGCAGTGGGGAGATGACATGGTTTACCATGTGTATGTGTGTTAATCAACAGTGAAAACATAACGCTGAACATATTTATCACGGGCCTCGCGGGTTTTTGTCCTGACCGTCAGACGCTGAGAGTCTCTGGGGAGTGGGCTTGGTCTCGGCTAGTCTGGACACTGAACTTCTGCATGATGATTGGATGATCTGTGTGTGTTTTCTGGTGTTTTTGGAGACTTTACTGGTGTTTGGAGACTCTGACTAATGATATATTTTGCTAGAAAGCAGCTGATGAATATGTTGACAGTGTTGTTGAGTAGCTTTTAAATCATGCAGCTGAAGTTATGCTGAGCAAACGTCTCTCTCACTGCTCCGGAGAAGACATCCAAACCAACTTAAAATATATAGAGAGCTGACATCAGCAAAGAGAAAGAGGACAGTAACTGAGACTCCCTCCGCCAGCACCAAGAGGCAGATGACCACATTACTGACCACCACCTGTGCTGCAGGTCTCAGAGACCTGTGATGCTGAATA
>JBAMYA010000006.1:14134885-14148333 GCA_037176975.1 Arrhamphus sclerolepis | reverse complement strand
AGCTCTGGGTTTCTAAAGCGCCTAGAGATGACTTGTCGTAAATAGGCGCTATATAAATAAATTGAATTGAATTGAATATATATATATGTATATGTATATATTATGGACACTGACACGTATATATGTGTACATATACATACATGTATATCATGCAATGATTACACATAAGCAAAAGTTTAATTACTTTTTCCAACCAGTATCCAGAACAGTTTCATTAAATGATCAAACAACTGAAAGATAAACCTGCTAGAACAGTGTAATTGTTTTCTCCAAAATCTACCGATTTTTCAACCGATGCATCCATCAGCTTCCACTTGTCCAGGTTCAGATCGCAGAGGCAGCACCTTGAGCAAGCAGACCCAGACCGCCCTCTCCCTGGCCATCTCCTCCAGCTCCTCCAGGGAACAACGAAGTAAGTGTTCCTAAGCCAGTCAAGAGACATAATGTCTCCAGCGCGTCCTGGGTCTGTCCCAGGTCTGTCCCAGGTCCTCCGGCCGGATGGAAATGCTCAAAACAGCTCCTGAGGGAAGCATCCAGCAGGCTTTCTGACCAGACGCCTTAAGCACCTAAGATTGGCTCCTCTCCATGTGCAGGAGAAGCAACTCACCAAGCTAACTCATTTCTGCCACTTATATTCTAAATCTCATTCTTTGGGTCATTCTCGAAAATTCATGGCCAAGGACAAGGGTTGGAACATAAATTGACCGGTAAACACGGGGCGTCAGCTCTCTCTTCACCTCAACAGATCGGTACATTGTCCTCATTACTGCACATGCTACATGCTCCATTCTTCCTTCACTTAAACTCCTCCACTTGAGGAAACACCTCATTCCAAACCCAAAGAGGGAATTTTACCCTTTTCCAACTAGGAACGTTGGTCTCAGAGCTGGAGGTGGGTTTTTCAACCCACACGAAGCAGAAGAAACTCCAAAATAGAGCAGAATGAAGAGTTAGTAAGTATAGACATGAATCGACTAAAAGATTTATTACATGAGTGGACAGAAGCACATGGAAATAAGATGTTAGGCAGCCCCAAACTGGGAGGAAAGATTATGCGATGCAGCCGTTTTTGATTTGGTAGTCACTTTAGACAATGAAAAGTAAATAAAATATGCACTATGAAGTGAAGGAAAGTGTCAAAATTCGACTTCTTCTGTTGAACATCTCAAAGGAATAGTGGATATATTTTTGGCAGCTATGACTGTAAAACTATGGGTACTGCCTAATAGCTCATTTGCAGTAGGGACCCACTTCTTCTGGGTTTCTTTATTTTTTTATAGCTTTCTGTATTTTAAGTATTAATCCTGAGTATTTTTAGTGTACATAATTTTACAAAGCAGCTTTTTGAATGTTGTTTTTAAGCATCATGAGTCGACAGAATAACAATTCTAATGTAAAGAAGCCCACGTTTCTTTAACGTTCAGCTATCCTTGTAGAATTTAATGTTAGTTATAGTCAGCAGTTAGCAGGAGCTTGCAAGAAGCAGCTCTGCTCTATAAATTCAGTCTGCTTTTTATAATCTTTTTATGCCACTTATGTATTTTAAAGCAACACTGCAGAAGAATTGTGGGTTTAACTCTTTTTTTTTTGCTCTTGGGAGCCTCCTACAGTTGTAGTGTGGTCGAGCACGCTCAGAAATACAGCATTAACCAAGTGGTGCATGTGGATTTGTTTACCAGTGGCAGCCCAGTAAAACCAGCAAAGAAAGTGAATGCGACAGAGTTCAGAGGAAGCGTTTTAGTGTTGGAATGCAGCTGTGCAGTTAGCTGTGATGTAGCTTATATGCTGTATTTCTACAAATAAACATGCATCATCTGAAACTTTTTTGTGTGTGACATTCTGGAGTCAAACTACACAAAAGAACTACACACAGGTCATGACAGCCTCCTAAAAGAACAAACCAGCACCTGGCTAACAAGGACATGTGGATGCTAATGCAGCTGCGAATAAAGAACGGCTAAGCAACTCATTTTACTTCTTAAAACTAGCAGGAACTAGAGTCTGCAACCCGACCCGGGCCCAACGGAGCCCCAAGAACCACCTCAGGTCTGGGCCGGGTTGAGTGTTGTTTTTAAATGAATAATTCAGGCTTCTGTTGGGCCGAGCTCTCTCTGTATCGCTGCTGTTTTATTTTATTTTATTGGTCCTAAGCATTGATCAAGTCTACACAACAAAACACAAGTGTGCACAATTATTTCATTTTATTTTACTTTCTAGAAAGTGTTTTGTTTTTAAGACCACAGTTGACTTGTTCACTTGTAGTTAAATCTTAATTGGTTGTGAACAAACACCTGCGCTTTGTGTGGTTTGCTGGAACTCTCAGAAATATTTAGGCCTAATTTTAAATGTATTTAATTTCCATATAATATATTCCGTCTATTTGAAATGCATAGATTTGCGATAAAAAGACTAATAAACCAAAGACGTGGGTACATACTAAATTTTTTTTATTATTTATTAATTATAAATACATACATTTGTTATTATGTATTGAAATACATTGTGTTTGTTGGTATTTTTATATAAATCTCATTCTTAAGTGTTTCATTTACCTTTGGCTGAAAATTATGCATCACAAAAGGTTTATTAGCCTTTTAATGTTAAATCTATGTAATTCAGATCAATGGAACTCACACGCAATTGAAATACACAAATCTTAACAATAAGATCTAAATATTTGCTGGTTTTGTTTTGTTTTGGGCCGTTCAGTGATGTGATGTCATCTCATGTTCACACTCCAGTCGTGCAAAACGCTGTTTTTGAATCAGCTGGTTGTGTGACACTAAGTTGTTGATTTGAGGGTCAAAAATAAAACCAGAATGTACGTGCACATGTCCTTGAATCGGATTGGATTGCATTTTAGTCGGGTTTATAGTCAGGTTCAGGCCTCCACGTCATGAACAGTTGGCGGACTTGGGTTTCAAACCTGAGCAGACCACTAACAGGAACATTCTGGAGCTTAAAACAGCTCCAGCGCTGTCGTTGGATGGTGAGGAGAGCACATGTTCAAAGAAGGCACCAAAGCGACATGAATTAAAGCTGTTTTGAGTTGAGACTAAATATATGTTTGCAACAAAATCTAAATTAACTTAATGGAGCGATGTAAGACCAAATATCTATTTTAAGCATCTGACAAGACTTGTGTATAAGGTCCTTACAGACAAAAATGATCATTTTAACGTGTAGTCCAGGCTTCTGCCTATTTGTCTCGAAGTGGAAGTATACCATCCTCGATGGCAGTAACCAGAACCCACCAACAGTCCTTGTTATTCACTTTCTGTACACACACTTGTCTGTATCCATCTGTATCACTTTTTTTAAGCCTCATCAGAAGCTTAAATTATCAACTGTATAGCACAGTTACTTTCTTTTTATTTTCATTAGATGTTTTAGTCCCTGTACACTCCTTACCATCCAAGAACAGAGCTAGAAGGTTTTTAAAACGTTCTAAAATAAGCCAATAAAGCCTCAGCATTTTTAACTGTAAATCTAAGGGGAAACAAAAGTTAAAGCTTTGAAGGCTGCAGCCTGCTCTGGAGGACTTGAGCATGAGAAGGACAGATGTGCAGATGTTGCCAGGCTCCCGTGCGTCCGCGCAGACGCGCGCTGCGTCTTTTGGCACCGCCGGTTCTGGAAGTTGGGCGCCGTTGACGGCGCGGCGGGGACTCTGGCGGACGCTCCTCCCGCCTGCCGGCGCATGTGTGTTTCAGCCGTGATGCGACTTCGATCCGCATCCAGACGCACTGGCCGCCGCTGGCTGATGTTGCCCCCTCCCTCCCTCGCCGCCTCCCCCCGCCTCCTCTGCCTGCCCTCCCTCCTCATCTTGGTGGTGTTGTGCGCAAAAATCTCCAACGCCGGACGGACGGACGCAGTTTGACGGCACAAACGAGCGGCACTGCGGGGAAATATCAGGAGATAGAAAATTTTTAAAAAAGAAGAAAAAAAACAAAAAACACCACCACATCATCAACAACAACAAAAGCAGAAATGGATGTTTAAGCGGCATTTGATTCTCTTTTAAAACCTCTTCATTCTTTTTCTTTTTTTTTCTTTAACCTTGTGATGTTGCTTTTGCCCCGGGGGTGTTGATTGAACCTGCTCGATGTCTCTCATCAGTTTATAACCGAAACAAAAATGAGGATTTCTTCTCGCCTTTGGATTCTGTTGATGTTCTCGGGCTCATGGGGACTGGCCGCGGGTGCTTTCCCGAGCAGTGTTCAGATCGGTGAGTGTGCGCCTTCATGTCACATCCTCCAGTGGATAAATCATGTGAATGGATGTGTGGATGTCATGCATGCTGACACCTCAGCACTCCTCAAAGTGGGATTAGCTCGTCACATACACCGTCTTTGTCCATTTCTGTTCTCTTTTTCTTTAAAACATCAGACTGAGCCGGGCTTGCGTCCTCCGATGATGCTGTGCATGTTAACACGCGCACCTAATGCGCTTTGTATCTGCGGGCTATGGTGTGTATCCCAGTGCACTCCGCCACTGCAGCAGATCAGAGCGGCGAAGTGTGTGTGTGTGTGTGTGTGTGTGTATTCCCCATGCAGGCTGTCTGTGCATTGACTGCTGTTAACACACTGGCAGACCCCGGGTCCTGGCGCTGCCATAAACCACAGTCCCACAGGGACACCCCCCCCAGTTTGCCCTCCCCTCCCATTTTCCAAGCAGTTCCCTCCTTTTTTTTTAACTTCCAAGAAGGAAAAAGAGAAATCAACTTTGCCGGATATCATGGGAGTAAATAAAATGCTTTAATTCCAACGTTTCCAGTAAAAAACAAATAAATAAATAACTAAAAATAAAAAGCTTCCTCTGTGCTGATATCTTATGTGAGAAGGCAAAACATTCTCTTACTTTAACTTCTTTGTAGGTTTACCCTCCGCTGAACCCCTGCTAGCAGCAGAGTTGAGGCACATCAGAGCCCTTGAAGCTGATGAGAAATGACAGGCTGTTGAAATGATTCCCCTTGTCCTTTTTTATCAGTGCGATACTCAAACCCTCCGAGGAGGTTGGAGGTCAGGGTCTGTTACTGAATATCACCCCTGGATCTGAGGGCACTCGCGTGGGCTGGGATCCCCATCATGTTAAGCACGTTAGCAGTACATTTCTGCCTGTTTAGCCCAGATGACATGGATGACAGTTGTTCATCTACAGCTTTGTCCCTATCTCCAGCTATTTGTTTGACGCCATGGCAACTGATTATTCTTATTTGATCAACAAAGCTGCTCCTAATTATGGGAAATGCTGCTTATGCCATCCCCGTGACATCATGCTTCCCATGTCAGACCCGTCTGACCTCTGAGGGTGTAAAAATAACTCTGTATGCCAGTGTTTCTCCACCTGCCAGACTTCATTCAATTTTTTTACAGGTTTTGGGTGATCATTTTGAAGTAACTGTCACTGATGAATTCACACATATTTGTGTGTGTGTGTGTATGGGGGCGGGGGGGTTGTTTGTTTTTGTTTTGTTTTTTTTCCTGTGCATGCATGCATCCAACACAGCTGCCCCAGATTATATAATCCCACATTTTATTCATACCTTTGAAGGTCCATGATGGGGCTGCTGCAGCTTGTCCCAGCATGCACTGCATGCAGGACAGTCAGGATATCTTTGATGGAAAGTTTTTCTGAGCAGACCTCAACAGTACCATCCATCCATCCATCCATCCATCCATCCATACATATCCGCCCCTTCCTGTTCAGAGTCTCGGAGGTCTGCCGGAGCCGGTACTTCAGGTGAAAGGCAGGTTACACCCAGACAGGTTGCCAGTCCATTGCAGGGCTGTGCACCACTTGTAGCCCTAAAACGACATAGACGACATTCTGAAAGTTCACATAACACATGGGTACAAATTAAAAATCATTGTTCCAAGCAACGTCAAAGGTCTTTTAAGGGTTTGCAATAATTTGCAGCTTCTCTTGAGACTCACATGGACATAAATAATCCTGTAAACCGTGATCCCGTAGAAGAAACTGGGGTTAAACTGTTTCACCAGATTCTTGGACCATCTCACTTCCAGACTCGAAACGTTTTATTTGAAACAACTTTGGATACACAACAACAGGTTTGAATGCGTGGTAATCTGCTGTTTTCAGAGGATGCTTATTCACATTCACCACCAGTAATAGATGGAACGTTTGTGTGAAAGTCATTGTGGAGAATATCTCCAAGTCGTAAGACTGTGGTGTTTTTACTGCATCTGCGCTACACTGGAGGTCCTCTGAGCTTCTCAGAAGCGTGTCTCCCTGTTTTCTGGTGTTTGTGTCCACTTGCTACGAGTGTTAACCTAAAATCTTGGCTTCTGTTCCTTTGAACACTTCCCACTGCTGTTGGTTGGTTCCTATTGAGGATCAAAATCTACTATCTTTGAAGGAAAACCCAGAATCAGTAACCAACAAGTCCAACTCTTTAAATTATTTTTGATTTTTTTTTTTATCTGTGTTTTTAGTTTAGCTTTGTTTTCTCTCATCAGCTTTCTCTAGAATCTACAACTGTAGGAGATTGGCTACTTCATGTATCCGAAAAAAAAAAAAAAAACACACTGGAAAGAAAAATCGATTTCTTTAGCGTGTGAGGTGTAATTTCCCAACATATTCTAACAGATTATTCACAGGTAACATGCTGACACTGTTATTGATAATGTTTTTCTGCTGCTTTAATGTCTGCAGTTCTGCAGTTGTGGACTTAATGTCACTGAAGTAACAGCTACAACCCACAATTTATATAAAACGGAAATAGAAACACAATTCAAACATTTGTAAGTCTCATAAACCCATGTTTTATTACCAACAGAACATAGAGAACATATCGGACATTTTACTGTTTCACGACGACATTAGCTTATTTCAACTTTGATGGCAAGAACACATCTCAAAAAAGGTGGAACAGGGGCAACAAAAGATTGGAAAAGAAAATGGCACAAATGAAAAACAAACAACTAATTCGGTTATAGTGCATTTCCATGTACACATTGTGTGCGTACATCCGTAGCAGGTAGGCCACTTCAATCGTACGTGGGGGCGGGTCTATAGTGGCTCGCATTTATCTGTGAGTGGACCTGCATTACAGGGATTTGGAGGAAAGATTAGTAATCAGTGTTCAATTGTGACAAGCTGCTCGCAAACGAACCAGCTCGAGCGGATGCTTTTAAACGTAGGGAATCAGAAGAGCCGCCCAGTGAGAGCTGGCTGTCCTGTCCTGTCCTTTCATTCAGCTACCAGACTGCTTTTCCATAGATCATAGTTGCTAGCATTTAGCTAGTCAACACAACAAATATCCTCCCTGGACATTTCAGCAGCAGTTTGATTGTTTTCTTCTGGTCATGACGACACAATCAACCCAATGCGTTGAACACGTGTTGTCACAACATGTATGCATGAATGCACCGTTAACTGGAAACAGGCATGGAGCCATGACTGGGTGTAAATGGAGCATTTCAGAGAGGCAGAGGTTCACCAATCTGGAATGAATCAAAAGTCCAAAAGTGGCAGAGCAATGGGACTCCTAATGTCCACCTTCCAGATGTTCACAGACAGATGGTTTTGCTGCTGTTTTACACTTCCCAACTTTTTAGGGAATTGGGGGCTGTGGTAAACTGGGAAATAATGTGATATTTTTCCTTTTCTAAAGAGCAGCATGTGAAATTTTTTTGACACCGGAAGTATGTAAATTATTCCTAATATAGAAAAAATGTTGAAAAAAATAATAAAATCAGCGATGTCCAGCACCTGTGAGTCAGCGAGACCTAAACCTGTCACAGTTAAAATCAGATTCAAACAGAATGCCTTTTTACGTGACAACGCTTCTTCACAGAGGAACACTTTTTTCTGAAGTATACATTTTTTTAAGAGGTCAGCCATAAAAAGAACACAGTGGCATTTTGCTTAAAATGACATTTAAGCTAACCCATCCCAGGAAATATAGCCTGGAGACACATTTAGAAATGTGAAACAAACTGCTCCCAACACCTCTGACATTTGGAAAGCCGTGAACGGCTTGCTTGAGATATTTGTATATGAACGAGACAGTAATTTAAAATGACAAAAGGAGGGGATTTAAAAAAAGATGAGCTGTCTGTAACAGCGTAATGATTTATGACAGTGCATTAAAAAACTGAATGAAAAGATGTGACGATCTTGCAGGATGTTGGGCGAACATTAAAACCTTTTTCTTCCAGCATTCGTTTGAGATAAAGATGCTTTTACGTGTTGAGAAGACTATAAAATTGTAGTTATTCCTAAAGAGCCAAGTGCTGATAATTTGTAGCTTTAATGCTGAATTTCAAGCCACCGGATGTCACTGAACCATGAATACGTCGTTACCTAATCCTGTAATAGCCACTCCCACTGATGAAACCAATTAAACAGTCTGAAAACCTGATAACACTTACCTGGAAATGGTTGAAGCCTCGACAGCTCCAAAAACAACTCTAAACACGAAGCAGAGAATGTGTCTTTTTTTCCATCCAGACCTTTCTAGGGGGAAGACGGTCATAATTTGAATTCACCTATCTTTACAGTCGTGATGGACTGACACAATATTTGGTTCACATTTATGTTCCATGGAAGATTAAGCTTAATGTCTCTCCTCCAGCACCAGCAGGAGCCCAGAAGCCATTCATTCATTTTTCATAGCCACTTCAATCCTTTTCAGGGTCACCTGGGGATTGCTGGAGCCTTTTCCAGCTGTCACTGGTGAAAAGATGGGGTACACCCTGTACAGGTCGTCTGTCCGTCACAGAGCTGCAAAGAAACAAATGACACTGGTCGGGAGGATGTATGTTAGACTCCCAGAGACATATGTAAACTCCAGAGACTTGCCCATGACAGTATTCAGACCAGGACGTTTGAAGTGTAAAACTTGATACGTAAACACCTTGGAATCTATTGATTTTCTGCATTAACTTGTGATAAAAATGTGATCTGATGTTCCACAAAAATCTAAATTACTGCCAAACAAAACGCGCTTAAGCTGATAAACAGCTGTGTATTTATCGCACGCAACCATTAAACATTCCCAGTGTTGGAAGAAAATGTGACCAATTACTTCATGAGAGCTAATTGGGAGTCAATAGTTTGCACACCTGGTGCCCAATTAGTGAAATGAGTCTGGAGGTGCAGTTTCGAGCTACTTTTGATGCATAAAAGGTGCTCAAACGTTTTAAACTTGCTGTTCATTAGAAGCATATGCTGATGTGAGCTCTGAAGACATACGGTGAAAGGTAGTTGATCTGCATGAAGCTGCAAAGCGTTTGGGTTTCCATCGGTCCACCGTTGGATAGACTGTCTAGAAATGGAGAAAGTTTAGTGCTTTGGCTACCATTACTAGAAGTGGGCATCCTGCCAAGATGACTTTAAAGGTGCAATGCAGAATCCTCAGTGAGGTAAAGAAGAACCCCAGAGTAACAGCTACAGGCTTGAAGACATTGCTGGAACTGGTGAACATCTCTTCAGTGCTGGGAAGATGTGTGGACTGATGAAACAAAAGTTGAGTTGTTCTTGAAGAGGGTGTCAAATCCAGTCCACCGCTTCATCTCATCTGGCCCAAGAGCGCAACTAAAGACAGTCATGAACTTATAACTGGAACATTTCTGAGGAAATGTTTGATCCAGTTCTGACTTTAGAAAGTGGAATAACTGAGGTGGAGAGCAACTCGTCTGTGTCAGAAAGACAGGATTTAGCAAATGTTTGCAAAAGATTTTACGCTTAAGAAGTTGCTCATTTTTGTCAAAACCTGTGACTTTAGTAGAAAAAGTTGAAATTATGCAAAATTTGCAATTTTACAACTTTTTGTAATCTCATATCAAAATGTTGCAAAATAGGTGATATTTGCAATAAAAGTCATTTTAAGTTAAAAACTCACAATTTTGTGACATTTGTGATTGTACAATAAAGTCTTGGTTGTTGAAAAAAGTCTTGATCTTTCAAAATGTGCAATTTTACAACAAACTTTGCCCGTGGAAAACTTTAAACATTTTATTAAAATTGTGGGATTTCACAAGATAAAAAATGTGGTTTTAGTTGAAAAGTCTCAATTTTATGAAGAAAGGCACGATTCTTTTTTAAAGCTTATGACAAAATTAACTTTTTTTAAATAAAAAATAATTACATTACAATTATTAAAAATATTACAAAATTCATCATTTTACAACTAAATTAGCTTTTTAACAAAAAGGAGTCAGTTGTCTTAAAAAAACGTGATTATACAAGAACAATTTGTGACTTTAGTAGTACATTTTATGATAAAAGTCCCAAATTCTGTGAGATTTGAGATTTCATGACTAGTGGGAAATATGAACACACGGCTGAGAAAGTAAAGAATATCTGGCCCTAAACGGTAACCATGGTGATGATGTGGCCCAGGATGAAATAGTTTGACATCTCTGACATAGAAAAATTGTGTTTCTTCAGCAAAAATGGCCAACATAGAGGTGCTAAAGAAATGGAAATCCTGCTCCAATTCAGTCTTATAAAGTATAGTTCAATAGAACAACTTTCTCTCATTTGTGGTTTTTTGTAGGGAAACTCGACTCTCTCGAGTCTCTCGAGTCTCTCTTCGTAGGGAGTTGCGTTGTGTGACAGTGGACGGATTTTCCTTCGTTTCTATAAATAAGTCGGTGCTGCTGAGTGACCGACCTGCAGTTTGACCCTCCAACCACCACATATTTATACTTGTATGTTTATATGCCAGATTTTTGGATTTTTTTGTGCCTCTCCTCTCTCTGTCCTTCATCCTCTCTGTCCTGTCTCCCTCCTCATGTCTTCCTTTATCTATCTGGCCTTCAGCAGGAGGGTTCCCCAGAACTGATCCAGGTCCTGGTCCAGGTTTCTTCCCCAGGGGGAGTTTTTTCTTGCTACTGTTAGTCTTTGCCATGTGCTCGGGGGTCATGATCTGGTTTCTCTAGAGCCCAGAGGGAACCTGTTGTAAATAAGTGCTACATTAATAAATTTAATTGAATAGAACTTTGTTTGAAGGAAGGAGCTTCAATGGGTGGAGGCTTTTCCACGCTGGTAACCATAGCAACAGGAGTCATTGGAGTAGCTAGTGCCACAAGTTAAGTCTCCAACCACTCTGGTTGAAAACCAGAGTGGTTGGAGGTTTTCTTTTATTATTGTCACTATTTATTGATTATTTGATGCAATGCAGGAAGGCCCGATACCCATAACCCCTCTGTTTCTACCTCCCCAGAAGCTGTGGAACAAAATGTTTCCTCCCCATTCACACGGGGGCTGAACAAAGGTGCAACAGAGCCAGAATAACCACGCCGCATGTTTCTCATCAGACCTGTCTCTCTCTCTCTCTTCTCTGTCTTCAGGTGGTCTGTTCATCAGGAACACCGATCAGGAGTACACTGCTTTTCGATTGGCAATCTTCCTGCACAACACGAGCCCGAATGCGTCGGAAGCACCGTTCAACCTGGTTCCTCATGTGGACAACATCGAAACGGCCAACAGTTTTGCTGTCACCAACGCCTGTAAGTCACAGTTTAGCACCGTCCAGTAGTTTTCTGTTTGGATTACAGGAAACTTGGAAAATCTGGCTTTAGCATACAGAAAAGCTTGAAAGACAACTACATTGCCAATTTGGGCCTTCTAGGAAGAACTAATAAAATTTTAAGACAACTGCTGGCGTCATTTCCCTGCTGGTTGTACCCTTCTCATATTATTTTGTGGTGAGAATATTTTAAATGTTCTTAATACCAAACTCTACCATTCACTTTTATGCCCCTGATGTATTTTATGTGGGGAAAAAAAATGGCCGAGCATCTGAAACTTCAGAGGGTGAAGCTTTAGCTCCAGTCTGCCTCGTTCTAGCTGTTTATGACGGGGTGGATATGATAGATAGATGTGATAGACATAATTCCATCTTACTGTCACTGCTGTGGTCTGGTGGAGGAGACTGTAAAAGGACTTTTCACCGTAGAAAAGGAAAGTTTGTGATGAAGAGCTAAAAAGTCAGACATTTGACTAACTCAGGAGAGCGGGATTCAAGTCCTAACTGGGACTCTTCTACCTTTTCTCCTGAACGCAGCTTGATGTCAGATGTTATTTGGTTTGGATGAGGTTTAGGAAAAGGCGAAGGCTTTGGTTGAAGTAAACCCATTAAGATTAGAAGAGAAGTAATTCTCTGCTGAGGTAACTTTTACATACATGCCAACACGGGACAGAGCCTGTACCACGCAGAGCAGCGATCTTTACTTCCATGTAACTTGCTTGCTCGTAGACGGGAGCCAGAAAGAGCTGTGCCTTCCACCGTCCGATACATAAAAATGGCAGAATTCATTCATTTATTCAAAAACCCTGCTTCAAACATGTGCTGCTTCGAATGGCATCATGAAAAAGCTGGTTGGCAATTGATGTAATTTTGCTCATGTCAGTTATTTCAATTATTTATTTATTGTTTACATATGAATTAAATAACCATAGATAGTTAAACAGTGTTTTTTTTACATAGATTTCCAGGATTGCTAATAACACCTTGGATCAAAACCGACGCCAGTGTTAGCCAGCGTTCCTCCTTCCCCTGCTAGTCCATTGTCATTCTGCTCCTTGTTGTGCTGCAGTAACGCTCGTTTTCACTCTTTGGTTTTTACTTTTGGTTGATCCTTCCTCAACAGTGATTTTGGCTCTTTCTTTTTTAAGCAGAAGGACTTTGATTGTTTTTGCTTCCCAGTCTTCTGAATTTTGGTTCTTACATGACAGGGTTGAAGTTTGGATGGATGGACGGATGGATGGATGGGTGGATGGATGGATGGATGTATGGGTGGATGGATGGATGGATGTATGGGTGGATGGATGGATGGATGGATGGATGGATGGATGGATGGGTGGATGGATGGATGGATGGATGGATGATGTATGGGTGGATGGATGGATGGATGGATGCATGGGTGGATGGATGGATGGATGGATGTATGGGTGGATGGATGGATGGATGGATGATGTAGGGGTGGATGGATGGATGGATGGATGGGTGGATGGATGATGTATGGGTGGGTGGATGGATGGATAGATGGATAGATGGATGATGTATGGGTGGATGAGTGGATGGATAGATGGATGATGTATGGGTGGATGAGTGGATGGATGGATGGATGGATGGATGATGTATGGGTGGATGAGTGGATGGATGGATGGATAGATGGATGATGTATGGGTGGAGGAGTAGATGGATGGATGGATGGATGATGTATGGGTTGATGAGTGGATGGATGGATGGATAGATGGATGATGTATGGGTGGCGGAGTGGATGGATGGATGGATGGATGGATGATGTATGGGTTGATGAGTGGATGAATGGATGGATGGATAGATGGATGATGTATGGGTGAATGAGTGGATGGATGGATGGATGGATGATGTATGGGTGGATGGATGGATGGATGGGTGGATGGATGATGTATGGGTGGGTGGATGGATGGATAGATGGATAGATGGATGATGT
>JBAMYA010000006.1:14098148-14113752 GCA_037176975.1 Arrhamphus sclerolepis | reverse complement strand
GTGAGAACTCATTGGCTGCACAAACTCAAGGGAAGGTAACCAAGTCTTTCAGCTGCATTTGGAGTACAGGTAAAATCAAGTCTTCAAAAACAAAAATCTGACATTATCTTCAGTATCATACAAGAAAAAACTTCTTCGCAGGCTTACTTGGAGTAAAGGTAATAATGGCCACACCACAAACAAAAAACAAAGAAGATTGGTTCCGCTTAGAAAATAAACATCTACATAGACACAAATTTGCCTCATCATATTCATGTAAATAAAGAGAACAGAAATATCCTTCAATAAAATAAATCAAACAAAATATATTACTGATTTTAAACTCCCAATAATTTATCAATAAAATGAATTAACCTGTCTCTGATGGCAGCTACATGTAGTGGTTAGTGTTACACAAGCATTGTAGGACAAAGTATATAGAAAGTATAAAGTATAAAGAAAGCTAGTCAACAGAAAAGAAGACGAGCACTTTCTACTTTGGTGTGTGTGTGTGTGTGTGTGTGTGTCACTGACTTATGTTTTATTGGGGCAGCCACAGGTAGTGATGTTTAAAATAATTCCTTCTATTCTCTGGTCATTTGCCTGTTTGATGGTGACCAGAAGCAGTTTCTTCTGTCCGTTGGTCCTGTCTCCTGGAAATGAAAGTTGAATCCAGGTGAACAAGAATAATTCTTTGTGTTCAAAAGGAAAATACTTAAAATGCCACCAAGACTGTGTCTTCTAGGAGTCAGTTTAAATAATATATGTTTGGAAAATGAGTTTAATGTCCTGAGCGTGGACGGTCCTGACATGTTGCAGCTGGAGACTGAACCATCAAAATGTGATCTACAAGCAATGGGGCAATTTCAGCACGTACACGTCTGGATGAAAAGATTTTTAAAAAAGTAGATGTCTATGAATATAAAAGAATATAAAAGAAAACAATGATGTTTTGTGTTGACCAGCATTACTTGGGCTGGATGACTGCCTTTCACAGGATGCTTTTTGGTGCCTCTTATGCTGAAATATACAGATACATGCACATACTTATATTATGTATGTATATAAAAACGTTTTGTGGTAAAACACTAGCAGGAAGCACAACATGATGATTAATTACTGCGGAACATAGGTGGTAACTCACACTCATCCAGGTCTTTGCTGATCTGTACTTCTTTTCCCAGTTATTCCAGCATCAACACTCATTTAGCAGTCAGTTCTGATCTTTTCCTTCCCCATTTTGTCCTTTTGACCTTCCATCTTCTCTGCAGAGAGATCTTTCTGCCTGTTTACCCACATCACATCATCCACGAAAGGATAGATGCGTAGCTTCTTTGTTTCAGTGTTCTGTGATGTCCACTGCACAGCATCACACGAGTTCACTAAAGTGGTTTGAAGGTAGAAAATTACATAAAAATGAATGATCCTCAGTGTTTGACTTGTTGCTTTCATGTCTGCAAAAAGCCCCACTGGTGCTGCCAGCTCGAGGATAAAAATTACACAATCTTTTATGACTCCACGAAAGGAAATTCAGTTGTTTCAGTAGTCGTTGTGACTTGAATCTCTTCAAAGATTCATTGTAGATGGTTCTAGCTGTGTTCAGCAAGGACCTCCTGGAGAAGTGGATCTGAAGAAGCTTCTGACGGCTTTTCAGAGTTGAGAATGATGTTTTTCAATTTAAGAAGTATCATCAGCTCCAGAGTTTGCTCAGTTTCTGGCTCTGATGCTGCTCCCCCAACACACGACTGCAGATCAGATTGAACTCTCCACAACAGACTGACAGGAGATATGTAACATGTGGCTGCAAACACTGAGCTTCCTTCAGAGGTAGAGTCTGCTCGACAACCTAAACAACATCTTCGTTGTGTCTCCCGTCCCGTCTGTTGTTCAACCTGGTTCAATGGGGGTCAATGGGAATTGACTCAGATTCAGACATTTGAGCCCCCTGTGGTCGTTTCATGAACTGCACATATTGGTGCACCAGTCTTGACAACCACATCCAGCTCCTTCACTGATCCACAGAGGAGACGAACAAAGGTTTTGTCGTGTCAATTACTGCATGTTTGTGTCAGCTGTGTCCGGTGTATTTCGAGCACAAAGGAATTTGACTCGACTGGAATAAGACGGTGAAAGAGTGGCCAAGAAAAACACTCCCCTCCTCGTACCCCCATCACCCTGCGTCTGACACCAAGGCCTGGGGGTTTTGTATCCTCCACTGTTTGATTTGCACCAAAGGGAGATCTTGTTTGTTCTCCTCAATGCAGCATTTATGGTTTAAGATTCTCCTCACGACCTTCCGCTGGTCCTGAGCAGTGAGCTATCTGTCTCCCCCGAGCGAGAAAAAGAAAAGAAAAGAGACCAAGAAAAGAACAGTGATGCTGATCTGCCGACCGGGGGACCTGCAGCTCTTTTCATCCTACCAGTAAACAAAAAGAGAGGGTGGGGAAGAAGAAGGAGTAGAGGCAGCATACACCTTCTTTTTTTTTCTTTTTTTTTTAACCAAAGCTGGTCAACACAAGCATGCAGCATTTTATTATGAAGCAATCTGTCCTAATGAGGGTTAAATCCATCTGTCTGTGAGTGTAACCACAGCTCCACCTTGTGGTAACACACCAGTATGTCACTCAGCCATCCCACATCCAACTTGTCTTTTCTTTCTCTGCATCTTCCAGAACTCCACTAACTGATTTCTTTCTTTTGATCTCACTCTCCTCTCCTCTTCTCCACCCCGTTATCATTTCTTCTCTGGTATACTTTCTTTCATCCCTCATATTTTTGTCCATTATTTTCCACTTACTTGCCCTCGCTGCGCCGTTCCTCCCCTCTTTTTCCTCTCCAAGGTCGTTATCAGGGCGAATCGTGGGAGGAGTGTGGTGGTTCTTCACCCTCATCATCATCTCGTCCTACACGGCTAACCTGGCTGCTTTCCTCACCGTGGAGAGGATGGTTTCTCCCATCGAGAGCGCCGAGGACCTGGCCAAGCAGACGGACATCGCGTACGGGACTCTGGACTCCGGCTCCACCAAGGAGTTCTTCAGGGTGAGTTGGGGTCACCTGGTTTGATTGAAGGCAGGGAGACGCAAGAATTCAGTACATTTAACATCTTGGAGAGAACTGAACATCAACAATATGGTAAAGCAGTTTTAACGGGGGTAAGTATCCCTCTGTTGTTCCTGTTGAAACATGATCAAACGATCTGATTGTAGGAGATCTTAGTGTCAGAACAACAGGTCGCGCTTTTCACTATGCCAGTATTTATTGAAGAAAAATTCAGCGTCAAAAAGAAATGTCATGCGGACAATCCCACCTTCAAACAGTTAGTTTCCTGTATTTGTAAGTCTCTCAGATGGTGGGAATTTAGAAAAAAATATATTTTCCAACAAAAAAAAATGCAATTTTAAGTTGTTTTGTGACATTTGTGATTGTACGATAAAAAGTCTCTGTTGTTGCAAATTTTGCAATTTTATCACAAAAGTTTTCAAAACAAATTTCTTTAAAATTTACGATTCTGCGAGAAAAATAATTGTGATTTTAGTATTAAAGTGCCATTTTTTGTGAAATTTGATATTTCATTACAACAGTTCACTTCTTATGAGAAAAAATTGCCATTTAACAAAAACATTTTAATGAAAAAATACATTATTTAAAATTTTGTGAATATTCAAGGAAAACTTGTATTTTTAGTACAGAAGCCTGAATTTTATCATAGAATTTTATGAAATTTTAGATTTTATGGCAAACTTCACTTTTAAATTTGTTTATTGTAAATTAGGCCTAATTATATATATTTAACTAAAACTGACCAATAAAACTGAATAAAATATGAAAATTATATATAATTGTATTGGTTTAGAGTTAACTTTTATTCAGACAAAAGGTTTTTCAATACCTTTGACATATTTTGATGGTTCCTCAGAAATGTCATCAGATGGTGTAGTATTACAAATTAATTTTTAAAAATGTATTTTTTTTATTATTATTTTAGGACAAAAAGTTGAAATCATACAAAATTTGCAATATTACAGCTGTTGTAATTATATGTCAAAATGCTGCAAATGTTGATATTTTCCTACAAAAATATTGTAATTTTAAGTTAAAAAGTCCAAAAAAAATTGTGACATTTGTGGCTGATTGTTTGGGATGAAAAAGTCTCAATCTTTCAAAGTGTACAAAAGAAAAAGGTCATTTTAGTCGAAAGTCTGTTTTCTGTAATAAAAGAACATTAAAAAAATATGATGCTGATGAAGGATTCTACAAGGTTTGATGATCAGTCGTGCCTGTAATTTAAAATCCTTTAGAAACAGAAGGCGGGTACTTAGAGTTGCCCGCATGATTTTATAACTAATGGCATGGTAGGATGTTGTTTGTGAGAGACCCATCACAATCAGATGGTTTTTATTTTGTTTTTATTTTTGTTAAAAGATGGGGTACTAACTTTTTTTCTCTTATGTTTGATGATATTCTCAGGTTACGGGGCATTAGACGCATGTGTTTAATGCAATCTTTATCAGCTTCATGCAGCATCTTGGTAATATTTAAGTACATTTTCTTGGGAGCAGCACTTGTTTGAGGTCTATTTTCTGCAAGATGATGATCTCCCAAAGAAACTCTCATAAATGCATTCAGCAGATTAAGATAAACTGTTTTCCTTTAAATGTTTTCTCCCTTTCTAGAGGTACACTGTCAGGTCCAGGAACTGTATGACGCCTCAGGCTTTTATTTCTCTCTGTGACTGTTCCACTCATCTCTGTCTGTGGATGTTATATATTCCAAGAACATATACAAAGGTAGATTTAGTAAAAATCTACCTTTGTATATGTTCTATATAATCTACCCCCTCCGGCAGTGCTAAATTACATGCACAGTCCAACAATATTATGTTGTAGGTTGGAGTTTTAGCCTGAACGGATGTACAGTATGTAGTAAAGGAGTGAATTGGCAATAAATGAAACTGTGCTCTGCAGGCGTACATAATGCATAAACTCTAAAGAAGCTGGTTGTCTGGGAAAAAAAAAGAAGAAACCAGAAAGTGTGCAATTTGATGCTCCCATGTGGATTACTGACTGAATCCAGGCTTTAACTAGAGATATATTCTGGTTTTCATGATGAGCAACCTGAATATATCTGCAGTTAAAGCAGCAACAGCAAAAGTACGGAAAACTAAATTTATCTGCCTATCGATTTATGCCACCATGACAGTTGGCGTACGCATAGTGATGCATAAAAAAACGCCTTAAAACCCTCCAGATACTGTACTAAAAGGTGGCGGGAAGACGTTTTACACAAGAGGTATCCATGGCAACGTGTTGGTGATCAGCAAATAATCATGCAATAATCAAATACAAGACGATACTTTAACATATCCATTAACCATGTTTCAAAACTACCAATAGTTCTTCAGTCTCCCCTAAATAAAGGTAACAGGGTGGACGTGTTGCGCTATAACGCAGTTTAAAGAAGTCTTTGTGGCTGATGATGTGGCTGATCACTTCTTTTTTTATGTAACATTTCTATTTCGTGGTATTGGGCTGGACAAAGGTGGGTTTTTTTTTAAAACTGGTCCTTAAAAGACCAAAGTTGTTTGGTACAAGTGGTTGGATATCACAGTCAACTTCTCTCAGAAAAATAGAGGGCAAGGCAGGTTCATCTGTGGAGCACATTTCATACACAAAGGCAGCTCAAAGTGATTTAGGAAGGCAGTAAGCAAAAATATAAATAAATTAAATAAATAAAAACAACTTAACCCCCCCCAAAAAAACAGATTTGGACAAAAAAAAATTGAATAATCTTAGAATAGAGGAGTAAAAAGTACAGTAAAATTCAAGTAAATGTGTTTAGAGTTGGAGAGTTTATTCCATCCATGTCCAGCAGAGGAGCTGAATGTTTGGTCCTAACTGGAAGTTCTACCAGCTAAAGATCTCAGAGCTCTGCTGGTTTATGATCTACTAGAAGATCAGTCATGGATTCTGGTCCCAGTGATCTGTGAACTGACTCCACTTTACAGTCCGTTCTGTAACTGGTAAAATGCTTTCCTGGTTCTTCAACATGCAGGCTGTTGACCTGATGCTCCACTTTCTTTGGTTTGTGTTGCACCTCTCACACCCACATCTACCTATGAACCTCCAACTCCCCTCCCCCTCACAATCCCACAGCGGTCCAAGATCGCCGTCTATGAGAAGATGTGGGGTTACATGAAGTCTGCCGAGCCCACAGTCTTCACCAAAACCACGGCTGAGGGGGTGGCGAGGGTCCGCAAGTCCAAGGGGAAATACGCCTTCCTGCTGGAGTCCACCATGAACGAGTACACGGAGCAGCGAAAACCCTGCGACACGATGAAAGTCGGAGGCAACTTGGACTCCAAAGGCTACGGTGTAGCCACACCCAAGGGTTCACAGTTAAGGTGGGTGGAATAGTGTAACAATATGTTCTACGTGTTGTTATGGTATTCCACCTTCCCTGGTGTGCCGCCTTTTCCATCACTGTCTCCACTCACTGCTTGGTGCGGGTGTGTGGGGCAGTTTCTGTGTTTGTCTTAAGGCCGCTTTTAGACGTCAGTATTTGTTGCATGCTTGTGGAGCTCCGTTGTGATGATGCAGGGTGGATTTTATTTGGTTTTTCTCCTCCCCACAGCTCTCCACTCCAGGTAAGTCTCAGTGCTTGTGCTTGCTGTTTGAGTGGCATGCTGGAAGCTTTACTAGGCTCATCTGAAAATGTCTTACTTAGAAGGTAGTCTGCATTTTTATGTGCTAAAGGTAGTCTAGCGAGTTCCTCTTCAGCTTTCCATTGCAGTTGACTGTTTTTTATTTATTTTTTTGGGAGCCATCTGAATGCTCAGGCCTGGGTTTCTCTGCCAGGATCTGTCACCGCCTCCTACACACGGTTTAATTTACAGACCTGCCACATAATACTGCGACATTATAGTAAGGAGTCACACTTTCAGTCCACACACTCATCCATCAACGCCTGCCAACTGAGTCTCACTGAGGGCAGTGGATATACTTGCTAAAGGAAAAGCTGCTTCAGGGTATGCACTTCAGGTAGGAGAGCACTTTTCTAGAAAAGCTGAATAAAATTGTTATTTTAGAGCATAAATGCGTACACCTGCATTAGCTTTGCAGCCATCAAACCTCCAGTTTATCATAACGGTAGAACACTTGAGCAAAAATTTCACCAGTAGTACAACTTCCTGAAAATGCGATGAGGATGCTGTGTTTCTGATTGGTCGAATGTGTGGTTCTTAAAGCCATTCTACTATATGTAGCAATACCAGTTCTGACCACATGGAGGCATCTAGATCTGTGGACAAAAGAGTCACTGACAATACTGGGCCAATGAGTGGAGACAGTCTTGTAATACCACTTTGATCCACAAGAGGCACACTTTGTTGGGTCTCATGCTGGGTTCACACACTACGATTTCAGCCGTCTCAGACAGAAGATGCGTTATCTTGGAAAATAATACTTTGTAGCTCCGAAATGGTGGTGGTAGATCTTACTTTGAGACAGGAGCTTGGTCTTGAGACCAGATATCAGCAGTGTCAGAACTTAGGAGGAGTGTGACGGCCTGTAGCTGCCTCTACGATCTCTGTCAGCTAACCAACCAATAGGAACTACTATTCTGTGTAAACATCAGCGTGTCTACACAGAATGGTAGCCTAGCAACAACAGTACCAGATACAATGGAGAAATGGAAAGAAAAATCTGCAACACTTCTTTTTCTTGATTTGTATATTTTCCTTTCAAAGCACATGCAGGACTGTCCTGGCTCTGCCTCTTCAGGTCAGCACCGACAAATCAACAAACAGAAGGGCGTGGCCAAGAGCCATGATGTAGCCGCTAGAAATTGTAGTCCAGTCTGTTCCTATTGAGATCAACAATGCGTCGGACATGGATACACTGGAGGCCATTCGCTCTGAAGATCCCTGGTATCAGCAACTTAAAGCCACAACAAGATGAGTGTTTGGTCAGTTTTTGGAAAGGAAATGGTTCAGTAGCCCTACTGATATGAAGGACTTTGTTTACAGTGGAAGTACTAGTCTTCTGCGCATAACATACATCATCGCCAAACGTTATTGATTGGTTTACAGGTACACCAACGATTTTAAACTTCGGACCAACACCCACCAGGAACTAAACTTTTGCCAACTGCGACTAACCAGACTCTTTGCATGAATGAAGTGAAGTGCAAGAGTCTGGTGAGGACCAGGCTACATACAGACCACTACGACAATTACAACTTTAGTCATCGGTGCATTAGCATACTAGCAGCAACATGCTAATAAAGCAATGACACTGTGTTTAGAACCTGAAATACACTCTGATTTATTTCTGTCGTAGCTGTGATTCGACATATGTTAAATCACACAGTGGAACGTCCTTAAATTAATCATATACCAATTTCACGTTGTGCAATGGGACTTGAATTAATCGTGTAAGACTGAAAAAAATCGTAAAGTGGGAACCCAGCATTAGGCATGGGCTGAATACAAAGAACTGGACAACTCAATTTTCAATGCTGACAGGTCCAGAACTCCAGCCATACATGTTCAAGCAAGAACCAGGGTACAGACGTTGTGAACTGGAGGAACCGCAATAATAAAGATTCCATACTGGCATCTGTTTGAGACGGCTGTAAAAGCAGCCACATAGAAGAAATAAGGCCCTGTTCACAAGACTTGGACACTCCATGTTTATTTAGCATAAAGTCAAAATAAGACTGTCCACCATGTCCACTTTACACTGTTTCTCTGTTGAAACTTGCTAAGAGTTACGTGATCAAATTGTGCAGCTATGACCATAAATGTATAATAATTGAAATTAGTGTGTACATGTACAACTCCAGCTACAAAATGGTTTGGACCCTGTCTAAAAAGTAAACAAAAATTATTTTTAAATCTCATAAACCTATGTTTTTATCCAAAATAGAAAACAGAAAATACATCAAATGTTTACTTTTTTTTTTCCATGTCCAAACTTGGGACAGGGTGATGTTGACCACTATGGAGCATCCCCTCTTTTTTTTTATCAGCAGTCCACATATGTTTGGGATCTGACGAAACCAGTTGCTGAAGTTTTGGGAGCAGAATGTTTTCCTATTTTTGTCTGATTAAGGATCAATACTCCTGAGTCACCCTTATGGTACTTTTTCCAGTTCACCATGTAGTACGTAGTTTAGCATTGTCTTGCTGAAAGTTGCAAGGCTTTCCCTGAGAAAGATGTTTGCTGTATGGGAACATATGCTGCTCTAAAACCTGAATATACCTTTAAGCACTGATGTTAGGTGTTCAAGTTGCTCATTCCATAGACATCAATGCACCATAAACCAGGGGTGTCCAACTCCAGGCCTCCAGGACCCCCGTGTTTCTCTGCCACAACACACCTGATCCAAATGAATCACCATCAGCTTGTCATCCAAGCCTGCACAAGTCTGCGACACATTCATTTGAATCAGGTGTGTTATGTCAGGGAAACATGCAAGACATGCAAGACAGGGGTCCTCGAGGCCTGGAGTTGGACACCCCTGCCATAAACCATCAAAGATGCCGGTTTTTAAACTTACTGATACTTTCAAGGCCATCTGGTTTCTTATCAGTATCAGTAAGTTTAAAAACCAGATGGCCTTGAAATATACTGCATATGTTAGATGCCATATTCACTTGGACAATAGAGGTGCTCGTGTGGACGAGTGCCACCATTACCCACAAGCATCCAGTCGTAGCTACAGGATCCAATGCTCCATGTTGTCAAATGTCGCGGAGGACATACAAACATAATGTTGGTGTATATTTTTCCAATCATGTTACTTTCCTGATGATAATTGACCTAATTAGTTGTTAATGTTGTTTCAGACATTGCTTATCCAGCCTTTTATTGCCCATGCCTTTTATTTATAAGTGTTGCTACCATCAAATCCAGCATGAGCTAACATTTAACATGAAATGGCAAAACATGTAATGACAAATTTGATATGTTTTCTAAGCAGATTTGCAAGTCATTACATATTACAGTGGTACCCTGAGTTACAAGCCATCACTCCGTTGATTTATTTATATTTTTTGCTTTGACTTGCGAGCAGAAATTTGAGTTACGAGTTATGAAGCTTCAGGCTAGTTAGCGTGCCAGAACCCCGCTTGTTCACTTCACTTTGTTACCTGACCAAAAAAGCAGCTCTTGTGTTTTGCGCTCACATTTATGCAATTGTTTAGCCAAACTTTCAGAGTTCATAAAGAGGAAACACCCAAAAATAAAGTGCAACTGGTTTTGCGGCTACGCTATATAACGCCACTTGCTTCACTCATTTCTGAAACATTCTGAAAGTCAGATTAAACAAACCTCCTTGGACAGGTTTTTATTGAAACACACTGCAGATAAAGTGAGGAAAGCGTGGCGAAAAAACCAAATGTCCTCCTCCTCCACCTCCACCAGCATCTTCCATCAGTCCAAGCATCTGATCTCCAAGATAAATACACTTTATAAAACCAGTTTATTGCTTTGCATGCTCTTCTATTATATTTTGTTGTATTCTTATACAATGTTAACGGCATTTCCATTCATTTTAATGGGGAATATTGATTTGACATGTGAGCTACTGCCTTACGAGCTCTGTCATGGCACAAATTAAATTCATAACTCAAGGCACCACTGTACTTCTATTTATTTTAGTGTCTGTCCCATTTGTTTTGGAAACGGGGTTGTAACCAGTTGTTATTTGCTTCTCTTTTTTTTTTATTTTTATACTAGCGTTATTATTTATTTTCTTTGGTTCATTGCCCATATTTCACAAATTAGAACTTCATTTTGTTTTTATATTCTTTCCTGCAGTGATGTTTCCCAAATACCCTTCCCCACTCTGACCACTAGGGGTCTTTACCCGTATACCTGTCAAAGTTACAGATGGGAGGCGTACGTACGTGGAAACCAGGCATGACTTTGCTGGTGCCAGTTTTTGGTCGCTGCTTTGGCCAGGAGGAGTACCTGACAGATTACGGTAGTTCCCTTCTCCAGGCCCTTCAACCTTGTTGTTTTGGGGATTATCATTTTCTGTCAGCCACTCTTCTGGATATCAGCGAGGAAACACACCACCAGCTAAAACAACAACAAAAAAAGACCCGGCAGCTTTGGAAGCTGAGGCAGATCTTTCACATGGCTCCACAAACTGAAATATCAGCTTTGTGCTTTTCTGTTTCTAATGTACTCACATTTTCTGGATGTTTTTATGTTAATGATTCAAATAAAATAAAAGGATGGAAATCCATGCTGAGGTAAATCTCTCTCTCTCACTCTAGCTGCATTATCTCCAGACGTTACCTCAGCAGCCTTCAGAAAAACCCATGAAATTATGATGCATAGTTATTTTAAAAAGCTTTTCAAGGACCATTTTTTTGCAAGTCGGTGATGATTTTCCAGATCAGCTTAGTGCTTAGAAATCCCCTTGAGCCTTGAATTGGCAGACAAACACACACTACATGCGTTTCTAAAACAGGTCCAACATTTCTTTCCGGCTTGGCTCTGGCTGATGTCGGTACTCTTGGACTGACAATGCAGTTTGCCAATATATAATGTTCTAAATTGGATAATTAACTTCTTGCGAGCAGTGGTTGCCAGTTTATTCAGCTTTTGTGCTTTAAAGCAGTAGTTTACTTATTTTATCCTCCATGCCAAGCAAAGCATTACAGTTTAACGATATTGGTGCTCACCAAAGTCAGTATAATCTGTGTTGAGGGAATTCTAGTCTCTTTTTTTAAATATACAAAGTATAGTGTAGTCTACATCATTAAACAGCATTAACTGACCAGTTTATGGGTCCTACTTCTCTTAGTTACTAAATCAGCATTTATTCTTTGCATTTCAGCATGTGTCGAGCGTAAAACCAGAATAATGTGAAAATGATTGCTGGGAAAAGTTATTTCTTGAACACATTATGTGCAGTTTCCCACTGAAGTGAACATAAACCAGAACATTCTCATTCACCATTTATTTCTAACTCTCGGGCATTAGTGTTTGGCAGGGTATTGAAATTATTAAGAGAAAAAAGAAAAAATTGAAGAAGAAAAATTGAGAAAAATTGTTACGGCCCAGTTCTTGATCATGAAGTTCAAAGCGACGGAGTTTTCAAGCATAACAGATCAGCCCAGAAAACAGCCTAAAGCCTGATTTATGCTTCTGCGTTTGCAGCTATGGCCCCTACACGGACTCTGGCGTTTATGCTTATGCATTATTGTTACTGCAATTCCACCACCAACCACTAGGTGACATTGTGGGCTCTTTTTCTGCAGCGCTGTAGCTCACTATATGCAACGGAGATAATAAAGTATATTTTTCACAAAAGTTAGCGCAGATAAATGTTGGGTTTTTTTTGTTTTTGTTTTTTTAAATTAAAATATTGCAACAAGCTATTGTTTTACCCGACTTGAAAACGACAAAGAAGAAATAGCGGCCGGAAATTTTGAGACAAAGAATAACAAATCAACCAGTCTCATTCCTTGTCGTCCTTGTCGACTGATGAATGGTTACATTTGGAGAAAGGTGCATGTCAGACTACGCCGGCGGTGTCAAACTCAAGGCCCACGGGCCAAATTCGGCCCACCACTTCATTTTACCTGGCTTGCGAGTGTGTGCAAAGACAATCATAAACGTAGAACTAGAACATTTCTGAGGACATGTCGGTGTGACTGCCCATTTGATTCAGCTCTGACATCAGAAAGTGATTTTAGAATTATGATTTTTTATGACCTTTAATTTCATGTGGAATTGTCACAATTTTGTGATATTTCTGATTGTAAAAAGTCTGTGTTTTTTGGGTGATTTTACAAGAAAAAAATAGACTCATATGAAAGTCTCCAGTTTTTGATACAGGTCAGAATTTTGTGAAATTTGATATTTCAAAAAAAAATTATAAAACAAAAACAAAAATTTAAAAATGGTGATACTGCAAAATTAGGCTTTTTACTTCTTTTTTTATGAAAAACAAAGACAATTTAGTAGTTAGACAACTACATCTTGCAACACTTAAAAACAAACAAAAACAACCCAACAACATCAAAACAAGTAACCAAAGAAAGTCAGTATTTACATGAGAAGCTATATGTCACTCAGGACATTTCATCAAAGGAGAGAGATTTGCGTGTAGCATGCACTTCGGTCCTTAAATAGGATTAATGCACTTTTCCACCCTTGTCCCCTCTCTTACTGCTACTCCTCCCTCCCCCTCCCCCCTCTTCCTTTCCCTCCCCCTTGAATTGGACGGCATACTCACCCCTCTCACCAAATATGCTTTTTTATCGTTTTCAAGAAGTGCAGTTAACCTGGCAGTGTTAAAACTCAATGAACAAGGCCTGTTGGACAAATTGAAAAACAAGTGGTGGTACGACAAAGGAGAGTGTGGCAGCGGAGGCGGTGGCGAGAAGGTTAGCCGCTATGTTGCTATGCCCATGTGACCTTGATATGGGTAAAAAAAAAAAAAAAAAAAAGAAAAAGGAAATGTTTGTTGGTAACAGGAGCATCTGCCGGGTCGACCTCCGAAAGGAACGCAGACGACTGGGAAACTTTGAATCTGAAGAGGAGGGCGAGTACTGCTGAAGCAGAAATATTTGCTCTTCTGCTCACGTGGTGATCGATAAGAAATCTGAGACATGGTTATTAGTGAATTGATGAGCAAAAGAATTTGACTGTGACGCAGGGTTGAGGTGTAGCGGGGTGTAGCGGGGTGTAGCGGGGTGTAGCGGGGGAGCATTAATGAGCCAATAGTTTTGGTTCAGCAGTACGAGCCTCCTTGGTTGTTGTGAGAAAGGTCCCGGCAGTATGCGCCCGTTCCAGAAAAGCGATGCAGCCGGGGGCCCCACGTTTATATGTCTGTTAGCTCTGAGGACCCCCCCCCCCTTTACTCCCCCAATCAACCCACAACACCTCAATCAATGAGCAAAGAGACATGTACGCTCAGGTGGGGCCCCTTTCTTGGCTTCGTCACTTTGTGAAGAGTACTTAGCTGCTCTTGTTGGGCTTCTTCTGACTGAATAACATAAAATAACATGTCCTATGATGTTATTTATGTTATTTTCCCCCACCCCGCCCTTCCCTGACCCTGTGATTTGAAGAACGCCCGTAAACCTTGCCGTATTGAAACTGAGTGAAGCAGGAGTCTTAGACAAACTGAAAAACAAATGGTGGTACGATAAAGGGGAGTGTGGACCCAAGGACTCTGGAAGTAAGGTCAGTCTCCACCAGCCTGGGAGCCTCCCCTCTTCTCTTTTGTCTCTCTGCACTCTCTTGGCAGTACTGTTCTGTTATTGCAGCTGGCCGGCCGATAAGATAGCACACGCAGAGTAGCCTGAGACGTGGCCAGGTAGAGACTTAGCTCGAGGGATGCAGCATGACAGGCACAAGGCATGAACACGACTGACGTCCTCTTTACAGCAGCTGTGTCGTGACTGCAGACAGAGGCTCACAAAACCTCACTGGTTGACACCAAAGATGCTCCCAGGGCATGTTCAGACGCTGTATGTCACACAGGGTACCGATAGTACTGTATGCCTCGACTGTAGCAGCACACTGGAGACTGAACAACGTTGTTGATGCACCGGAGCATGGAGAGAGTTTTAAACGGCATGCCCCTTCCACATCAGCCGTGTCCTTTTTAACACTAATGATGTGGTTTACTTCATCAGAGGGAGATAAAACTGCCGGCAGGAAGCAACAGTCAGAGAGATCAACTGCACCGAACTGAACAGCAGCGGCACAGTTAAAACGTCAGTGTGTCCAAATGACAAAAAAACAACAAAAAACGGTTTTCTGACTTACCTGAGGCCAGCACATGGTTTCATACCGAGGATACGAAAACATCTCTCACCAAGAACAGATGGAAATCACCTATTTTTTTTCTTTTTTGCATAAAACCGTAATACAAACACAGAGGAACAACAACATGACTTCTTTCCTACTTAAACTAAATAAAGCAAGCATGTGGGCAATACTAAGTACCCCCTGAGTGCTTCCACAATCATCAGTCTCTGATGAACTGCAGGTGTGCAGACCCCCGTAGAAACAGGACGTTCTGCCAGTTTGCTGGTGGTGTTACTATAATGTCAAGAGGGAAAGACATAAGCAGAGGTCTTAGCACTTACTGCTGCACAAGAATCTGGAAGGCAAAAGAAAACTATTTCCACGCAGTGTTGATCAGTGAAAAAGAAAGTTTATTGATCAGTGGAAAACATTCGAGACAGCTGTCAGTCTTCCCAGAGCAAACCTTTCCCCAAACTCACACTATCCAACGCTCAGAGAAATATACACACACACACACACACACACACACCTCAGAACTTCAAGGACTCACCGACCAGGATCAATTTTCAGAAGTCCAAGTACAGTTTTCTTTTTGTTACAGTTGCTCCTACACATAAATGCTTAGGATAAAAGAGTACTATAATTACTAATTTAAGTTCAAAATAAAAGATTCATAAATTGTATCTCTAAAATATACAAACATAGATTTGGATAATTAAAATGTATTTTTATACCATCAATTACAACACAACTTGTCTCCAGGCACTTCAAGATATATAAACTATATGGAATATCTATAGTAAAAACAAATGTGTTTTTCTATATATATATATATATATATATATGTC
>JBAMYA010000006.1:14079610-14091680 GCA_037176975.1 Arrhamphus sclerolepis | reverse complement strand
CATAGTTGAGGTTTATCTATGATGGAAATTACAGGCCTCTCTCATCTTTTTAAGTGGGAGAACTGGTACAACTGGTGACTGAATACTTTTTTGCACCACTGTAGGGTAAAGATATAGATAACAGAAGTGTTCTTACAAACAAAATATTTTATTCCCCTCTGGATTGTTACCTTTTAAGAGAAAAAAAGAACAACCTACAACACTCTTAGTAGTCACTACTTTCTCCTTTATTCTGAACAAAAAGGCAACAAGCGTTGAAGCTCATCCAGGCAAATCATTTTGTTGCAGTTCCTCCACTGACCACTAGGTGCTGGCTCCAAAACACACAAAACCCCATCTCCTCCCATTTAAAAAGCAGCCTCCCAAATGAGTTTTGGTCTCCAGTTAGATTAGACATCCATGACACCAGTATATGGCGTTGAATCGTTTTGTACCACATCGCATATATTTATATTAAGCAATGAAGCTGACCAATCAGATGCCTGAACATCGTTGTCAGTCAAGCACATCAGGTGCTTAACTGAGTTGCACACCAACTTTGTAGAGTCCTAGCAGAGGGGAAGGGACACACCCCAGGCTGTGGCATAGGTGTGATTTGTCTTGTTAGTACTACCACTAAATTACTTTTAGAAACTATTTTTTGGAGGGGGCTTCCAAGTTCTGTTGTGTTGTTTTAATGGTGCAGAACATCATACCAACAGGGAAGCATGGTGGGGGTAGCACTGTGCTTTGGGGCTCCTTCTTTTCAGCTGGATTAAGGGGGCACGTGTCATAATAGAAGGGGAAATAGCTGTAAATACCAGATTTTAAAGAGCTGAAACTGAATTTCAACACAGAAATGACCCGCAAGTACACACCAAAATCTAGATGTGTGACATTAATGAAAGACTTGAAGTAGTTTTTCTCTGGATTTCTGAAGTCTGACATTTATTTTTCTGGGGGTTTTTTTGTAAAAATATATTTTAAAAGTATGCAACATCAAAAGCAGCTTTATATCGTGTGAGAAAATGTTTTTTAAATCCTAAAAGTTCATTACTGCCTCTAAATAATCACGTGCATAGAAACAGTTTATTATTGAGAAGACAGAGAAGGTAACACACAAGTTTTCCTTGGATAACAGCTTTAAATGCTACATTTGGTTTGGAAATTATATTTACAGTTTTCACGGCTGCAGTGAACTGAGGCTGTGACATCACTGCCCTCTAGTGGTCAAAGTAAGATGCCAAAACCAGGGGACACACATTTAAGACGACACCAGACCTTTTTCAATTTGAAGTTTAATGTTAATTCCATGCTGTGTTTCAGTAAGAATACAGATGGTACTTGTGGCTCCGGTGAGAATATCCAGTAGTACAAATCAGATTCACGTTACACATACTGAACAGAAGGAAGAGAAGAAACGAGATAGAAGAGAAGACATGAGACGAGGAAACCTGAAAGAGTCAGCGGAGTAAAGATACAGCAGGCCTCCATTTCCCAAACTGTTTTTTGTTTTATAGTGCCAATGCAAAACTGCATTACATTACAATCAGAGTGTTGAGCATTCCCCTCCCACGCACACACACACACACACACACACACACACACACACACACACACACACACTGTTTAAAAAGCCATTACCTAACTATCTATCTGCCATTAGCGAAAGCGCTACAGCCTCCCAGCACGATACTTGGTCCAACGTTGGACATAGCGATGCTCAGAGAAGGGGACATTCTGGTGTTTGTTGCTAAAACAAATACTGATGAGCTGAAGTAGCAGGTTTTTCGTAACCATAAAGCAAAAGAGGGCACTTTGTTCTTCCTAAAAAAAGCATCCCTTTTCAACCTTCCACTGCTGCTTTATTCCCTAAACGTGTTGACTAAAGTCTGACAGCACGGACAAGACGCCAGTCGTAAACAATCACACACACACGCACACACTCACACAAGAAAACCAGTTACGTATCTTTAAATAAACTCTTGCATACGTGTGTTACAAATACAGGCAAGCATACTTGGCAACAGATGATGCAGCAAAGTAAAGCAAAAAAAACAAACAAAAAAAACAACGAAAAAAAAACAGTAAAAGAGGACATGAACCTTAAAGGGAACAGGCTTGCAGAACGAGTCGTCGGAGGTGGGACCCCTGGGTAGAGGAAACGAGGGTTCGAGCGTACAGGGAGGTGACGTGCATACGAGGGAGGAAGGTAGGAGGTGAGGAAGAGAGAGGGGGAGAGAGAATGAGGGCTGAAGAATAAAGCCAGTGGTAAAGTGGCTGGGATAAGGAGCTAGTGCTGGGGGGAGGAGGAGGAGGAAGAGGAGGGCTCATCGGTGTTGTTCAGTCTCACTGGGCTTCATCCTCTGCATCTTGCAGTGCTTCTTTGTTCTGTTCTTCACCTGAGAGAGATGAAAAGCAGACGTTCTTAAAGTCACAGTGAAAGACCAAACTACATTTCCCAGAATTCAGCTCCATCTCCCGCAACTTTTTCATGGAATCAAAGGATGGTCAGAAGATGGACCATCCATCCTGTAGACTGGTTCCCACTGTGGGGTGAACACTGGTGTGGCAGACCTGCAGTCCAACCACCACATATTTATACCAGATATTTGTATATTTCTATCCCTCTCCTCTCTCTGTCCTTTGGCCTCTCTGTCCTGTCTCCCTCCTCATCTCTTCCTTTACCCAGCTGGCTATCAGCAGGAGGGTCCCCCCTAGAACTGATCCAGGTCCTGGTCCGGGTTTCTTCCCCAGAGCAAGTTTTGCCACCATTAGTGTTTGCCATCTGCTCTGGGTCCTGATCTGGGTTTCTCAGAAGTGCAGAGAGACAACTTTGTTGCAAAGAGACACTATATAAATAAAACTGAATTGAATAAAAATGAGTGAAGAAAAAAAAATTCAAACCAACTTTGAAAATTGAGTAATAAATGAAACTATTTTATGAGTTTGGCTAGGTTGTGCAGAAGCATATAAGGCACAACACTCACCAGACACTTCATCAGCTCCACCTGATCAACGGCTCGTTAACACAAATATCTGATCAGCCAATCACATGTCCACAAATCAATACAGGCGTGTAGAGGTGGTCAAGACAACTGGCTGAACTTCAAACCAGCATCGGAACGGGGAAAAAGGGGGATTTAAGTGACTTTGAAGGTGGCATGGTTGTTGGTGCCAGACGGGCTGGTCTGAGTGGTTCTGAAACTGCTGATCTACTGGGATTTTCACCCACAACCATCTCCAGGGTTTTACTGAGGATGGTCCCAAGAAGAGAAAACATCCAGTGAGCAGCTGTTGTGTGGATGAAAATGTCTTGTTGATGTGAAGGGTCAGAGGAGACTGGGCAGACTGGTTGGAGATGACTGGAAGGCAACAGGAAGTCAAATAACTACTGGTTCCAACCAAGGAATGCAGAAGACCATCTCTGAACACAACATGTGGAACCTTGAAGTAGATGGTCTACAGCAGCAGAAGACCACACCAGGTGCCACTCCTGTCAGCTAAGAACTGGAAACTGAGACCACAATTCACACAGACTCACCAGAACTGGACCATGGAAGACTGGAACAACGTTTCCTGGTCTGATGAGTCTGGATTTCAGCTGCAACATTCAGATGGTAGGATCAGACCACCATGAAAGCATGGATCCATCCTGCCTTGGATCAACATTTCAGGCTGGTGGTGTACTGGTTCTGGGGATATTTTCTTGGCCACTTTGGGCTCCTCAGTACCAACTGATCCTGGTTTAGATGCTGCAGCCTACCTGAGTACTGCTGCTGACCATCTCCATCCCTTCATGACCACAGTGGACCATCTTCTGATGGCTACTTCCAGCAGGATCATGCACCAGGTCACAAAGCTCAGATCATCTCAAACTGGTTTCTTGAACATGAATGACAATGGACTCCAGTGGCCTCCACAGTCACCAGATCTCAGTCCAATAGACCTTTGGACCGTGGTGGAACGGGAGACTGTCATCATAGATGTGCAGCCGACAGATCTGCAGCAACTGCTGATGCCGTCGTGTCAATATGGACCAAAATCTCTGAGGAACGTTTCCAAGACCTTGTTGAGAATATGCAGTGAAGACTTAAGGCAGTTCTGAAGGTAAGACAGGGTCCAACCTCCTAGTAGCACGGTGGACCTGATAAAGGGGCTGCTGAGTGTAAACTGCACATTTTTATAGCGTCTGTATGTTTCAACATACTAAAGGGAAACAAAAAAAAGTTCCAACACTATTCTGCAGTTTTTCCACATAGAGTTGAGTTTTCTAATGAGAAAACATCTGATTCACTAATCTGGCACAAAATCAAATGTTTACTTAAAAAAAATAAAATCAGTTCATCAAATCAAAAACTAAATTTCAGTCTCCACCACCAACTTCTCACACAGTCCTCACTTTAGATGTTCAGAGCAGTGACGTTTGAAATGAGGACAGACTGGCAGATAATTAATATTGATTCGTTAGAATTTGATCAATTAGGCACTCGAGAAGAGAGAACGAGTGTATGACCAAACGAGAGGCAAAGTCTAATGGTGCAAACGTTCTGAAATCATCATAAATAATCCATATAAGAATATTTTTATAAAACATGTACACATTAGTCCAACTCAAACAGAAGACGACTTAAAAAACCTAACAGAGATGAAACTTCGCTCTGATGCTCCACAGTCACTTTTTTTTTCTTTTTACTTCTGGAAGCTCTAAAAGTGTTTTCTTTTTTGGTCAGCTAAAGCAGTTCTTAAAATAAAATACAGTGTTTACTCTCAATTATATACACATTTGTACATACACACACATACATATACATATAGGTGAAGCAAAATACAAAATATATATGTATATATACATATATATAGATATGTAAAAGTTGTAATTTTGGAAGAAAAAAAAAGAAAAGACTCACTGAAAGACATGATCAAGTTTCCATTTCAGAAACATTTTAAACAGTTGAGCAGAAATGTGCATGTCTCTGAGAACTGTGTCAAAGATGCAAAGAAATGCTTCAATCGTGCTTTAAAAAATTAGAAGTATTGAACATGCAGGTCAGTGTCTGTGGTTAGATTTAGTCGTCGTAGTGACGGGGAGGGTGGTGGAACCTGTTCAGCTGGTTACTATGGAGACAGCTCAGCCATCCACTATAACAAAGATTCACAAGCAACACAACAACCGCCCCCCCCACCACAAAAAAAAAAAAAAAAAAAACATGACTCAAACAAACTGTGAGCATCTAATTCCACACATAATATTCAAATATGCTTACGATTCAGATGCAAAGCAAACTAATGAAACAACATTTCATTTAATCCATCAATCCTGGTTCAGGTGAAGCTGCACCTTCTCAGTGATTGTTTTGTCGCTTCTACCAGATTGACGGAGACTTCCGGACATTTCAGCCCCTGTGAGGTCATTCACGGCGCTGCTACACAATCACGCTGAAGACACGTTGCTATGTTACGTCTGTGACCCAGCATGCCAGAGTTGTGACAACTGCGTCAGCGTTTAAGCAGCTCGGTCCGCGGTGCCAGCTCCCCCTCACAGATCTTTCAGCTCTGCCACTGGCTCCACGCTCACAGATGCGGAAAGTCTTCACAAAGACGGATTAGCGACAACCAGTGTCTTAGGGTCAGGGTGGGGGTGTCAAACTCAAGGGCCACGGGCCAAATCCGGCACACTGCTTCATTTTATCTGATGGCAAAGATGAGATTTCAATGCGACTGACTGTTGATTCAGTACCGGCATGAAAACGTGGAGTAACTGAGGAGGAGAGCAGCTGTTTACAAGGTCAGGACTTAGGAAACCATTTAGGAAGGAAAAAAACAAAGTTACTTAGATTTGCCAAATCTTGTGATTATTTTATAAACTTATAAATTTGTTTAAGTCTCTTTTTTCCCCTGATCTTCGTCTGAGAGAATTAAAAATTTAAAAAATGACTTTGCACAAAGATACTGCAAACAGGGAAGGAATTACTGGCTGATCTAAACGACTTCAGGCATCCAAAAGTGGAATCTTTGTATTTATGTTATATAAATAAAAACTATGAAGCCGAAAAAAAGAAAAACAAATGGTGTTTTTAAGAAAAAGCGTTTAAGTTATACAAAATTAATTTTACAACTAAAATGATGACATAAAAATTTAATTTGTTAATCTTAATTTGTGGTTTTATGATAAAAAGTCTAAAATTTGACAACAAAATTAGCTTTTCTACAAAAGAAAGTCAGCTTTTTATTTAATTGTGATTTTAGTTTAAAAAAAGTCAATTTATGTTAAAGGTTGCAATTTTTTGACAAATGAGATTTTTTTTAATGTAAAAAAAGACGAGATAACTTAGTCAATTCATGATTTTATCATAAAAAAAAAATCATGAAAAAAAGCTTGAAAATGTTCTATTTTAGAACAAAATGATCTTTTCTGAAAAAAGTCAACTTTTTTAAAAATTTGTGATTTTATCAAATCTCAACTTTATGATAAAGGTTGCCACTTTTGAGAAATTTGAGGGTTTTTTTTAATTTTTTTTTTTTTTTTAAAGTGAGATTTCACAAAATTCACCATTATACAAAATTTTTACAAAAGTTTTCTGTTTTAAATTTTTCATTACACAAGATATAATAAAAGTTATAATAAAAGATGAACTGTTACAAAAAAACAAAAGAAAAAACAACAGGAACTAGCGGGAAATCTGACATCATAGCTGGTTAAGAATGCAAAAAATAACTGGCCCTTTAACGGTAACCATGGTGATAAGTTGGACACCTCTGGGTTAAGGGGCTTCAAACAAAAACATTCATAACAATGTGATTTATTCAGAAGGACAAAAGTTGACGGGAGTGTTTAGAAGAGTGTCAGAACACTACCACCAGCGATGTCGGGTTCACGCTGCACCACTTTTTACAATCTTAATAATTCAAGTCACATTTCATGGCGTGAAATCAGTAACTAATTTACCGTGGCTACGACAAATAAATCTGTAATTCGTTAAGTAATTCAGGCTCTGAATGCATTTAATGAACATTTATCCAAGCTGCACATTTTTCTTCCTGTTTCCCTGTTGCATCTGGCGTTGCTGTTGCTAGGCTACTGTTGCTAGGCTACTGTGCTGTGTTATTTCATGGTGCGTTCCCATTGGTTGGTTAGCCGAGACGATCCTCGACTCCAAATTTCCGACACCACTGACATCTGTCGCGGTCTGTCTTTGGCTCCCATCAGGTTCCATCATTGGTCCTGGTTCATGAAGAGATCTACGACCACTGTTTCTGAGGTACGAGGGATGATTTTTTATAACGACTGACCATCTTTCGTTTAAGACCGAAGGGTAGACCAATCTGATTGGCTCCCCAAGGCTTTTGGGCATAACTGGGCATCAGTGGAGGTTGGCCAGACAGACCTTGGCGGTACGTCTGGATCTCTAGGGAAGTCAGGACATCATACCAGCCTTGGAAAGATCTCGGCCAGGAACAAAACAAAACGCCAGAGAATCAGCTGCATGACGGTGGACGTCAGCGGACGATATTTATGTGTGCAAACAAACCATGAACCAAGTTGTTGACAGCCAGAGAAGGTTTTAAAAGAGCATCCCTGACTAGGAAAATGTCACCATTTGTCTTACTGAGAAACACAATCCTGCATGATTTTAACCCTGGAAACATGAAAAGCACACTTACGTCATGCACACGTGTAGAAGAACGTGAACAGGATGCATTACAGTGAAGCCCCTTTCAAACATGGACCTTCTCCATTTGGTGGAACTTTGTGAAATGTTGTGACTACAATCTTGCCAGGTTGCTCCTGGTAACATACACATCACTCTCGAGGAGGCTTAAATCTGAATAGCGTTGATACAGATCTACTGTATGGATTCTAATCCACTCAGCAGATGGAGTAGTCCAAGACAGCAGCCAAAATGCAAAAAGTCTAATGGTAGCACCCCCTAGAGGTCTGAAGTTGCTGTGTTATTTTTAATCTGTGCACCCAGTTTGGCATCTGTATGACCGCGTGTAGAAAAGATGCATTTTCAGATGGAGGTGATGTCATCGTTTTGACGGATTGATGAAGTCATGAATGTTTTGGCTCTCTCATGTCTGAAAAGGGCTTCTGGGAAATAAAAGATCCGTTGTTTTTTCAGAGGCTGTGAAGAAGTTAGTGAAGAAGGCGTACGCAGGAGTGACAGTTCGAGGTGAGTAAGCCCAAGACAGGAGGAATGACTTACAACATACACTTGTATAATGTAGAAGAGGGACGGAAGAGGACTGTCCTTAAGAATCTGAGAGGAATTAGGAGGAAGATGAGGTGTTAGAGGAAGATGAGCAGAAAGAGCAATGAGTCAGAGAAACCACCGTGCTAAGAGGGTGAGGAATAACTTCTGTTTTTTGTTGTTTTTTTTTTAAAAAAAAAAGGATGCTTTTTCTGAGAAACACGTCTTCACTGTGATGTTTACATAAATATAAAATATTAGTGGCGTGGTTTGGTCAAACAGCTCTCTCCTCAAGCATGTCTTTACATTTCTCTTTAGAACAGCTGTGTTCATCGATCCTGGTCCTCAGGTACGTCCGCCTACCCGAGTGTCATGAAAACTCTGTCCACAAGGAGGCAGCACCAGTCGAAGCCGGTAATCACCACAGCATTTGAACGCAACGATGTGAAACGTAGCGGTGGGAATCTTTAGGCGCCTCGCCGTTCAGCTACGATCCAGGGGGGCTGTGATTCTATTAGAACGCTATTACTGATGCACCTGACAAAACCTTTTAGCTAAAGTTTTACCTCATCAGACCCCGGACCTTTAGCTTAATTACCTTTTATTGGAAGTCTTTTATAAAAGAACAGTGTAAAACAAATTAAAAACTGCTACGAGCAACAGCCTATTCAGACAAACACTTTAACTCCTCCACCACAGTAACAGTACAGTAACTTTGCAACAAATATTAAAATCGATTTTGTGACCACCTTTGCCTTGTCCGAAGGGTGTGAAAGTTTCATAATTACTCGTTCAACAGTTTTCTGGTCGGCAGAATCACTCGCAGCCGAGTGATGTGATTTCTCACATTTGTTGTGTCGTAACATTTAATAATCGATTCAAAATCGTCCACAGCCAAATAAATTCAAAGAATTGATTTTATTTTTTCCCTCCACCCATAACGAACCCTTAACTGATTCAGAAGGTACCGGACCAAAAGAAATTCTAGCCTATATTCATGTCATTTAGTTTCCTGACACCGCCAACGAGCTTAGAAACCTGCTGGCGTGAGACCACAAACTCCAGCAGCGATGGGGAAACTGGAGCCAGCGCTGATGTTACCATGGAAACAACCGGGTAGAAATTTATTTTTTCTTTTAATTACTGCTTATTCAGTGCCGGCTAAAGACAACAGGGAGTTGTTGCTGACTGTGGAGTGCAAAGTAGAGCAAAGGATCGACATGATGCTTTGTGAAAGCAAGCACTGGGGAATTGTGAATGCACAGCTGGAGAGTGGAGGCGGAATGGAGAAGGGGATCTCCACCTCCTGAAACCCCTCTAAACAGAAGTGTAATGACACGGTTGGGGGGGGCTCTTTTACGAGGCATCTCTGGGTTTATGACCAAACAGTGTCGAAAAAAAAAGAAAGAAAGAATTACATCTCAGGATTTCAAGGCAAATGAGAGCTTTAAAGATAATACGTTCTATAAATGGATATAAATGATGGTGACCGAGATCCAATTAAGGTTTTTTTGATTTCTTTCATCAGATATCAAAAAGAATCAGACACAAACTGAAATGAGCACAAAAAGCAGCTTTAAAAAAGTTACTGACATTACACTGTTTTTGCTTGTATGTAGAATGAGAATTTAGCCAGATTTCCCCGACACATCGCTAAATATGCCACTGCTTGCTTTTTTTTTTTTTAATTAAGTTATAATAAGTTAGCATGGTGGCAGATAAGCTTAAAAATTAAAATGATTCAAATAAAGGAGGAATGAAGGGAGTGGCTAAAGACTGACACTGGGATGATTTTAAAGGGACGTTCAGTTATAAATTAAAGGGTCGGTACAGAGGCCAGCCCAAACTGCTGATGTTTTCAGTGTTTTCTCACCGTCTCCCTGTACGTCTGAGGTCCATAGTGTCAAGTTGTCACGTAGCAACTGCATGATAAGTGTTGAGTCTTTATAGCTTTCCTCACTCAGCGTGTCCAGCTCTGCGATGGCGTTGTCGAATGCTTCCTTCGCCAGCCTGTCAGCGGAGAAGATGCGAGACAGCACGGTCACACCAACACAGGCCACTGGTATAAACACTCAGCTTGACAACAACAACAAAAAAACAAAAACACTGTGTGTACAGTTTCATCATTAACAAAGCAGTTACTGGTTCTAAGCGTGGACCAGCTGGAGGACTCTCCAGCTTTCAGCACAGCTCAAAGAAAACAGATATTTACAAAAAACAAAGGAATAGACCTGGACCGGGTGTATAAAACTGGACAAAGGCTTCTTCCTCGAACCCTGAAACGTACATTCAAGTTTAAACCTCCAAAAATCCTGATCACCAACAGAACTGCAGCTGGAGTCCTCACCGGAGCTAAGAAAGCTCCCTGCATCTCAGAGAGGACACTTCTAAATACTTCTGAATGGTTTAGGGCCCAAAATACATCAGAGATGTGTCGTTACCATAGCAACCATCCACAACACCCAGGTCTCTGTGTCCCCAGAACCAGAACCAGACATGGAGACGCAGCTTTTACGCTCCAAACATCTGCAGGAACCCTGAAACCCGAAAGTCTTTCAAAACGTTTAAAACTGCCTTTGATTGGATTTAAACCATTTTAGTTTCTAACTTTAAGCCATTTTAATTTAATACTGCACTGTAACACCACCCTAACTTTTTTTATTTTCTTTGCTTTCACTACGCATCAGTGTTTTATTTTGTCTTCTTTGGCTTAAATGTTCGTTAATGATTATAAATTATCAAGGCTTTCGCCTCCTACTCCACTTAAATTTGAATGTTTGCTTTTGTCTGCGTACATCTGACCTCTTGTGAATCTGAACATGTTCCATCTTCTTTATAAAGTTCCACAAGCGCTCACCTGCAGGCACGATCTGGCGAGTTGAGGATTTCATAATAGAAAACGGAGAAGTTTAGGGCCAGTCCCAGACGAATGGGGTGCGTTGGAGGGAGTTCGATCATGGCGATGTCGCTGGCAGCTTTGTACGCTACCAAACTGTTCTCTGCTGCCTCCTTCCTGTCGTTGCCTGTGGCGAACTCGGCCAGGTACCTGTGGTAATCTCCCTTCCTGAGCAGGACAAAAACACACGTCCGTCAGAAAAAAAAAGACAAAAACACAGGTCTGAGCTGAAGTTCCTGTAAAAACAGATCTGTCAACTTCTGAATGATAAAACCGACAAAGAACAAAATATCTGAACACTGAAAAAGAGTCAAAACAGTTAATTTGAGCTGATAACTGCAGCAGATAGACGGGACAACTTCAGAGGGCCAACGGCTAGCTGTCACTCAAGCACAACAAATGACGTCCAGGCATCTGATTGGTCAGCTTTATTTCTTAACATTGACGTGGTACAAAAACATTAATCCAGCGTCCAGTTGTCACAGATGAAAAATCTGATTACAGAGGACAAAACCGATTTTTGTACCAGGGTTAAATATGCTTAATTCTGCTGCAAAGTTGGACCTTTTAACATGGTGGAGTTTGTTAAAAGGTCCAGTGGAGATTTGCTCTGTTTTGAAGGCAGCACCTAGTGGTCAGTGGAGGAAATGCAACAAAACATACTTTCTAAATGAGCTTCAATAATTTTCGTCATTCTGACTAAGACAATCGACTGGCTTCAAAAAAAAAAAAAAAAAATCCAAGCACAACCTGCGGGCCACATCCGGCCTTAAACTTCATTTTATCTGGATGCTAGAGCATCTAAAGACAATCCTAAACTTCCAATGAGAACATCTGAGGAAACTTCAGCGTGACTGTCTGGAATAACTGAGGTGGAGAGCAGCCGCTTTAAGGTGGAATAACTGAGGTGGAGAGCAGCTGCCTTAAGGTGGAATAACTGAGGTGGAGAGCAGCTGATTTAAGGTGGAATAACTGAGGTGGAGAGCAGCTGCTTTAAGGT
>JBAMYA010000006.1:14048281-14075161 GCA_037176975.1 Arrhamphus sclerolepis | reverse complement strand
TTGTTGATAAAATGCAGCGAGTGGTCAGCACATGCCGACAGAAGCCACTTATTCAGGGCCAGCAGCCTGCTGAACCTGTCTTCACCTCCTCTGATGGTGGAACAGGTCCACTGATGAATACAGATACATTCAGACAGCTCACTGAGTAACAATCCAGTAAAATCCTGTTTCAGAACCTCAGATTGTTGCTTGGAGACATCGTTTGTCCCTGTATGAAGAACAATGTTTCTCGCAGTTGGATATTCTGCCAGGACTTTAAGAATTCTCTCCTGCGTGTCCTTGAGCGTATCCTTGGGATAACAGAGGACTTTGGTTCTCTGACTGCACAGTCTCCATAAATCCTCTCCAGCAGAATCCCCCACAATCACAGTTTCAGGCCCAGCCTTCAGCTTTCTCTCTGGCCGTTTACTTTTTGACGGGTGTCCAGTCCTTATCCTGCTATCTTGAGATGGTTGGTCTCCAGGGTCCTCTGACAGTGGGTCAAATCTGTTCTGCAGCTTCACACTCGGTTGTTTTGGTGGTTTACTGTCCACCTTCCCATTAACAGTTGTCCAGTCCTGTTTCCTCACATGTACAGGGGTAGAAGAGCTCCTCTTTCTTGAGGGACGTGAAGGCCATTCGGTTTCATCACAGATTACAGCTCCTTGTGTCTGTCCTGTGATGCGTCCTCCCACTTCGAGGGGACATGATTTACCTTTCGGCTTTGCAGCGAGACAGTTCCAGGCAGGACTTTTACTTGATGATTTATTGTAATGCACAGAGTCTGCCTCTATCTTGGTCATGTTATCTGTGCTCCTTAGCTGTGTGTTAGCTTGTTCATCTCCACTGTTCTGAACCAGAGGCGAGGCTGTTTCATTTCCTCACATTTCATTTACCTTCACGTTAACTTCTAAGTGTTGGATTTTCATCTCCATCGCCATTATCTTCTATAAGAGGCGGTGGTAGTCATCTGTGGAAAAGGGAGGCATCTTGTTGCTCGTTAGCCTAACCGTTAGCACCTTTCCAGGCTGTTTAGTTTTAGCTGAATGCTAAGTACCCAGACACTGTAAATCAGGCTTCAGCTGTGTGTAGGCCATGCACACGGAGCACTGCGTGTCGAAGGACTAGGATAATGATTCAAAAGAGTTTATTTAAAAGAAAAAGAATAAAATCATATCTAAGACTTGTGGAAAAAGTAGAATGATTTAAAAGCAAATAAAGCAATAAGCAGCAGGAGACAGCAGGAGCAAGCAGACACGTCTGAAGATCAGAGGCATCCAGTAGTCAGTGATGGCCTCGACGCACAGAGATTCCTCCAGATTTTCTGAATCTTTTGATGACTTCATGTGCAGATGAAGATATATTCAAAGTCTTAATGAGTTTACATTCGTGAACATTATTCTGAAGTAGTTTCATGATTAATAAGCTGTTTTTCTCATCTTGTTGAGCTGAGAAGCTCCATGACTCTAAGATGGTCTTTCATCCTGGATCATGTCACTGAGCTGCTGATCTTCCTCCAGGTGCTTCGTTTTTAGTCCCACTTACTCTTCCAGTTGCTCATATTCCAACTTTTTTTTTTGTCACGTTGCTGCCAAATTAAAAATGAGCTCATATTCTGCATTAATGGCCCACTTTCTTACTCATTTTATAGGGAAGACTTGTTTATGAGACTTGCAAATCATAGCATTTAGCTTTTATTAACATTTTTACAGCGTCCCCAGCTGTCTTTTAGTTTTATTTTTGTAAAGGATTTTAGGAGTTGTATTCATTTCTCCGTTCTCACCCATGCTGATGCTGGTTATTTAGATGAGAAATGACCATGGATGAACCGTGAACGAGCCACGTGCAGCCTCGTGTCCCAGTTTCAGCCTGAAACTCCACAGAAGCTCCACACACACTCACACTCACTGTGAGCTGCTCAGCTCCAGCTCTCAATTATGATCAGCCGTGGATTAAGGCTCTGCCCTACAGTTGTGTAAGGAACAGGCAATTAAAAAGCCAATTATGTTTCTTGGTAATAAAAGCAGAAGAAATGGGCTGAGTCAGTCTGCAGGAGCCTAATCACAGCGGAGCGGCCCACATGGTCGCAGAGCTCCCACAGTCAGCCAAATTTAGAATCCGTTTCTGCAACTGCTGCTGCTACAAACACTCCACATAATGTGGACAAACCGCAGAAATATTTCAACATATATGCCTCTCAGGATCTCCTGTTATTTTTGTCAGTTTACAGTCACGTGGAAAACTTCTTTTTCTTTTGTAAGAACGTAAAAATAGTCTGATCGTAGCGGGTCTCAGTATTCAGGAAATAAAACCTCAGATGAACAACATATAGCTTTCTTCAGTGTGCCTTTTTTAGGTCTCAGTGGTGGTTCCCTGCATGACTGTATCGATCTCTCACAACCTTGCTTCAGTTCATTCAGGTCTAGACTCGAACAGAACTGACTAAAACATTCCAGAACCTTGATTATTTTTTTCTTTTTCATCATTCTGATGTAGATCTGCTTCTGTGTTTGGGATCATTGTCCTGTCACATGACCCAGTTTCATCCAGTCTTTGTCTATCAGACAAATGGACACACATCTGTTTGTGTCTGCTCGATGACAGGACCCAATCACCACCCACCACCACCGTGCTTGACAGTAGGTCTGAGACATTTCTGCTGGTTTCCTCCAAACATGGTTCTGGACTCCATGTTGGTCTCATCAGACCTGAGTTCATTGTTCCAGAAGTCTGCTGGTTTGTCCAGATGCAGTTTAGTGAACCTCAGTCATGTCCCTAGGAGAGGAGAGGTTTTCTTCTGGAAACCTTTCAAACCAGCCGTCCTGGTTCAGTCTTCAGTCCTCTGGCTGCACTGTCCTGGACTTTAACGTTTAACATTCTCAGTGAGGCCAGCATGCTCTGAGATCTCCTGAGTTTTCTGATCATTTCACGGTCTGATTTTGGGTAAATCTGCTGGGGTGTCGTCTCCTGGGAAGACTGACAGCTGTCTTGAATGTTTTCCACTTGTGAGTAATCCATCTGACGGCAAAATGTTGAACTCAAAATTGTTTGTAAACTCTGTTGAAAGATTTCCTTCTCTAATTCCATTGCTGACGTCTTTCCCTTGGACACACCTGAATGCTCCAGACCAGAAAACGACTAAAACATCAGCTTTAATAGAGGTCTGCTCACCTGCTGAAGGTCATTTGATTGACAGGTGATGTGTAGCACCTGACTGTAACTCTTAAATCTTATTGAAGCAGTACTTGAGATTCCTATCATGATTTATTTATTTTTTTAACTTCATTTTCCTTGAATAAATTATGGCATTTTGGGTAAAGAAATATGTTATTGGTCTGAGGTTTTATTTTGTGCTCCTCATAGTCCAGATTGGTTTCAGATTGAGCATAAATGTTGGCGGTTGCAGGTCTGGCTCGCGTCTGCGAGGTCCTTTGACGGACAGCTGACCTGTCCAGGGGGAACCCTCCCCTCCTTGTTTGATGACAGCTGGGATAAACTCCACCTCCCCCCCCCCCCTCCCCGTGACCCTGAACAGGATGAAACGGGTGTAGAAACTGAATGGCTGGACGGATCATCTGGGATTAGAGACAGATGCATCGGAAAAAGACAAAGAGTGACACAATTCTCCTCTAACGTGAATTTAAAGCAAAGCTACACTGGTTTATCCTGAACCAGCACTTATAGAAGGGTTTTGGAGAAAAAATAATGTTGATTTTATATTTTCTATGCATTTATTTTGACTGTTATATATTTACAAATCTCATAAACCCATCAAATCTCTTCCTCATCTACTTCATTGCATTTGTTAATATGCTTTTTTTTTTTTTTTTAACATGCATTTCAGTCCAAAAAGGCTGTAACAGACATTTTTATCACTTTGTAATGTTTCTAATCCTACTCACAACACCTAAAAGCTGTTCTTGCATTGAAGAGAAAAGAAGTGATGAAGAGTTTCAGAGGTTTTCCTCCTGCAAACAGATCTTTATGTCTACAACAGCTGGGTTTTTAAATTCTCCAGGTCAGTCGCTGCACCTTCTTCTTCCTGAGTCATGTCTTTGTGACGTGTCCTGAATGCGGTTTTAGGTTTACTTGTTGAGAAATTCATTGATGTACCTGCAGCAGATGTGTTCTTTAAGAAAACAGATGATTCTCCAACATCTTTTCAACATACTTTTTTACGTTAACGCTGCCATCTCAGAAGTGGAAATGAGTATTGAAGCACTGAATCAACTCCAGGAGACAACTGGTTGTTTTGATGTATTTCTTGTTGTGTAGCGTTGACTTTACATACTACTGGACTGGACTAGACTGGACTGAATTGGACTGGACTGGACTGGGCGTCACTCATAGGTTTTCTGCAGAATGAGTTTGAAGTCTTCTTTTTCACACCAGCACCAGCTGTGATCCAGACTCTGGTTCTGGTTGTTTCTGTGTGCCCGCTGAACTGATTTAGCTCTGGTGTGGACAGACATCCCGGTATTCAGACTGTCCCTGTGTCTTTGCAGGAACCTTCTGCATCATCTCCCTCTGCACCTGCGTCGCTGGCATCAACTTCGAGCTCTCCCGTTTCCCGCGGTACCTGTACGGCCTGCCCGACGACATCGGCCACGGCTACGGCTGGTCCATGTTTTGCGCCTGGGGAGGTCTGGGACTCACCCTCATCGCCGGCTTCTTTTGCACCCTGGCTCCCTCCGTCCAGCCCATCCCCAGATCCACCTGCCCCAAGTCCCGGCAGGAGAACGGAACCGTCTGCTAAAGCTGGAGGCCCGCCGCTTAACCAGAACCGGAACAAAAAAAAGTTCACTGTGCTCATCTGTCTGCTCATCTCCACCCGATCCTGGTTCCAGTTTTTTTATTTGTGTGTGTGTTTAAAATGGATGTCTTGATGATCTGCTATCTTGAAAATAGAAAAACTGAAGAACTTGAGAATAGAATCGAGAAAAAAAAAAAAAGAAGATCTCAACTGTGCTTGTTTTGTTGTTGTGGATGCAAAAATGGAGCAGAGCTGAGACAGACTGAAGGAGTTGAGACTGTAGACCTGAAGGTGGACGAGAAGTTCTGGTCACTTCTGTGTGACTGAACCTGGAGTTTAGTAGAGGAACTAGTCCATCTAGAGGGTCGTGGATCTGCTGGATCATCCACAGAAACGGACCACGCAGGGAACCGTAAAACTGGAGCTGGAGTTTAACTCCAGGGACATGTGACGTTGTACAAAACTGTACAGAATATTCCAGAATAGTACCAACCAGGAGCGGTCTTACCGGACCTTTTTCATTCTCGTGTTGGCACGTTCCATCCGTCTGAGTGTTTTATACATGTGTTTGTCTTTTAATCTGAAGGTAACTTTCTTTTAACTCAACCTTTCATGTCACGAACGAACTGTTGACTGAGCTCAGAGCAAATGTTTTCTTTTTTTCACCGTTTGATTAAAGCAGTCACGTGCCAAAGGTAGTTCCCCTCTTTTAATCCTACGTTTATAAATAAAAGAATCATCCGTTAGATGTGGGCTTTAGTTTTAGACAAATACGACCTCAGACGGACAGCATCGTATCTGGTTTTAAACTCTCGTGATGAATTTAACAAAAATGAAGCCAGAAAGAGAAAAATCAGCATGAGGGTAATCCTGGGTACCCCTCTGGGATTACGGGGAGCTGCTCATTATCAGCCACAGATGAAGTCATCATCAGGTGTGAAAACCTCAAGAGGCTGTGTATTTACACAATGTCAAGAGGGTAAGACATCAGCAATGGTCTTAGAGAAGCACTTTGAAAGAGTCATAAAACAATTTTAGATTTTAGTGTTCTACAGTGAGAAAGATCTTTCACAAGTGGAAAACATTCACATTAAGTGACAATCTTCCCAGGAGTGGACTTTTACCCCAAGACTAGACCGGGAAAAGGAGCCCAAAAGCTCCCTGTCAGAGTCTCCAGGCCTCTATGGACACTGAAGTCCGGACAGCTGTTGGGATTCTCGTGTGTGTGTGTGTTTATTTTCCCTGTGAGTGTGAGTTCCTGTTTCCAGAGAGAATCTTTGCTGGAGAGGTTCATTAACTCGAGCCACTGCACACCTGGAGCTGATCATCTCACCAGGGAGGCTGGTGTTGAGAAGGAGTCTGCCTGTGATGGTCTACCTGAAGCTCTTGAGCTCTTCTGGGTTTTGCCTAAGAAAGATCTCGCCTGATGATCGCAGCCTGACGCCTTCGGCTCCACCACCAGCCTGCCCCACTCTCCCGTGTCAAGCCCTCACCAGACCTTCATTCTTCTCTGGATCCCACCTCCAGAACATCGGTTCTCTCCCGTGGACCAAGGATCCATCCCGTCGCACACCAGGACCTACTTGTCCCTCCCTGCTCTCACTGCCTGCCGTCCAAGTAAACTGTCGCACCTTTTTATCTTCTCAAGATCACTCATCAGAGCTCCATTTAATCTGTCTCAGACGATTCTTAGATCCAGATCAGTGCAGGCTGATTCTCCAGCTGCTAATTCCTGTTTACTCTGAAAAATAAACTTTCTTACCTTTACTTGGTCTCTGTGTGATTCTGCATGTGGGTCAGGAAACTACCACCCATCATGACAACAGCAGAGTCAGAAGAAGAACCAGGATGCTTTCCAGGAGAAAACCTCTTCAGTCTGAAAATAACATGATAACATGCATCTGAACAAACCAGCAGACTTCTGGAACAACAAACTCTGGACTGATGAGACCAACGTGGAGTCCAGAGCCATGTTTTTGAGAAGACCAGCAGAAACACCTCAGACCCACTGAAGAGTACAGAGGTGGAGGAGTCATGATGTGAGGACCATAAACTCTTCCGTAAACCAGCTGGGTCAGGTGACAGGACAATAACCCCAGACACAGCAGCACATCTTCATAAGGTGATGTCAGATAAATGAATCAAGGGTGTGGAAGGTTCAGGTCAAAGTCCAGACCTGAACCTGGCTGCAGTGGTGCAGCAGGTCCTCAGACCTGGATGAATGGAAGCAACATTAAAAGAATAGAGCAGATTCCCAGCAATTCCTTCAGGACCATGGACAGTCTGAAGTCCAGCAGGAAACAACTAGTTTGAGCTACTGCTTCTTATAAACGACTTTCCTCTTTGGCTTCATGTTTGTTGAATAAATGATGTCACAGCGAGCAAAAATTTGATTTTATTCCCCTGTCCTTACTCATAAAACAACTCTTTTATTAAGAGAGGGGGTACTAGCCTGCACGTGGCCACAGAGGTGTGTGTGTGTGTGTGTGTGTGTGTGTGTGTAAATGTGTTTGTCAGGAGGTTACATCGAAAACAGAGATGCCATAATAACCAGGTGGAGTTTGAACACATAGATGGAGGAGTCGCGTTAAAGAGTGCAGCATGTTCAGCTCGCTGCTCCGCTGTGGAGTCATTAAACCTAATGAGAACACGCTCACTTTATTTTCCACATTATAGTTTGGTTTTAATTCCTCTGTTTTTCCTCCGAGGACCACTTGAATCTCTCTGCAGGGCTCTTCTCTCTGAGATGAAGGTAAACAGGATGAAGCAAAGTTCAGCTCATGGCTAGACTCCTCTGAAGGTCTCACACTTGTTTGCCAGGACGGCCTTCACAATAAACATGAGTACAACAACTGGTTGGGAAGGAGGCAGTGGAGCATAGAAAGCTCCAGAACCGAGCCTTGAACTCCGGAAATGCAGTCTCAAATACTTCCCAGTTCCAAAAACAGCTGGGATGCTTTTCAAACCTCAGAAACCCAGAGTTTGTTCACAATAGAAAATCAATCTCATTTTAACTTGGACTGCAGCAACACATCTGAAAAAAGGTGGGACGTGGACCACAAAAGGCTGAAGAACCTGAAGGAACATCTACAATCTGCTGTTTGGAGACTCCAGCTGACTGAATTAAGATGTGGTTTTATTCACATATTCCACATTCACTGGTTGTTAATTAAACACTTGAAAGGAAAACGTTCCCTTTAGATTGATTTATTGCAGCTAAAACAAAAAACTAAAGTTGTGGTTGAACTAACCTCAGTTAAGAAAATGAAGGGTCCATAAACTTTTAACCTGTTAATTCTTAAAACGTGTGTTAAAAGAAATCCATCCCTGCACTAAAATAATATTCTTGACTGTCCCCATCAACATTTTCCCTCGATTACGATTCGTTTTAGCTTAATTTGGTGTCTCATAGATTACTGAAAACGTTTTTAAAATATTAAAAGTGGGCTGTTTTCTACTAAGAGTAAACACTTTTAGAATAAATGAAATGAATTGCGTTTACCTGAATGTTTGGAGAATAAAACAAGAGTCTGAACCTCCCCACTTCCTGTGGAGGTTTACCATAATTATAATTAATGCGTTTGACGTATGTGTACATTTATGACGAATGAGGTCCAGTATCTTTGAGACTTTAACCAGCTGAAAACATCTGGAGCATCAAGACATGAAAAACAGAACATCCCAGAAATGGCTTGGGCCGAATCCAGAAACCAGTTCATCTGATCTGAGCTGCGGGAGCGCGGAAAGGCAATTATGAATGAATAACTGGGATATTTCTGAAGAAACACTGAAGAGGTGTCAGTGTGAATGATTCATTACTGACACTAACAGTTACTGAGGTGAAGACAGCAGCTGGTTTCCCATAAACAAAATGAGCAGTTTTACATCAAAAAGTTTTGCAAATGTTGCTACTTTATAGAAAATTAAATTTCTTGACAAAAATACACAATTTTACGAGAAGCAATTTTAAACAATCTTCTCTTTTACATCAAATATTCCTCACTTCAGGACAAATAAACTACAAGTTTTATGTCAAAGTTGATTTTGTGAAATTTGTGATTATGACAATGCTAGATCATTAATAAGATAATGAGAGATAATTCTCAATTTTGCAAGAAAAAGTAACTTTTTTTGTTTCAAAAAGAATTTTTCTTTTTCTGATTTTACAAGAAAAAATTGTGATTTTAAGAAAAACGAGTCATTTCATGATTAGTATGAACTTTTGCAAAAGTTTTTGATTTTATGACGGGGGGGGGGGGGTTACAACAATAATTTGTGATAATGTGAAATGTGAAAGTTGCAAACCAGTAAAACCAGCAAAAACAACAATAATCTCAGGTTCCAGGACTCCACGTTTTAAAATCAGTGCTGCAGGTTTGTTCTGACCAGAAATGGATCTTAACATCTGAAACGCCATCGTATGATGATGTACCCAAGATCAGATGGAGTTTGATGCGTCTGATTTATTGTGAACAGATTATGGGTTTGTGAGGTTTTTAACTTAATTACATCCTGCTTTTATAAACATTTTACCCTTTCTGGAGCTGAGCTTCTACAAGCCGTCAGTAGCAAGACCTCAGAGATCCTCCAAGAACGTCTGAAGCCACCAGTAGGCCTGTACACTCCCTGATCAGTCATCTGTCCAACGATAATAATAATGATGATAATAATCATTTTTTACTATTATTTTTTCAAAGATTTGATCATTTGCTGACGTCAGTATCCCATTCAGGACCGACTAACAGTGTTTTTGCCCTGAAACGCTCTGATATGAGGCTACACGGACCAGCTGATCGCTGACATGACAGATGTGGTAAACTTCATAGAAGGTGTGGTCAGAAATCCAGTTGTGCTGATGGATGTCAGAACCAGTTTGAGCGAGATTCCAGCTTGTTTCTTTCGCGTTTTCTTTCATGTGAACGAATGATTGCAACGTGAAGCAGGAATAATAACAACAGCGTTTCTGGCCGTTTCATCCAGTTCTACCTTTGACTGGGAGTAAATACCTCCATGATTCACAATCAAGATTTTAAAAGATGTTCTTTTCTTTTCTTTTTCTTTGCTGGGCCTGAACTCTGAGATGTTTCACAGGCGACAGATCATGGACTTCTGACATGGCCCTGAGCACCACGAGTATGCAAACTACTTTGAAAATTCATTAAAAGTTCAAGGTTTAAAAGATGAGTCTTCACGAGAACCCGCTGTCATTGTGTCTCCATGTCAGACGGCCAACAGTGCTCGGACTGGTACCGGTTCGCATAACATGCGTCAAATCACTTGACGGTTTTTGTGTCTCGACTCATCAGACTGTTGTATCCATGTCACTGTGTTCCCAGATCTCAGAAACTAACTTGGATTTTTCGAAATGTTCATGAAATAAAAGACCCAATATGTAACAGTGGCAATCATTCATCAGTAACAGAATCTTCAAGAGACGATGTCTGATCCATATTCTTTTTAATCAATATGTCGGTTGGCGGCGCAGACGTGAGACTGAAGGCAGAAGTGTTTGGTTGTCCATTAACTCAGTCATGTTCTGGATGAAATAAAATAGTTTTGTCTCCAGTTTACAGGAGCTGTTGTCTTTGTGAAGTGGCTCATGATGGATATTCAAACTTCCACATCCTGGAAAAAAACAAACATTAAAACATAGTGGAGAAAATGGCAGTTCCTCAATTGACCACTAGAGGCTGCAATTCTTCTACTGACAACTAGGGTCTACTGACACCAATAAAAAAAGTCAAATAGAGATTTCAAGCATTAAAAAAATATAGAAAGTGAATTGATCATGGATTCTTTTAAAACAAAAATGGATTTATTTTAATAAGTTGCGCACACATATAAAGGAATATGTAAATTCTGGGATCAATCATCAGTATTTATGTATTACATCACTCCCTCCTACTTAGACAACCAGTAGTGATGACAGACCTAAATGCACACACATGAACACACACACACACACAGTAGTCATGCGATTTCCAGTAAAGCAGAGAAAACAGCAACGTGAGCTCCCGTTTGTGTTTTGCAGGTTCACAACGAAAAATCAGTAGAAGAAGAAAAGAAGAGTTTATTTGTGAAACATTTCAAACAGCGAGACAACTCAAGTGCCTTACCGGTTGGATTTGGATTAAAGGTAAAAAAGAGAAAAGACATTTGTTTAGTTAATATAAACACAAGAAGCTTGTGCTCAACAGAAAGGATTAGCTCTCTAAAAGACCTTGACATCAGACACTAAGTTGTTATGACCAGTGTGCAGGTGGGGCATGGTGACCTCTGCAGCCTAAACTTCTCTGCAGACATATCTGCTCTCACGAACAAACCAACACTCATTAAAAGCCAGTAGCAGCATAAACTACCCTGTGAGCAGTGATAACTGACACGTCTCTCGGTCTTCAGGTGGGAACCTCCTTCGTTTCGATGTGCCACACTTCGGTTCCATTTCCTCCCCTTGGATGGATTTGGACCCACCTCCCAAACAATAGCGTCCTTTTTCCCAGATAACAACAGCTCTGCTCAACAGAAAACTGTAAAGAAAAGCAAATAAAATCCAGAATATATAAAAAGGTAGATTTAGACAGTGTGTTGCTGAGTACATAACATGTATATGTGTGTGATTGTGTGTATTTGTGTTTTGGTGGTAAAAAAGTATAAATATCTGTTTCCAACTTGGCTCTAGTTAGCAACACAAGAGGAGGGTTCACACAGAAATATCATTATATGGTATAAAAACTGCTCCAAGCTGTACAAAAGGGAAAAAAAACTAACAAACAATAAAACAGCCAACAACCTCTGGGCTCCATGTTGTAAAGAAGAGGCAGTCCAGAGAAGGAAGCCACAGAGGTCTGTATCACGAAGAGAGATTTTTCATTAGCGAGGTAACTTCAGGGTTCACCCTGGGTTTTCTGTATCACGAAACTGGGTAATCTCTTATCAAGATACATCACCAGGGTAACATAAACTGAACAGCTAACCTGCTCATAGCAGGATAACTCTCAGGATTGAATCCAGGCCTTTATAAAGCTCCACCCACTGGCCAATCAGCTTTTCGGAGAAAATGACGTGGCCTCCAGACAGCATTATTATCAGAGCCATTTAGAATAGTTCTTCTCCATGGTGCTGCAAAACACACATACATCTACAGACATCAGCAAGATGTAAAAGGTTTTATTAGCAGGACTTCGCATGGAGAACGTTTGTTCATTGGGAAAATGTTGCCCAGATGTCGGTCCATAATGGAAGAATAGAATAAGTGAAAATGACTCTTATTCCATCCAGATTTAATCGATGTCATTTGTGTGAGCTGAGGGCTCAGAATTTCCGCTCCCCGCTCACGTAGGTGTTCGTTCATCCGCTCCACCGCTCAAAGTCACATCAGAACGCTCCGCTCAATTTCGCTCCCTGTTCACCTAAACTTTCAAGCCGCTCCGGTAAAATCGCTCCTCGTTCGCTCGATATTATAAAAAAAGGGAGCAATTCCTGCGTGCGTGTGGCAGGTTTGTTGCGTGACTGGTGCAGAAACAATCTGCTTCACTTCTACTCTGTGGTGGGGCCTGTGGATTTGTGCATGTTCAAGACTGGTGGTGTGAGCGGTACTGGAGCGAACTGGAGCGGCACAGAGCGATCGCTCCGGCCTTTGGAGAAAAACTCGCTTCTCGCTCCGACTATATCTTGAGCGCTCCGCTCCTCGCTCTCCACTCCGCTCTGCTCATATGCTCTGCTGTGGATCTGATTTAATAGTGGCCAAAGCTTAAAGCTTTATTCCAGCCTGACATTATTCGAAGGACCAACTTAGCTGATTCAATGATGTTTTTATGTTTATTTTTAACCTGCTCCCACGTCCTTGACACCCCAAGGGATTACATCTGGGAAGATCAGACTTAGACTGGGGAAGACTAATGACTAATTGTCATACATTCTATTCATTAGCACATTGACTTTTATAGGATTCACGGCTGTGATCAGTATCAGATATATGTGGAACTTATGCATTTATGCTGCCTGTTATGTGTCGCCAGGCATTTTCCTTCTTCTGGCAACAGAACAATGGTAGGTTAGATTCTTCACGTAGGTTGTCTTTTTCTTCTTCGTATTTTATTGGTATGAGTCACTGTGAAGCGCCTTTGAAGTGAAGTAAGGTTCTCTCTCTTTCCCATATGACCCTCATGATTGTGATTGGTCCGCTACTTCAGAACCTGCCCTTTATAGGTGTGAATTCACGGGTCTTGATAAGATAACCCAGGGTTGAGTTACCGAGTTACCAATTATCCTGACTGGGTTTGTTAGGTAAGTTGAACTGGACAGGTCTGAGGAACCCAGCAAAACTTAATCCTGCTTCCTGATACAGGCCTCAGGTTTAAATATGTGGTGGTTGGAGGGTTGGACCGCTGGTCAGCCATGGCAGCGGGCACCCCACAGTGGCATCCAGTTGACAGGTGCAGGTAGACGCCAGGATGGTCAATTTTTGACATATGTTTAAGACTTACGCTGGTTTAAAAACCTTTTTTTTTTAAGAAAAAACATTATTTTAAACATTACACATTGATATTTTCAATATAGTTAATCCAAACTGGATTATTCATGGTTTAACTGTCACAACCTGGTATATGTGAAAGATTAGCGGCAACATTTAAACTATACTTTTTTTGTAATGTAAAATCTCATAAAATACTTATGGTAACAACCCATTGACACATAAATGTGCGTGTAATACAAACAAGCTATAAAAAAACTTTTCTAATTTAAAAAAACAACACTTTTTTAAAGCTAGCATCAGTCTTAATCATATATACCAAAAATTGATGAAATGTATCGAAAGTAGCCATTTGAATGGATTTCAGTGTGCACATTCTTTGTGCGTAGGGTCTAACATGAGTATTTTAGTCCACATTGTTTACAATTGTCTAAAGCTGAAAAATACATTAAAAAAAATAATAACATCAAAGGTCCTTTAACCAGGACCACAAAGTCGACTTGGGGTTACTTTTCTTTGGAGTGGTGCTAAGTCATAACTATTTTTTTTAATTATTATTTTTAGCCATCTTTTACTCAGTGCTCCGTACCTAAGTTGCAGTCCTGGGCTCTGCACTTCCTCTGCCAACCCCAGGAGGGCCCTGCACTGAGCTCAGGTCTCCTGATTAACCTGAGGAGTGAGCAGACCCTTCTTGGACGGACCACGCGGAAGGATCACATTATTCCAGCCAGCCATAATTGCGAAGAATTGAACTCCTCATTTCTGTTCTGAGGTATACATAACTGACTACTTATACCTCTTCGATGTCACTCGCCAGATTAATGCCATTAACATATACATTAAACAGTTCCCATATCTTTTCAAACATATCCTGTCTTCCTTTTCATATATTTGTCACTCTCTCCAAAGGAAAAGTTGTGAGCATTTGCTTCACCCAATACGTAACATTTGGTCTGCTGGTTTTTCTCCAAAACATTGCAGTGGATCTTTTGGCGTGCAATAAACACATATCTGTTAATATTTGTTCACTTTTGTTGTATTTGTGACCTTTTGGGTAAAGTCCTAAGATAAAAAGTTTGGGATAAATCTGAATTTTTTTTTTAAATCATTATTTCTATTTCTGTTTTAATCTCGTCCCAAAACGATTTTATCTTACTGCATTGCCATACACAACGGAATAACGTTCCCTTCACCTCAGTACATTTTGTACACACATCCTGGATATTCTGATTGTATTAATTTAACTGGTGTCATATAAACTTTCATCAACCACCTATACTGCAATAGTCTAAATCTAGTGTTGATTGATTGGGTGTGAGCCTTAGTACATAAAGAATGCCGTATTCTAACGATATATCTGTGCCTAGATCTTCCTTCCATGCATCTTGTTTTTGACTTGCATTTTCGACTAATCATATAGCTCTGCTACAGCACCTTTACTGGGGCTGTCTTTAGACACAAATTTTTCCAAGTCAGAAATTGGAGGTCTGGTTAGAAACTGTAAGTCCTAATCTGGAGGAATTTAAAGAAATACTTTTTTTTTATCTATGTCATATTTACGCCTAAGTTGTTCGAATGATGTCATCTGAGATGGGCATATATTAATCTTGAATTTTTTCTAGTCCCCTTAATGCCCATTGTCTAAATACAGCGTCCGCTCTCCCTGGAATACAACTCTAGTTTCCCCAAATAGGAGTGGACCGAGATAATCGGCTAGTGTCTGTAGTATAATTTTGTACTTCAAACCATACTTTTAACATATTTTTGACAATCGGATTAGTAGTTTTCTTCATGAAGTTTGGCGCTGTATCAGAGTAGAAATACAGCAGTACCAGCAAACCCAAATATTCTTCTTCCAATTCTTTCCCTTGTGGAACATAATTCTGGGGTACTTTTAACTTGGAGCGTAACTTTGCTGTTTTTGGAGCCAGCACCTAGTGGTCAGTGGAGGAACTGCAACAAAATGTACTTGACTCTACTTGAAATTAAAAATACTTACAGCCTGGTAAAAAAAAAAAAAAAAAAAAAAAGGGTTTTGGTTGCTACAGTTGGAGTTTATTTCCATGACAACTGTACGGGGGATGAATTCTTTTTGAACTACATCAGAAAAAAATTTATATTAAGCAATAAAACTTCCAGTACATTTGTCCTGACAATGACAATTTTTTTAAGAAAAAAGAAAAAGTGGTGATTCAGTATTGTGAAAGGCAAATCTGCATATCGCAGATTCAGTACTGGTAGCTTAATGGAACAACACAACTTTACACAGTAGAGAGAGGCCACTCTAATAAGTTGGTATATTTTTATTGGAGTATATTAACACATTACATGCTACAGAAAAGAAACAGAAACTTTTACTTCAAAATAATATAATTTCATACCAGTTTGACACATCGTGAATTTGTTCTTTTCTTTTTTAAACAAAAATGCTGTTTTTGCTTGTTGCTTCTTCAGGTCTGGGTGAAACGGAACAAAATCAACAAAAAATAAACAGTATTTGGCATGATGAGTTTTTTTCTGGAGCTGTTTAAAAGTTAAGGTGCATATTAGAAAAAATAAAAAAGTGATGGACTGCGGTGGCACAATTGGCACAATAATCCCATGAAGTGAGAATCTTCTGTTGTTCGCTTCAAAGGTAAATTAAAGGAAACTCTGTCCTGTGCATCTGAGCAACAAATACAAAAATAAGTGGTCCTATAATAGAATGGACAGACCAAATGGATTTTTTTTTTTTTTGGGGGGGGGCACATGGCAGAAAAAAATCAATAATTGTTTGATTTATACTTGGCAGCTGGAAACCGGCAATTTCAATTCTTGTTTTTGTAAGTCCATGATTACAAATGGTACAAATAAACCTTCAATTTCAAAATGACCCTTTAAAACAACTCTTATGTGGGAATACCACTTCCAACCACATGGGGGCAGCATACCACAGCAGCGTTCATGGCTGTGCTATGGCGTAGTTTCACCACACTAAAGCCAGGATTTATGTTTTTGTCCATGGCAATTCCAAACAAAATTACCACAATTTTCCTTTCATGTGCGTAACCTCTTCCACGATTTAAGCTGCGTCATTATTAGTGCCGCCCTTTTTTAAAAGTGAAAAAATGTGTGCCCTACGATTTCTGCTCAGGTGGCAACCACTAACTACGTGTTCAATCTTCAGTCCACACTTTTATGACATAGCCACCACCAATGTATGACACCAAACAGCTCCTCTACTGGAACAAAGTGGTATTACAAGACTCCACTCATTGGCACATTATTTTTTGAGGCTCTTGTCTACACAGCAGCTCTACATGCTCCCATGTGGTCAGAAGTGGTATTACTACAGAGAGGGCCTTTAACACATTTAATACAAAAGCATGACATGACACTTAAGTTACTTTTCAAAGCCACATTTAACTTTTTTTTTTCTTTCATTTCCATAAATCTTTAAATGTTAACTGAACTTCTGCTCTACACAAGCACACAAATGTCTCTATAAACAAAGAGCAAGGGATTCTGGGGACTTAAAATGGAAAAATATAACATGTATTCATTAATGCAGCATGTGTTATACCGGCTGTGTGGCTCAAAATCTTTAATAAGCACATCATGGTAATAAAATATGGCATAAATGTAGAATAAAAAATATACTTTTATTAAATGTGAAAATCAATTAAAAAAAAAACTGGAGAGAAAGTTCTCACAAATTTATAAAATGTAAACTCAAGACAATGGCACTTTGTACATCGGTCCACCAAAGACATCAGGGGAGTCAGTCACACATGGGCCTCATTTTTACTTTTCACACCACATCTTCATCACACAAGTGTGACATGAAGCATCGTTTGTCCCTCGAACCCTAGGACAGGGCCATCATCAATTCCTAATAAAGTCCTCATCTAGTCCGTAAACGGACAATAGGTAGAGGGGGTGCAGCTCAGCGAGCTCCCCTCAGCAGCCAGCAAACATAACTGAACATCTCCAGTATAACGAGACTTTATCTACAATACGACAGAGAAAAGAAAGTCATACAAGAGCTGCAGAGTAGGTGAATAATGAGGCTTTGATGAGTCTGGGTGTACTTTTAGACCTTCCCAATTAGTGTTTCCTTGCTCAAGACCGAGATAAATGATCCGTCCAAAGTTGAAGAATGTTGGGATTGTTTTTAAAGGATAGAAGTGTACATGCAGCGTCGTCAGCGGTAGAGCTCCTTGCCCATCAACTGAAAGGTTGCTGGATCAATCCCACTCTCAGAAATCGATATATGGTCTTCAATAATTTGCTGTAGCGCCCCCAAAAAGGAAGATGGCACAAAGTGTTGCTTTGTTGAGCTTACAGGGATATTCTGAAGCAGGATGTTGAGGGTCAAGTGTTTTTATCTGTTTCAATTTCTATTTAAAAATATATTTAAGAAAATGACATTCAGCTGTCTCCTGGGATGGATTCAGGGATCCACCTAAGAAACGAACACCACTGGCTTAAGCTCAAGTCCCACAGAAAGTACAAAGGAAGTGCTAGCTGCTTTGAAATGCCGACTTTCAAGTCAATGAGACAAGTCGCACCAGAAGAGCTCGTCCACTGAGATAAGTGACAAGTCCTTACAAACAGCACTCTGATTTGGAGACTGTGTGGTAAACAATTCAGAGTTTCAGAGGAGATTTGAACCACATTTGAGGAAAGGGTTTATATCCAAACACACATTTTGACAGCACTCAACCTTTATAAATGTATATTTCTAGAAAATGCAAGATGTGGCGAGATGCAAGTCTTTACACGCCATATCAAAGCTTCGGGTGAGTTTGTTACCTCTTATGAATCCAGTGGAGTGGCGCTCCATTTTGAATCGGTGCCTGTGGGATTGATTCACTTGAGATTGGAGCAAAGCAACTCCAAAACTGGAGCACAGCGCTTTCCGGGTTCTGTCAGAATTTCGGCTTGGGGCCCAGAACGCATTCTACGATTACGAGTCGTCATAGATTTTCTTCTTATTAAAATTAAGAGCGCAAGCAAAACAGCATGCGTGTTCATTTGTCCATAGAGCGGTAAGGTCGGGTCTGATCACACGTTTGAGTACACATTTTAATGCCAGTTGTGTCTCATCAAGAGGAGCCTACTGATATGGTTTGAACACCTGTTAAGGATTTCTCCTTAGCACCCTTTTTGGAGAGATGTTTCGAGTATGTCCAAATAAGAGAAGCTCCAAAGTATTCCCAGGATACCTGGAGAGACTTCATCTCGCAGTTGCCTTGGTATCCTCCCAGGGGAGATTGGAGGTAGTGGGCGAGGGGGAAGGAGGGTCTAAGACTCTCTGTTCAGGCTGCTGCTCGAGCAACTGGAACCTAGCTAGGTCAATGGATGGATGATGTGAACACACATGCCACCCAGTGGCCACTTGTGAATGGATTTCACATGGCTGCATGCTAATGCCAGGTCTAAACAGTGTAATTCCTAACACTGTATGGCCCAAACAATGGCTGTTATTTGATCTAAAGATTACCTTACAAACTGAACATCCAAATCTCCCTAATATTTTATATCTTAAATGCATCTCAGGATGCATAAAGCTCACACTAGGTCATCTTGAGGACATCGTCTCATCTAAAAACACTCTTAGGGGATTGTTCTTTCCTCTGTCAGAGGATGTTTACTTTGTTCTTTCACACAGCTGCTTTTGAAGTGAAGCATGATGGTGCACATCAGTGATTTTAAAACAGAAGAATCAGGGTAGTTTACCATCAAAAGGCAAAAAACAAAAAATAAAGTTTAATGTTTACAGTATTCAGTGTGCGAGATGTCAAAATCAAATCTATTATTCTATTTTAAAAGAGGATTTGGGCTGTAGTGTAGGATGCTATTAATTTGTGAAGTTGTCAAGCCGACAAAGACCACCATTCTCTGAAAGTCTTTGATCATTTTGCTCCAAAGTTCAGTCTTTTTGGAAGAAAATCCTACCAATTCAGGAAGGTTTTTCTATTTTGTGTGCAACTTATTAAATGCTTCAGGTGGGCATACACAAATACCACCAGAATGGAGGGGTAAGCTGAATGTGTTGGGGATGTTTGGTGCTTTGACTGATAGCTGTAAAGTACACCCCATTAAAAACATCCAAAACCAATTCTTTTCAAGTCCAAAGTGTTATAAGCATTTCCGCATCCAATTGTTAGTTTTGAATAGTGGCTCTTAGATACTCCTGCATGAGTCATAGCATGAACCACACCCTTTTGCGATTGGTTTGGTACTTTCTGTACCAGTGGAAATGGTTGTTAGTGGGAAGGCTACTGGACCTATGTGATGACTGGATATGTTAGGCCAGGCTAGTTGTCATTTATATCAGCTTGAATACTTGTAAAGCTTGATTTGGAGACTACAGTTCCATGTACAGTTCAAAGCTTTTGAATTTGTGCTATAATCTGTTATAAAAGAAAAAATAACAACAAAAAAACATCCAGTGGCTGCTACGATGTGTCTGAACTACAAGACAGATTGCAACTGGAATCAGACCACAATCCAACATTTTCAGCAGTTTCTGTGCCGCTGCTTTGTCCAGGTAAATGAATTTATCTGACCTGGACTCAAGATTTAACCCAAAAAAAAAAACAAAAAAAACAAACAAAAACAAAACACTGCACTGTCATTCCTATGGCACATAAAAGTAGTGAAGTCACAGTTATTTGTCATCCTTTTCCTCCTTGAGTGAGTAAAGCAACTTTTGGAATTATTTGTACATCATTAATAAATATAAACACCTCTCCCCCCAAAAAACAAAAAGGCACATTATTTTTTTTTTCTTTTAAGTGGTTTTTTGACAAGACTTTAAAGAAGCCAACAATTATGGTTGGTAAGGATGACTTTAAATTGGAACGTATGTGCATGTGTGTGTGTGTATGTACGCGTGTATACACACATGTGAACATCAGCAAACTGATAGCAGTCTGACCTTAATGTAAACTCAGTATGAGTGGTGTCCATCAAAATGACAGCAGGTGACATCACCCTGCCTGTCCTGCACTGCCAGAGCAAGCAGAGACCGACCAGTTCAGAGTTTCACACATCGTGTACTTGTAGAATTCTTTCAGAGAGCGGGAAAACAACCAAAGGAGACTGGAGGAGATGGGAAGAGAGCGTTTCTCAGCTCTCGTCGTCGGCGTGCTGTTGTTCCAACAGTCGAACATGGGTGAAGGGAAAGTGGCCTCGTTTTCCCTTGCACTCTCCCTCCCACTGGCCGTTCACGTTGATTTTGGTCACTTTGACCATGTCCCCCACCTGGTAATGACAAATACACATCAGCTGTGAAACATGTCCTCTTTCTTCACTACACAGACTGGAACAAGTTGAGTCCAAACCATCATCACAAACTCGATGTTTGACTTGCGCTCTGGCAAGCTGGCAGAAAGTACAATATTGACGTAAAGCTGACAGCCATTCTCATTTTTACAGCTGTGCATCAGCAAGACCACACAGACTGATGCTCAGAAACAACAGAACAATTGATAGACGAAAATACGAGTGTATTGGTACCAATGTGGATTCTGAATCAATGTGGGGTTTTCTATCCATTTGAACTTAAAGCAACATAATGGAACTTGAACAGCATAAACTCACTGGTGTGAGCTGAGACCGGAGGGCCGCGAGTCAGCATCCTAGCCTTGATGCTACTGGATAAGTCAGTCTTTTTTTTCCCCCCTTCCACGTCTTATGTTTGGTTGATATTAAGCTGTACTGCTAAAGCTCTTTGTTTGCTCACTGGTTCGTGGTTTATTTCGTAATAAAAACTGGAAGATGAGGTGACAATATTTAGAAGGGTGGTAACAGACAACTGCCCTTTGCAACCAGTGAGTGTTAAAGAGCATGAAGCCATTTATCAAGCTGGAAGCATGTTCATTTCTGCTGTGAAGTTGTAAATTTTAACATGGTGGTCAGTGGATTGCTTTTGGAGCTAGCCCTAGTGGTCATTCTTGGAACTGCACGCCTGTACTAAAGGAAAACTGGGGCTTGCACCTTGATTTAATGCAACACCAAAAACAGCTACTGCCTCAGCTGGCAACCTGAACAAAATGACTTCTCAGTCATTTTAATTCTGTCTCTTAATTAACAGACTCATCTGGAATTGTTTACATCATTCACTCAACCAAACAGCTCAGTTAATGAGGCTGTTTGTGAGGTCTAAAGGGAAACAAAAGTATATCCCATTCAAAATCCCATTTCAATTCAGTCTTAATACAGCAGCTATTAAACTGGTTAGCTGTCCGTCTGGTGTGTTGTTGATTTCTATTTGTTGATACGTTCAACACGGCCAAACAAATTTAATGAGCTACAGATGTCTATAAAATATGACAGCTTGTATAAAGGATGTGAAACTGATGTCAGACCTACATTTGCTTGGACACCATCCTCTATTCAGACTTGTTCTGACACAGTCCCTACATTGTAACCTGATGATGGTGTGTGTGTTTTGTTTCTAAAACACATGATAAGTTTGCTTTGACCAGCTTCTTAGCCAAATAAAAAAAAGAAGCTAACCAGCTACAATAGCAGCAAGATCACGTAACACGAGAGCATTCCTTTCACACTGCTGGTCCCGCCTGTGCATGCACGCCTGTCACACTACATGACTTCCAGACCTTCCATTAAAACGGGTCCTGAAGTGTTCCTGAGCTGAACGCATCTGTGGATTCAGATGTGATATATTCAGGACCATGATTAGGTTATGCATTTTGATGCCAGATTTGAACAGTGGCAACTTATGATGCAGGACGCATGCTAATGCCAGGCCTGAGCGGGGGGTCAGCGTCAGAAGACTGCTATGCTGTTCAGACTACATGGCTTTCTGCCTTGTAATCAGGAATCTGTAAGTCGCTGTGGTGTTCATACTACGCGACTGACAGTTGATCTAACAGACAGCCAACTGTCTCCAAACCACATTTCATCAAAAACATATGACATAATTAAACATAAAACAGCAGTAAATAATTTGACAATAAAAAAAAAAAATGAATGAATGAATGGAGCGGCACAAGCTGTTTGCAATATGGCCAGTCCAGCAAGTCTCTGCCTCTTCAAACCTAGTGACCTGATTCAGCATGAGAGGAACGACAAAATGGGGAAGAATGACGATGTGCTAAACCTCATGAGAAATTTCAAGCTGCTCATGAGCCGCAATTTAACCTCATTTCTCAAGCATGCTAACGAACTGTGGTTTGAAGACCAGCTGGGGGGCCGAGTCACTGTCAGATCGTGTCGTACGCGACTCCTCAGTCGGTCATCAGACGGTGTGAAAACCACAACAACTTTTAAGATTCTTGACGGTTTCTGTTGTGTGAAAGTGTCCTTATACAGCAATTAAAGAACTTCATTTGTAACTTCAGTGTCTTCTTCCTGACACAAAATACGTTCAACACCTCTTTTCAACCAACTTGAAGCTTCAGTTAAAACATTAAGACAAACAGAGTCAGCTAAAATCGATGTTCAGACAACATAACAAACTTTAAAAGGATTCAAATGTGGTCGCTCCAAACTGACATCAGATCACTGTAGCATAATCTGACAAACTAAATTATGTCACACTGTCTATTAACCTCTGTGGTTGTTGAATTTTATTCACTAATCCGTCAGAGAAGACGGCCTGCTTTGTTGCGGCTGGCTCCAGCAGTAATGAATGTACAGTGGGCCGTAGTGTGGACATAAAGACGGACCATTGTAAAGGATTGGAGTCCGTCTCTCAGCACAGAACCATCTCTGCTGTGGAAGTCCTTGTGCTGCGTTTGTAAAGACACTTTGTATGTATGCTCACATGCATGAGTGAGCCATTATGACAATCAGCATAGAGGAAAAAGAGCTTCAGAGCGGAAAACACTAGGACAGAAGCAAACGCTGAGTGGAATTTCTACCTCCAGTGCAAGTGCCGTCTTGTCGTAAGCGTTCGGCACCCTCTTCTGAATGGCTCGTGCGTAGACAGGCCCGTTCTGGAGGTTGGGAAGCTGAGTGTTGACCACAGGTTGAGCATACTGGCCTGGTTCGCCAAGAGGATTGGTCTGAGGGGTCCCCGTTCCGTCGACACTACCTACCAGTCCAGTCTCCACACCTGGGGTTCCCAGAGTAGCAGCAGCAGTGGGTGAGGCAGGCCGGTACTTCTCCACATAGGGCACCGGAATCATCCCCACCCGGCCCTCCTGGTTAGCAGCTTTCCACCACTGCTCCTCAGGCTTCTCCAGCACGCGGAGGATGTCCCCCTTATGGAAGGGGAGGTCCTCGTCATCGTTACCGGGGAAATCAAACAGTCCCCGGACAAACTGAGCTTCCTCGGGTTGCTGAGGGGTGCTGGCAGAGGACGGGCTGACGAGGCCCGTCTGCTTGGGCTTGTTTACGGGCTCGATGAGTGTGGTGGTGTCCAGGTAGTGTATCTTGTAAAACTCCAGCAGGGCCGGCAGTGCCTCAAACTCCTGATCCCCAATCTGAAACCGAGGAGGAGGCAAACCTGGCGGAGAAGAGTTTAAACCGTTACTAAATAAAGCGTGTGTGTATATACTGTACAGATAGAGATGGGAATCAAGAACCGGTTCCCAGTGTTTCAATCCCTTAGAATCATTTGCCAAATTTGTAAACAATTCCCTTATCGATTCCAGTGGGCGTGAATGGAGTCACTACGCATATTGTGTAGCAAGACACGCAGTGCAGCCAGCAGTCAATAGTGTAACGTGCGCGCTGCAAGGGCTTCAAAGAGTCTAAATAGTTTAGGGGTACCTAAACTCATCTCCATTCAATCACAAACTTCCCTTCTTACAGTCTCCAGCAGGATGAATACAACCCCGTCGGGGCAAACATGGCTACTACAACAGAGTCACACCTTTCAAAATAAGAGCACACTACATAACCGGAACTCCATGCTTACAATAGTAAACATGGCGTTAAGCGGTACAAACGCTCAAATGTCTGGTTACACTTCACTAAACTAACGACAACAACGGGGTAACTTACAATACTTGCAAAGTGGATATTTCACCAAAGGGAGGAAATACTACCAACATGCAGGATTTGACTTGATAGTAGTTTTATTTTTGAAAATGGGAATTTTAATTTCTATTAGAAAAATGTTGGACATTTTTGTGGAATTGCCACAGAATATTTTTTGCTGTATTTTGTTCATTTCTACAGAAGAATATTTCATTATTGTTAACATTTTATTTTAGTGATGCTGACTGACTTGCTGTCCTTTATTTCCAAATGAGAATCGGTAAAGAACCGAATCGTTAAGCAGAATAAAAAATGGAATTGGAATCGTAAAAATCTTATCAATTCCCATCCCTACGAGTGTGTGTATGTATATATATGTGTGTGTGTTATAGATAAACCAACATTCAGAACAAAATGGATGTAATTAATTGCTTCAATTCTCTTTTTTGAGATATTAACTTAATGGCCACATAATGTTAAAATGTTTGTTCCTCCTTTTCACTTATTAAAAAAAAAATCAAAGTGCTCTTTTATTACAAAAATATTCCAGTTTTAACACTTGATTATATTTGCAGCAAAAACATTGTCACTGATCTATGAGGGCAAAAAAAATAAAACTGTGCTCAAATAATCCCTCATTAACCATAATCAAGGTAACATGTTCAATGTTCAACATGGGTTATTAATCGAAAATAAATCAAAACTGACATTCAGAATCAATAATCAATGCCACTTTACTCATTGTTAAATATATTTTGAACAATACAATGCTGAAATAATCCCACATTAATCACAATTAAGATAACTTGTCCAATTCATCATGATGTTTATTTGGGTCAAGTTACCCAGCCCTAACACACACACACACACACACACATATATATATATATATACACACATACACACACACACACACACACACACAAACCGCATAGTGAAAGTGCAACTTTGCAGGTAAGACCAATAACTTGAGGTGTGCAAACGTGTTCTGTCATGCAGAGGTTAATATCTTCTTCTTTTTAATGCTGTTTTTTTTTGGTTGTTTTATTGTCTTATAGCATTAGGTACAAGCTCAGACTTTATTTATTTATTTATTTTTTTTACCATTATTGAACATAAAATTAAGTAAGAAAAAAAAAGATAAAATAGAAAATGAAATTCAAACAACTCAATGATTCTGTAGCTTTTAGGTCCACCTTTAGTCATTTCCTGTATGTCTTTTACGATCACTCATACCAGAGTGGGAATTTTGGTCCATTCTTCTTTCCAGCATTACTTCACTTCATTGAGTTTTGTTTTGATTTGGTTTTTTTTCCCCCTGGCATTTGCTCATGCAGAGCTCTCTTAAGGTTCCTTTACAGACGGCTATATTTGAAGTGCAGTTGAGATACAGCTCTTGGTGTTTTATATTTCTCCAAGCAACGCACAATCTGACCTTGGGCTAAAATTCCTGAGACATCCACTCCTGGGAATATAGCGACTGCCTTGAATACTTTCCAACTTTTCTTTTTTTTTGTAATGAATATTCTCTCATTATATATGGACTGTGGCTAGAAACAGTTTTTAAAGCCTTTCCAGATATGCAACAATAGTGATAAGAACAATAGTGGCTTCTCTTATACCATTTATTGCTGTTTCATATCGTTATTGTATTAATGTGCACGTGAATGCTCGAGACCAGATAAAACATCTGTTGGTATAGGTCTGTTCATCTGCTGAAATGATCATCTGCTTGTCTTCAATGTATTGGCTGGATATTATATTCAACAAAAACTAAACCAATATGTACAAGCTGTGTGTGGAAAAACTAAGTGCACACATACAAACAAACAAACAAAGAAAACCCACACTTTTGTGAAAATTAAGAGGGTAAGTAGCAGCCTGGTGCTGCTAAATAAAAGCTATTTGGTTAAGTAATTAAGTGGTTTTGGCATCCTCTTGGTCTTGGGTATTCAAACGTAGCACGTGCAACACATTTAACATGTGTAAATGAACTTAGAGACCTTGCTGCATACCAATCTGGGAGGGGTTACAAGGCAATTTTCAAAAATATTAAGGAGTCCATTAATCTATGGTGAGAAATATTACTCACAAGTGGAAATGATTTGAGACTCTTGCCATGAGGGACTCTACCCCATCAGGTTCACCCCAAGGTCAGAATGTGCAGTGAACAGAGAAATTGCTGAAGTTGAGCTCGCACTTAGGCAGCTCGCTGCCAGTTGTGCGGCACTATTAACACAGAGTGCTTTGCTTAAACATTGATTCTTGAGACATTTTTTTTAATGCTGGTTGAGATGTGTTGCCCCAGGGATTTCTGGCCCTTTTAAACATTTGATTCTGAACATCGGGGAAAGCAGGAAAATGTCATTCACTGTGACATGGCTGCAGGAATCTAGCACAGAGACCGTAATATTAAGCTGTTCGCTGTGAGTTTCAGTCTACACAGGGAGTTATCCTCTGTTATCAAGCTGCATAGGATGATTCAGTTGTAGCTAGGTAACAAAACACAAAATTCAAGTGAAAAACAAACTTGGGGGGGCATTATTTGATTAAAATAAATTCGCAAAACATTCCAGACTCTGATAGAATCAGTCACTACCTTAAATATTGAAGTTCAAGATAATTAATTAAAAAAAAAAAAAAAAAAAAAAAAACCCCCAAAACAAGGTTGGGGCACAGAAAATCAAAAAAGCGTCGTGTGGGGAAAAAGTTTCTTTTCCTTTTTCCGCCTTCTTTG
>JBAMYA010000006.1:14033026-14048271 GCA_037176975.1 Arrhamphus sclerolepis | reverse complement strand
AGGGTGGAGTTCAAAAGGATGGATGAAAAAAAAAAAAAAAAAAAAAAGACTTCACGAATAAGGTTTGGGTATAGGTGGTTTGCCAGCACAAAGCCTCTTCTGTTTAGAAAGAAAACAGCACCATTGCCTTAGTTTACAAAATTTGATCCAAATAAACTTCACGACATTTGGAACTATGCCATTTGAACAGAGGTCCAAAACTGATATCTCTGGCTGTAATGAAAAGTGTCACATGTAGAGAAAATCAACAGTATATCAGCACAAACAACTCCAGTTCGGCAAAGAAAATGGTCAAAGCAAGGCACTATTCTTCAGATTTTTTTTTTTATTTATCTGCTTAGTTCACAATAGAACTCTTAAAAAGTATATATGCCAACATGTTTTGGCCGAAAGAGACGGCAGGAGCAAACACTTTCTCAGTAGCAGGCTCTATAACACACCAGCAATTAGCCTCTGATAAGTTACAGCTGGGGTGTCCAGAGTAACCAGACTGCTGTGACGTGTACAGCCTAAACAACAGCGGGAGGTGCGACAAACATAAGGTATGCTGATAAAGGTATGCTGCCATGGCAATTTACGCTGCGTCCCAAACCTGCTCCGAGCGACTTGATATCCATTTTTTCACTTCGGCCAGACAATGTTTTAATAAACGTATGGTTTATTAAGCTACTTCGTCTGTTTAGGTATTCAGAGTATGGTCACCACAGGTACGCCCACCACTGAATTTTGTTGCATCTAGACATTAATTCAAAGTTGGTAATCCCCCCAACATTTCAGACATTCCACAGGTTAATATTCGTCTGTAACACAGATTTAAATAACATACCGAGAAAAAACAACAACAACACACACCTTACTTACGCATTTATCCAATCAGCAATTCGTTGCCAACAAGTCTGCTTTGCTTTCTTAGCGGTCGATGTGTTGATTTCAATTCAAAGCTCCGCATTATGATAGTGCATGCTTCTTCGGTAAAGTAAGGTTATCACTGAAAACGGTAACGTGCGCGGCAACATGCACTTTTATGTGAACACACACAAACTGCAATTAGGTTTACACAGGTTCAACAAATCAACCTAATAACCAGCATTGTAGTACCGAGTAACAGCACTTTCGGAGGCCCGGTTTTATCGACCCCGGTTTAGAAAGTTAACCCTGAGTAAGTTAACCCCGCTTCAAGGCCTCTAAGTTTTCTGAGTTGGTTCAATCAACTATTGAGTATGTTAACTCCAAGTTACCGCGACTATAAAAAGACATCATCAATGGCGCTCAGATACCGTGATTCACCATGGCAACGCTAGTAAACAGAAGATATCCTCCCATCGTCTTCATTGATTTAAAGGTTTGTTGTTTGTTTGTTTGTTTGTTTTTGCGTGTTGTTCAAAGGTTGTTTTTTTAAACGTTCAATAATATTTAATTAATCACCAAAGATAAATTAGAAATTAATAATATTTAATTAATCACCAAAGAGAAATTAGGTCAAGAAATGAGTTTAGGGAAACTGTGATGTCTGCATCCTGGAAGGCTGGGATTTGCACAACTTGCACTAACATACTTTTCTTTTCCCCACTGTTATGAAGACATAAAAATATATCAACTTTTCACAACTACAAAGTTCTAACTTTTACTTCCCCTTGTCACATAATACAACATACTTTTGAAATAATGTGTATTTATTTTATTCATGTTTCCAAGCCAAAAACAGTCACCATCTGGATTTAACTAAGAAAATATGCTCCCACCGGAAAAGTACCATAGTGACTAATATATTTCAGCTGGTAGCAAGCTTTTTTCTTCTCTTTTTTTCTTTTTAATGTGATGCAGTGAGTTCCTTAAACAACTTGTAGGGAAAAAAACGTCATGCGGTCGTATGAAAAAAGATGATCCTCTGTTTTAGAAAGGTCACAATACTGCTCTGCATCTGCGTACAGTGAACTCAGGCTACTGGGACTAAACAGCTGTAACGCCTCAGGAAAACCACTCATCAGTGAGACACATCAAATCAAAAAAAGGTTTCAATTCGCTTGGCAGTATTAAAGATTGGACTCTGGAACAAAGGGAAAAAAAAGTCATGTGGTCTGATGACTCTAGATGTAATCTGTTCCAGATGGTGGACACATAAGAATAAGAAGAGCAGAGGATGAAGCTGTGTGTTCATTTACAGTGCCTACTGCACAAGGACGTAAGAGCAGTGTTATCTTATGATGGGCCCAAAAAAGTGGTCAGCTGACCTCTTGAATATACTGAACGACCAACTTTTTCAGTAAATGTATATGGATTTTTTTCTCCCTGGTTACTCAGGCATAAGTCATGATGACAGTACCAGTATTCATCAGGCTTAAACTGTGAAAGAGAGCATGAGCCGTCATTTTCACCAATGGATTTGGTCTCCACTGAGTAGGCTACATACCTGAATCAAGAATCTCTGCAGTGTGCTAGAGAGGACTTTACTCAGCAGTTGGATTCTTCCATCATCAATCCAAGATGCTGGGAAAATAATGCTACGCAGGACAGAAATAAATACTGTGGAACAATGCATACTCATCAAAATGATGCTACAGTAAAAAAAAACAACAACAACAAAAAAAAAAGAAACCAAAGGTGGTCAATGGTGCTAACAAAACATGAGACCATGTGACTCTTCTTTACCAGAATATGTACTTTGAATTCATCAGTAACTTTCATGTGCAGGGTAGGAAATATACAGATCTTTAAATGTACAATCTGTGTTACATTTGATATAAACACAAGAAGCTTGTGCTCTAAAAGCACTAACTCTCAGTAAAAGACACTGACACAATAAACTCTACACAAAGTTGCTATGTCCAGGTGGGTGTGCAGGTGGGGCATGGTGTCCCCTTGGACTTAAACTACACTACTTTACTACTCTTATGTTCCGTGTGCTGAAATCTTAGTGTTCTCACTAAGAAATCAACACCCAGTAAAAGCCAGTAGTACCATAAACTACCCATGTGAGCAGTGATAACTGGTATGTCTCTGGGTCTTAAGGTGGGAACACTGGATATACCGTAACTTTCCACCCTCGCTGCTCAGCTTCTGCCCCCAAGTCTGTGTACCTAAGCTTTTTCCTTTTATAAGTTTCCTCCACTGAATCATCCCAGGGAACTGTCAGCTCAATAAAATAAACTATCCGCTGACTAAATGACCATACACTATCAGGCCTTGTTAGAGCCCGATATGTAACAAAACCCCAAAAAATAACAATGACACAATCCATCCATCCATCCATTATCGATACCCGCTATTTCTTGTGCAGGGTCACGGGGGTCTGCTGGAGCCTATCCCAGCTCACTTCAGGTGAAAGGCAGGGGTACACCCTGGACAGGTTGCCAGTCCATCGCAGGGCCACATGTAGACATACAACCATTCACACTCTCACTCACCCCTAGGGACAATTTAGGAACACCAGTTAACCTAACGAGCATGTCTTTGGACTGTGGGAGGAAGCCGGAGTACCCGGAGAGAACCCATGCAAGCACAGGGAGAACATGCAAACTACACAGAAAGGTCCATGTGGAGACTTGAACCACGAACCTTCTCGCTGTGAGGCAACAGTGGTGACCACCAAGCCACCGTCCTGCCATGACCTGAAATATTCTAAAAAGTAAAAATGCAATAAAACCCAAAATGTAATAGCTGGTCGTAATGTAACAAGATGCTGAGACCAAAACATAACTTTTTTGCCCAAAATGTAACAACTTGTTACATTTTTGTTATTACAAGTACTACATTATGGGTCAGGCAAAGTATCTTTCTCCTAACAGTGTAATGATTTTATTACATCATAGAGTGAGCCAGTGATTAATGGATTAAAGGATTCATGGATTTAGTGTAGTTTTGTGACAAGCCTTGTGACAAGCTAATTTTACAACCTGATATGCCTTAATGCACCTGAACACAATGAACATGATGGGTCCCATTTACCCGGAGCTTTAGATTCTGAGGGGATGGTAACACATTGTATGTAGCCCCTATTAAGAATCTAATGCGGCTCTCCTCCATACTCCACAGGTCTCTCCAACTAAGCTTCCATCTTCTCAACACTTTCCCAGTTTAATCACTATCACTGCTTAGCCTGAGCCACTGCCTTTACACCCCTTATCATCTCCTTCTGTCTATGTATCTGCTCCACAACCAACTTTCTTTTCTCCTTTGGACCAGCTTTGTTCCTCACCAGTTAGCCTGAGCCAAGCCCCAAGCCTCCTCGGCCAAATTGAAACTTACCTACAATCTCTGCATCCATAAGAGCTGCTTCTGCCTCCTAAGCTGCCACTCTTTGGTTCCATTTCCTCCCTTTGGATGGATTTGGACCCACATCCCTAACAGTAGCATCCTTGCTCCCAGGTAACAATAGCTCTGCCTTGAACTTAGTACACTTAAACTCTTCTATTAGACTGTATACTGGCAGGTGCAATATAAACAATGTACTAAACGAGACTAAACAATCAAGTGTACAGGTTATTAAATGCACAATCAACTATTTGGGTTATGATTATGGAGGATAATATACATAGGATATGAAAATGAGAGACTACTTTACATAAATAACAAATTACAACTAAAACTATCAACATGGACTTGAACACTTTACATGTTAAAATATGCTATTACATAGATGTGTATGTAACAGAGTACGTTTATAGTGCAGGTCATGTGGTATGTAGTGTATTAAAGAACTGAGTCCAGAGTATTATTAGTATATTATGTGTTGCACTATGTTTTATTGTGGATGCGGCTGTTCGAAGCTGTGGCTGTAAGGTCTCTGGTGCCAGTCACGGCGGCAATCCCCGAACCCGGTGGTGGACACTGGAAGTAAGGGATGCTGTCAAGCTGAAGAAGGAGTCCTACCGAGCCTGGTTGGTTCGGGGGACTCCTGAGGCAGCTGACGGGTACCGACAGGCCAAGTCCATGTCCATACTCTGATCAGTCATCTGTAAACAGTCCTGTTGTGTTCTTTTTCTGTTTGATTGTGCTTTCATCCCTCCTGTTCCCAATATGTCGAGTTCATGTCCACAAGACAGCAGTGATAACCTCCTAATCGCCCCTATCTAAACGCTGACGGTTATTTACAGCTGGAATAAAGTTTCTGTTGCATCTGGGAGAGAGTCCAACATGCTCCGCTTTGCTTCCTTCCACAGTAACAGTTGTTGTTGCTTTCAGGGAAGCTGCGCGGGAGTGTCGGCGGAAGAAGAAGGAATACGTCAGATGCCTTGAAAACCGCGTGGCCATGCTGGAAAATCTGAACAAGGCCCTGATAGAAGAGATTAGAAGCTTAAAAGATATCTATCGACAAAATATGGAGTGATTGTTCTCTCATGAGTGTGTGGAGTATGCTTGTCTGTTTCTGTGATGTATGCATGTATGCATGCCAGGATTAAATACTAAACCTGTCATTAAGCTTCGATGTGCTTGTGCATTGACGTTAATGTTTATCCGTGCAGCACCAGCAGTAAAAGCCAGGATCCTGACTCAGGTCAGAGTCTTTCTGGAAATGTTCAGTGAGGTGTAGAGGTTCAGAGCTGCTTGGCATGTAAACACACTCCTCACTGCTCTGCTCTTCCCGCTCCGTCATGGATGCTTGTCTCCAGTCTGTTATTACTCAGGATGTTTGGATGGCACAAACACAACTGCTCACTTACTTTTAGACAGAACCTTACAGAACTACTACAACTACATTTGCAGGAACTATCTTTTATATTTAACTTGGAGACCTGTTTTTTTATCTACCTGAGCACAATCTACATCCAGATGTTGTCATTGTTTATCTGTGTAATTTATTTATGGTTTTAAAAATATAAGCGCATGCTTGATTGTAAACTCTGTTCTCATTGGTGGAGGTGAGGTCACATTATTGACAAACTGTTTTAAACTTTGCTTTATTTCAGTGTTTCTGGCTGAGTTAAGAACTTTATGTCGTTTGGTTTTAGAGGTTTGTTGCTGAAATCAGATTTTTAACTAACTCTTGGTGTTTTATTGCTCCTCTGCAACATTTAAAATTCTTGTGTATTTCATAAACCAGTGTATGTTCAACAAGAAGGAAGAAGGTAGATTTATCATTGATAAATACATAAATCTGACATTATATATCTAAACATGTTGGCTTTACTGGTATTATTACATAAATTATAAATGATAAATATTACATGAATCGTTTCAAATATGCACCGCATTAAGTTTCTCCGCCTGTTTGTGATAAATCTGTATGTAATCCAAATGTATTTTAAATGCAGTCGCAACACAAATCTTAAAATCAAACCTAAATATTCCTGTGAGTTAAGTAAGCAAATAAAGTAAATAAACAGGCACTTTCTTTCTTTAATTTTTTTAAAATGTTTTTTTCCACCCTGTGCTCGTTATCTAACTGTAGTCCTGGGAACTCTCTCCCTCTGCCAACCGTGGGAGGGTCCAGCTCTGAGCTCAAGTCTCCTGAACGTGAGCAGTGAGCAGACCCTCCTGTACACCTGGGATCGGGGTTTCTCAGGCTGGACGTAGCGCGTGGGGGGATCATGTTATTCCAGCCGGATCCTCCCCCCTCCCTCGGGCGCCCCGGCTGGACAGGGGGGGCAGTGTGAAGGCCCAGGACTACTGCATGTTTTTGTGAGGGTAGCTCTCATTAGCTGCCCAAGGGAACACGGGGAGAACATGCAAACTTTTGCCAACCCCACCCAGGGTATGGGTGCTGATGATGCAGAGAGACAAGCACCCACAGCGTCTCCTGCGGGAGCTGAACCCAGGCACTTTCTAAGATGAAGGCATTAGCAGTTAAATAAAGAAATTAATAATAAAAATAAATGCATTTAATATATATATATGTGTGTGTGTGTGTGTGATTGTATAATATAAATATCATATGTACAGTAGGCTACAGTTGCAATCAAAATTATGCAACTCCCAGTGCAAATTAGGTTTTCTGGCAAAATGTACAAACTAGCAGCAGTTTACAATAAATCAAACAAGAACAATTTAAAGAGCTCAACACAACTAATATTACAATTAACACATTTAACACGAAATGCCTCTTTTAATGACCACTGCAGTTCAACCCCCTGAGTAACATTCCTCATAAGAGCACACATTTGCAAGTTGGAAGCGTAGTTGGCAGGTTGAAAGTGAAAGGAACAACGGCTATTGAAGATCTCTGGTGGGATTTGAAAAAGGCGGTTGCAGCAGGCAAAGCCAAGAACATTAGTGAGCTGGAGATTCCTCAGAAGCTGCAGCAGAAGGGTGTTCTACGAAGTACTGAAGATGCTTGTCTTGAAGGGGTTGAATGATTTTGGACTGCTGTGGTCATTAAAAGTGGCATTCAGTGTAAAATATATGTGCGTGTATATACATACATATATAAATATATATATATGTATGCATATATTTTATACGTATGTATATACATGTATGTATATACATGTCTGTCTGTGCATGAATTAAATAATAACAGTAAAAGCAGGCTTCATTGTATGTTTCTGTTCTAACTCTGAGATTGATCAGAAATCTGCCACCAGAAGAGTTCCAGAAGAAGGACGTAAGAAGCATGTAAGAAAAGCATGAAGCAGACTTTCTGTGGCTCTAGAGAGAAACTTTCTGATCCTGGAGTGTTTTTCAGTGATAAAATACACTTTTTGTGAAAGTTTGGAGGTGGAAATCAAAACTCAGGTCTGAGTGCAGGTTTGTTGTTTGTTTTTTTGTTTTTTTTTCTTGATCTCTCTCTGATCTTCAAGACCAGTTAACAAGATCTCAGTTTTAGAGTGGTTGAGAAGTACTAAGTAGGGTAGGTAAGGGTAAATGTACTAAGAGGGAAGAAAGGATGGAGTCTCCTTTAGTGGACAGAAAAAACCCAGAGATCTTCCTCTGATACTAAACAGGTTCAGGAAAAGAAGGCAGCTTCACATCATAGGAAATAAAATCCAAAATAAACTACAAGAATATTCTGTATACATATATATATATATATATATATATATATATACATATATGAGCGACATGGAATAAAGCTTGAAAAACAGAACAAAAAAAATAAAACAGTGCAACAATAGTTACAGCCTAAAAATAGATCTGAATTTAACAATTGATGGGAAAACAGCAGATTTTCAGTTTAACTTTACAGGGTCTAAAGTTGTGGAAGAAAGTTAATGTAACAGCCATGATTTGACAGACATGTCCGACAGAAGAATGGTAGGTGATACTGACAGAAAAGTTACTGCTGCAACGTTCTTCCTGTTTCTGGGGTGAATATGTTTGTCACCCACATGTTCAGTCTGCTGCAGAGACAGAGGAAAGAATCTAATAAAAAAACAAACAAAAACCAACCCGACTGATGGAAATAAAACAGGAAACTGAACAGGAAATACGGCTGGTTCGAGGTCAGACTATGAAGCACTGCAGTACGAGTGGACTGTCTTTCTGAGAGCAGCAGAAATGTCTCATTGTCTTTCATGAAGTTGCTGACATCAATGAGCTGTTTAGGAAGACAAAACTGCTTTACTGACGTGGTCACTTCATTTAATCTGGTCAGCAAGAGCGTGCGAAGAAATTTCAGTGTGACAACCTGTTTGATTCAGTGCTGACATCAAAAAGTGGAATGAAAGATTTTACATCAAGACAGAAAGATTTGATCCTTTACAACATGTAATTTTATATCAAATGTTCCAAAAAGTTGATATTTTCCAACAAAAAAAGTAATTTTAAGTTAAAAGTTACAATTTTGTGACATTTTTCGTAAGCTTTTTTTTTTTTTTTTAAACAAAAACGTTTGTAATTTTTTAAGAAATTAAATTTGTGATTTAAGTACAAAAGTCCCAAAAATGAAAACAAAACTTTCTTTAAAAAAAATGCATTTCTGGTTTTACAAGAAAAAAATGGTGGATATATCTTTTTAAAAAGTCTCAATTTCATGATAAAGGCTAAAAGATATGATATTGCAAAATCTGTTATGTAATACAATTTTTTAAAGCAAAAACGTCAGTTTATTTTATTTTTTAAATTTCCACAAGAAAACAAATTGATTTTAGTAAGTTGTGAATTTTGAAGTTAAAAGTCATAGTTTTGTGATGTTTGTGTTTGTAGATTAAAAAGTCTTGGTTAAAAAAAAGTCTCGCAAAAAAGTCCACTTTCACAACAAAATTTCCTTCTCTTTTTTATAAAAAGGGATTTTTTTTTACAAGAAAACAAATTTATTTTAGTAAAAAAATATTAAATTTAAGATTTTTATGACAAAAATAGCTGTACTTTAAATTTACCAGGAATTAGCAGGAGATGTGACAATTTAGCGGGATGAGAAAGTAAGAGTAAGAGTAAACGGCCTTTTAACAGTAAAGGATAAAGAAATAAATGTTTGACACCACTGCTATGTTTGGTGGCCCCAGCAAACCAGCAGTACATCTACTCCACCACCAGGTGACGCCACAGCCCATAACTGACTATGTCACCTGTAATTCTGGCACACGGTCCATTACTGCTGCCCTGCAAGTGATGGATCAAGACATCACATCCATCATGTATTTAGAGGAAAAGCCTCTATAAATTAGTCTATTACACTGTTTACTCCCACTTTATTATTTAAAACCCTCTAAATCCCACACTGAGTTTAAGTGACTCCCATTTGACTCTGTTAAGTTAAAAATTAAATTATTATGGATTTAGCATTAAAAAAAAGTACAATAATTAACAGACAAATGTCAGTGAGATGTTGCCCATGCTTTTGTTGTCAATAGATCTTAAAAAGAAACACCAAGAATGAAGCTATTATGATAAAGATGGGCACATATTCTATTCTATTCTATTCTATTCTATTCTATTCTACATTTAATGTTAATGCTGGAGTTTTTCATGAAAGTTAATTTATTTATTACACAGTTTCAACCACCCACTTGAACCGGAACCTTTTCCATCTATGTCACAGTCCTGGTGTGTTTATGTACTGACAAGAAAAAATGTAGAATTTGTCTTTCAATCTATAAAGACACGAAAATTACACGATTTTCACTTTTTTATAAAAATGCTGACAATTATCAGGAAGTAAAAGAAAAATGTGTGCTACCATAATACACCCCACCCCCACCACGGAGTCGGAGATCAAAATCAGACAAAATAATTGATCTAAATATTGGCCAGAATTTTTACCTGAATTATAGCTAACTTAAATTTAGTCAATTTTAGATGTCATTTAGTCTGCCACCAAACTTCTTAGTCGTTGCTGTGTGATATCTGTTTGTATGGCGTGCGCTAAAAAAGAAAGAAAATAAAAGAAAAAAAGAAAGCGTTCTGCCGACTCTGTGTTAAATTTGGGATTATCGAGCAGTCCCTGAATGCAGCGCAGCAGCGGATGTAGCAGCAGTCCACCGTCCAGTAACAACCATGTAGCGCTGAGCGCAACAAAATACCCTGTCCGGACTTGCTAAAATACAATGTTCTCGTTTTTACTCTGGTCGACACAAATCTTCAGAGTCTGAAAATGTATTTGTGAATATAAATGGACGCTTGGTCACAAAATACAAGGCGAGGGAGTCAACAGAACAGCCGAAGCCCGTAGAGACTGTCCGAGCTCTGTGGGTTTGGAGGGGGACGCTGGACTACTCTGCTCATCTATCTATCTGGTTTACTTTTTCTTCTTTTTCTTTTATCAGTTTTAATGGCCCCGCTTGTCCTGCTAAGCGTGTTTGAAACGCCAAAGTAGGGCGTGTAACGCCAGCGGATCGCGGAGCCAGCCTTTAGTTTGCACCAGATCTGGATCCGCGTCACCGCCCCGCTTTCTCGTCTTTAGTGACATTAAAAACAGGCTAAGCAGACGGGGTTGAGATTTTAAAATCTGCCTGCACGATGGGGAATACGACCTCCTGCTGCGTGTCGTCGAGTCCCAAACACCGGAGGAGCAACCACTCCAGGCTGGAGCCCTATCGACCGGAGCCGGAGCTGAGCCGCGAGGACACGGGCTGCAACCTCCAGCACATCAGCGACAGAGAGAACCTGGACGGTAAGACGCCAGCTGACGGGTGGCAGCAGTGTGAAACCCTGGAAAAATATGCACGCGTTTTTATCAAGTGTCTTTGTGTCTTTTTATTGTATTACTGTAGTTGATGTAGCTACTTTTCCGTGCAAGCGTCTTTACAAGCGTAGGCTGTTCACACTACAGGACTTCAGCAGTCTCAGACCAGTGATGGGCAGTCCTGGGGAAAAGCTTCCATAGTAGCTCAAAAAAGGTGGTGGATCTCACGGTGAGACTGGAGCAAAGATGAACGATGGAACCTGGGACAGATCTACTATCTCTGTCAGCGAACCAACCATGAAATAATAACAACAACCTCCTACACAGCACAGTAGGCTAGCCTAGCAACAACAGCGAAATGGGAGGAAAGATTTCAAAGACATTTATTTTTCTTCATTTTTATGTATTTTCTTGTCAAAGCACACAAACACCACTACAACAACTTTTGCATCATCACTGCGTTAGCAGCAATTTGTAATGACGCAGATGACACTGCATTTACATCCTGAAATACCCCCAGATTTCATCGTCGAAACACATGTTCAATCACAGACATGCTATAAATTAATTATTTCGTACAATGTGATTTGAATTAATCATATAAGACTGTGAAAATCATATAGTGTGACACCGTCAGGTCTCTGTCAGCTAGCCAACCAATAGGAACGCACCGTGAAATAACGTAGACATCAGCACATCTACACAGCACAGTAGCCTAGCAACAACAGCTGTAGATACAACGGAGAAACGGGAGTAAAAATGTGCAACTCAAGTAAAGAAGAATCAGAATTTAGAGTCATCAGTTCATTATGTGATGACGCTGCAGATTTAGATTGTAGTTGCGATTCAGCACATGTTCAGTTGCACAGTGTAACATGCTGTAAATTAATTATTTGCTGATTCCACGTCATGTAATGTGACTTGAATTAATCTTCTAAGACTGTTAAAATTGTACCAGGCGTAGGAGAGCTTGCAGCAAAGCCGCTTCATTTCTGTGCACTTCGTGTTGCTGTAACACATCATCCAAATGACACATTCTCTCAGTCTGTTCACAGTTCCTACTTATATTGCCATTATGTTCATTTTTTTAATACCCTGACCTAAAAAAAAAAAAAAAAAGCTCCCCCTCCACAAGCCTAATCTGACGACTTAATCTTTGACCTTCAATTTGTACAACTTTCACCACGTGGCTTTGTGTAAAAGGCTGCCCATGATGGGTGCTTCAGTAGGAGGTGACATGATAATGATGGACAGTGTTTTGTTGCTGCTTGTTCATCCACTTCCTGCGGGGAGCTGAGAAATGTTCAACACATGTCGACTGTCATTAACACCAGCACACTCCCACTCTGCTGCACATTCAGAGGCAGTGGTTCCAGTGCAACCGTGGGGGATTTTGGGATTAAACCAGCGAAATGAGCTAATGGAGAAAATGTTAGTGAAACTGACTTTGTGCATTCATACACCCACACAGCTGGCTTATCCCCAGTACGCAGTAAGTTACTGATAACCCATACCAATCTATAGAATTTGAGTCAAACAGTCCCAGAAAAATGATTTAATCAGAGTATAGTTAGGTCTAAAATATGAATATTTGTGTGTCCTTTCTTGACATACCAAAAGGAAAGCCTGTGATTAGTAAGGATATGTGAGGGAGAGAGAGCACAGGCAGGAAAGGAAGCCATCCCAGCATGCCGCCGCTGCAAGGAAACTGCTTACCAGAAAATGTGAAACAGCAGGAACCAGTCCTGATGTTGGTTGCTGGGGAAAAACTGAACACAAATTGCTGCACAGCGCTGACATCGGCATGGCACTGTCTCAGGCTTCAACGCGAGTCGAGACTGACTTGTTTCTCAGAGCATAAATAAGATGAAATGCTTCCTGGAGGTGGCAGTTTCTCTGCAGTCTGATTGGCTGCCTGAACCTCCCTCAGACAGGTGGAGGTAACCCTTGCTGCACCTGAGTGGTCCTTCTTGATGGCCCACTGATCCACACAGGTGGGACCAAGTCATTGTTATTCAAGTCTCAAGTCTTTGTCCTCAAGTCCCGAGTCAAGATAGTCAAGTCACGAGTTTAGAGAGTCGAGGACAAATGTATGTTTATAGTACATTGGCCAAAGTGCTTTACAATCAACCAAAATCATAAGAAAAACACAGAAACAACATATAAAACATAAAAACAAAATGAAAGAATAGATGGATAGAAAATAGAAATAAAAAACAAGGAAAATAGAAATAGCAGTATAGTCCGTTTATCTTATTTATAGAGTTGAAGGCCACAGAGAAGAAATATATTTTTATCAGTGATTCAAAAACATCTGGGCTCCGAGCAGATGTGAAGAGTTACGCCTGAAAAAGCTCGATCACCTTTGCTTTTGACTTTTCATCAAAAACAAAGTCTCTAGTCAAGTCACGAGTCGAGATAGTCAAATCACGAGTCAACGTAAGCAAGGCTCGAGTTGATATAGTCAAGTCCAAAGTCAGAAACTTCAATTTCTTCCAAGTCCCTTTAATAACGATGCAATAATATGTTAACTTTTTAAAAAAAATGTAAATGAGGACACCACCCACTGTTCTTCATGCAGCTTCAAATGTTGAACGAAGCTGGACGTCGTTCCATCTCCAGCTGTGATCCTCCACCTGCATGCTTTGAATAATTATTTTTTTTGTGCTACTAGTTGGTCTCTTTACCCAGATGAAATTAATCTTGGGAATGAATTTGTGAAGTTTTTGTTTGAAACAGCCAAATCTCATTGTGGTTCATTTTGATTGGCTGTGCTGACAGCTCTCGCACACATGACCATGATTCACCATGGCAACGTGAGTGAAATGAACTGATTTGTACACAGCTTTTAAATAACACATTTTAATTTTTGGATTCAGCATTTTCAAGTCAACAGGTTCAAATCCAAGTTGCAAGTCTTTTTTACGTTTTTGTCGAATCTAAAGTCATTAAGTTATCCACTGGAGTCCAGGTCACGTGACTTGAGTCCACAGCTCTGCTGATGGCCCTCTGAGTTAGCAGCAGAGGTAGCGGCGGGTCGTCGCCCTCATCTGTGCTCAGCTCATCCCTTGATTGTGGCCTGATGTGCGCTGGCCCAGACTCACACATGCTCTTCTCAGTTTCAGTGGTCTGGCCTCTCATCCAGTTAATAGGGTGATGTTGTTCTTGCTGCCAAATTCAAATTCTTGGTCAATTTCTTCATTTTGTTACAATATCTTCCATTGGAAAGTTGAGAATAGTTCAACTTTTGAACTGGCAGCCCAAGTGTGAGCCAATCAAAGTGCCCCAGCTAACTGAGTTTCTGATCTTGTGACCAGCTGTCGCTATAATTCCAAACATTAGGCCCACCCAGCATTAAGCCTTAGTATGTTGTGCACATGTGAGTCTTGCCTAAACTTCAGTGGTCTCTGTTCATGTGGATTACTAAACAGAGACAGCAGCAGTTTAACGAAAGCATCTTTTTCTTGCAGTTATACGATGCGATCACGGTGTAAAAGCACTTCCTCGCTGGGCTTTCTTCAGCAGCGTTGTAAATAATGGATCATTCAGTGAACTAGGTCACAACTTTTAATCTCTCTGGTTTTTATAAACCAACTGAACATTTACTTTTAACATAATGTGGGATTTCTTTGCCTTTTACCCACGTTCTCTTGATAACGCTCATCTGGGTTTTGGTAGTGACACACATGAGAAGGGAGGTGACCTTGAAATCTTAATCACTCAACTGGAGCCCTCTGGGGGGTTTTAAGGACTCTGCTGGCCTAATGAAATACACTGTTAATTAATCCAAAAGTTATTAACTCACAAAGAAAATTGATTCATAATAAATATATATGTTGGGACTCATGTTTCTGTTTTGTTTTTTTTTTGTTTGTTTTTTTACATCCATTAAGTTTCATCTAGCTGATAGAAATGATGCAATGATAAATGTTCACATAGTTACCATGCCCAAAATTATTCAAATTGTTTGTGTCATCTCATCAGAGCCTTTGTTTGTCCTCAGAGCAGTCAGCGTCAGCTTCTTGCATGTCTCCACCGGGACTTTTGAACCACTCCTCTTTGGCGACCATAAGCAGGTCTTTGACATTGCTTACTGGTCTTGCTTTCTCTCCCATCACAGAACTCAGTGGAATTCAAATCAGGGGTCTCATTCACAACCGTTGCTACGCACAAAACGGGGCTTGAACCTTGCGTACGCTGATTTCCATGCAAAGGTTGTGATCCACAAAAAACAGACCTGACGTGA
>JBAMYA010000006.1:13994504-14010462 GCA_037176975.1 Arrhamphus sclerolepis | reverse complement strand
ATAATATGATGCAGACATATAAATTAGGCTTTAGAATGCTAGCTAATGCTAGCATCTAGCTCAGTGTTAGCTTAGAGACTGACATGACTCGTCAGTTTTAGCATTGTTAGGTCCAGCTTTATATGTGGATTCTCACTAAAAGACAAATGTTTTTCATAAACCTCCAACTAGCATGTAAGTGTTAGCATCGAGCTCGAGCAGAGGCAGCACTTTAACCTAGTTTTGCAACACAGCCTCAAGAACAATTTAAACAAAACGTCTGACCAACTGTTAGCATGCTAGCATTCTAGTTGACTTCGACGTAAAATCTCAGTGTTAACTTGGAAATTGACATGACTCAGCAGTCTTTGGGCCATCGCTAACACTAGCTTTAAAATATTAATATGGAATGAATTTCAACTAGGAATAATGTAGTTTTTTTTTTTTTTTTTTTTAATTTTCTAAGTTATCCATGTTTTGGCTTTTAATTCATGCGGCATCAGGGTGGGCATAACACTGACTCAAAAACATTAAAATGCATTCAAATTATTTTGATCATTTTAGTCAGTTGGGTATTAGCTTTTAACCGCTGTAGAATCAGGATGGACCTAATAATAATTCACATTAATAATTCACTGTAAAATTAAAATGCTAACGTAACAATCCCTTGTTTGTCTGTATACTGTGAGCCAGTGTCAAATAAACACAATTTGAAGTGATAGTCTGAGACTGATAGATGTCAGCAGTGTATGAAAAAGTGAAAACAAGTTAATGCAACTCCAAACAATGTTAGCTTGGAGCCAATTCCCTCGCAAAACACAGTAAAAATGTATATAGAATTTGCAGATGCTTTTCTTCATCCACTATCCTGTTACTCTTTCTTAGTTTTCAATGACCAGTCAGTCTCTGGTTAACCAATCCTTTGTTAAAAAAAAAAAATACATCAGTAGAAACACACTGAGAAGAAAGCATCAATGAAAAACAAAAAAATGAAAAGAAAAGAAAGGATTTTTAGTCGGTTTGTTTTGTACATGCTTATGGGTCTTGACAGTTTCAGCAAACTTCAAACCCTGAGCAAAGGTGATAACTTATCTTTATTAGGAATCTATTGAATATTTAGATATGACCACTCCTCATTTCTTTAGAAATCTGCGTCAGATCAGGTACATTAACGTACATGGTTTCACACGATGGCAGTCATCCACCCTTTAGCAGTGGGAGCAAGTTAGCAGTCAGTTATAATTTTCTTTTTTCTTTTTTTCCCATGAGTCAGACCTTTCAGCCAATCCGCTTTATTTATCAATTTCATTTTCATTTTAAACATGCTCTCATACAAACCCACACATTGACATGAAAATGCAATTTAAAATAAAGGATAAACATTAAATAAAACTGTGAAAATTGTCAAAACAAAAAAAGTGAACAAACTGCGTAAGACTGACTAAGAATTGGAATGTTTACTACATTATTTCAAGAGCTAAACATAAAATTGCATCTACTGAGGAAGCCGTTTAAGGTTATATATATATATTTTTAAATCAATTTCTGCAACTTTTCAACTGATTTTGACACACGGCAGCATGGTTGAAACTAACACCTCATTTCTACGTATGTCCATAAGTTAATTCACTTCATCGGGAACCTCTGACGAAGATGTCAAATCTCCACCTTCCATTATACTTCAGTTTTTTTTGCCTTGTGTATGTCGAACAGAATGTATGCTGCTAGCACCTAGTGCTACCTCGCAAGTTTTTTTTTTTTTTCTGACGACAAATTGAAATTGTACTAACTACAAGTGCAAACTACCATAGAATAGTTCCTCTCCCATGGAATTGAGCTAACTTGTATGTAAAGAACTGCACTTCCTTCCATTGGACACCAGGGGGCTTGTATCGTGTTTTGTATGGATTGACCGAGGACAAGTGGAAACGAGGTGTAAAAGCTGCATTTTCTGAAAAAATCAAAACTATTCAAACAAATTTGATTTTCAAATGTTAAACTTCAATAGTTATAACATAAAAAATACCACATTTCTCATAAATTGGAAGTGATAGAACACATCTATTTGACCCTCGGAATTCCAAATACTGTTAATATTTAGCTATAACTAATGTTTTTCACGGTTGGCTTCAGCACATGCGGTGACGCTATGCTTCAACATAATCATAAAACAATTACAGATGCAGAAATGTCATCCAAGGATTGGTGATACACAGCGTATTTTTAAACTGGAAATAAAAGACAAAAAAACCCCAAACCAAAACAAAATGAAACAACAAAAACTGAAAATTGTTGACATTGCTGAGAAACATGGCATGGGTTAGGGTTAGCTTCATGCTCACTTTGTCCTGGTGGTGCTGCTCTTAGGGAGGAAACTCGTCATGTCGTATTTTCCATTCAGAATAAAAGTTTAGTTAATAAAATTTAGCTATGGCTATCAAATTTCTGCCTTTTGTTCAGTGTATTTCATGATTGGTGAAGTCACTGGCAGACAAAATGGCAGCAGAGATGCAGAGTTGTGCTGCCAGTAAACTGCTAAGTGGACAAATGGTGGAGGATACTGCCAAAGACGACACAGTACATTTCCAGCGTATCTCAGCACTTTCCTACACCTTCAGAGCCCGTCAGCCAAGAGACTGTGATTTTTTTTTTGATTTACTATTATTTATCCCCGTGGGGAAATTCTTTCTCTGCATTTGACCCATCTGGGCTGCTGGACCCAGAGTGGTGGGCTGCCACGGTGCGGCGCCCGGGGAAATGGCTTCAATTGAAAAGAAAAAAGAAGAAAAAAAGGGCTGGAAGGGCAAAACACTGAACACATGAAAAGAATGACCTGCAAGTTTTTAATTCTCAAATAAAATATTCATATTTTACTAAATGTGTGTGGTTTTGAGTGCAGGGAAAGCAGATAAGTGAAGCATGATCTGTGAAAAACTGTCAACAGAGAAGCAAACCAAGCACATGGGATGTTTCCAGTGGTCTGACCAGGCGTGGACAAAAGGAGCCTTCACCCTCCTGGGCTGCAGCCGAACAAGCCATCATTCAGCTGCTTGGCTCTCATTACCCGCTCATCCTCACCGCTGGTCAGCAAACCCACGCTCGACAAACAAGCTGACTCGGCCACTCATGCCCACATTCGAGTCACTGTTTATGCTGCGTTTTTTGTAGTGAGTGTAGAGAGCAGATGTGGGATCTGCAAGATGCAGATTACTTCTGCTATGAACTGTCGTTTTCATCCTATCAGTTGTCTAGGAAACGACGTCTTCATGACAATAAGAATTTCAACACACTTGGCAGTTTAGCTGCTACAGCTTTGCTTGGTCTGGTAGCTTACGACGGACTAATCTGTAGCTAGCATTCAAAAATACTATTCATCAACTGGATGAATCTGTCTGCTCTCTTTACGCTGTTCAGCAGGTACGATTACCTTCACGTTCACAGATCAGCAAACCAACAATGGAAGTGAAAACAGCAGAAACAAATGTGTTCCAATTTTTCTTTTTTGTAAATGTTTTTGAAGCCACTCTATGTTGCAGTTCCATCTCTGGCCACATGGGGGACCTGTATTGACGGTTCAGCAAGTCCTCCAACACCACTTTATTCTACTAGAGGGGCACTTTGATGCACATTTCCATTGGCAGGGGTCCATGGTAAAAAAAAAAAGGAGTTTAAATTGAAACAGGATCGACCTCCCTGGTCCTTTCAGCCGTAGTGTTTCTATTTACGGAAGCACGGCTGACTTCACATAAACTACGATTCCATGCTACCTGATGCCGGTTATGTACCACTTTGAAGTCGTACACAAAGAGGACGGCGCAGCATTTTCAATCAGCACCGAGTCAACGCCTTCCCATCCAGCAGTTTTTTGGGCCGCTCTAAGTACCTATCCTTTGACAAGTACCTTGTACAGTTGCCTTTGTACCATAGAGGTTACGGTGCCATTCCTGGTCATTTAGGCCCTGTTAAAAGTACCCTGGAACCCCGCTAGTGGAAATGCAACCAAAACCTTTACAAGAAATGGACATTTGTTGAAGTGTCTAAATTTTTGAAGCTCTGGGCAACACCGAAAATTAACTGAAAATTGAGCAAACAGGCATAACAAGAAACCCAAAGTTACATCCGAAAAAAGTGCTATTGGAGTGAAATGAAGACCAGCGACGCTTCACCTGTGGTCTGGGATGCTACAGCGCTAGCAGCCGCCAAGCTAGGTGCTGCTTCTGGTTCGACCGTCAGCCAAATGCCACCAATTGCTCAGCGGTTCAACTCAAGGGGCAGTAGAGGCAGTCTCCAGCTATAAAAATACTTTTTTCTATCACGCTGTAAGTATCTTTTTATTTCTGCAGTTAAGTTAAAATTAAGACATTTTAACAGGTGTATCAATGGAGACCGGTTTGCTTTTGGAGCGAGCCTCTGGTGGTCAGTCAAGGAACTGCACCTTTCAGCTTTTTCTGGATTGCATTATCTTAACAAGTCAAATGTTGAGGCTGATATGTGGACTTTCCTATGATGTGCTGCCCCCATATGGTCACCGGGAGTTATTGCTACACAGAGTGGCTTTAAATGCCGTCTCAGCTGCAACAAAAGTGACCCCTCAGCAAACATCTCCAAATGCACACACAAAAAAGAAAAAAAAAATGGAGGAATTACCTTTTATAACATTAAAAGATCACAGAATTATGAAAGCATGACACTAAAATGCAACTTGAGACCACTGGTGGTGTACACTACAAAACATAAAGGAATTAGAAGAAGGGTCCCCCCCCCAAAAGATTGAAAGAGTCTAGCATATGAGGTGTGGATCACCGACCTATGACTTGGCGTTAGCGTTGCATAAGATACGTGCACCACAACCTCTTTTGCATAGATTGAAGACGCAGCACACAAAAAGGCCATTAACACACAAAGCCTGAATAATTAAGAGCATTATATCAAAGAGTTCAATTCACTCTAGATCACGTATGAAACTAATAAAATTATATATATATATATATATGTCTTTTTTTTTTAATATATTCCCTTGATAGAACTAACTAAACGTGAAGCAGGAAAGTTGATTCTCTTTCACAAATGTATTTAAGATAAATGTCTATCTACAACTGAGAGTTTGCATAAAAATCATTCTCTCTGGGTAAAAGCCTGCTGACACCAAGAACTATAACAATAACGGTTGGAAACGTAGCTGAGAACGGATTTCTGAAGTCTACGACACAACGATAACAAAAATGGCAGAGGTGAGCCACTAGGGGGCCCCCAAGCTACAGGGTTAGCATGAATATTTGTGCAGAAATAAAGTCTTCAGTAGTAACCACCTAAATACGTACATTTAAGAACTTCACCATGAAACATTTAAACTATGGCTCAGAAACGGCTTTGAGTTTACAACGTTGCAATTTTTGAGCTTCCTCTCAGAAGCTTTCGTACAAATTTTGCAAATTTCTGAAGTCTTTTCCCCTGAAAGAAGCAGGATTTTTTTTCTTTTACAGATTAGTGAGTGTACAAAATTGTTTTTTAAATTTCAATTTACAATGGCATATGATCAGAATTTTTTTTTTTTTAATTGTCAAAATTTCTGACATATCTCAGAAAGGTCTGCGCTGTTTAAAAACATGTTCAGCATTTTTTAGACAGTCTGAATTTCAAATTTTCTTTTTGAAAGTCAGAACTGTCACCTGCAAAGTCGCGAGGTTAACTGAGAAATTCTAATGATCTTTCTTGCAAATTTGCAAGTTGATAAAGTCAGCTTCATATTTCTTTTCTCTCAAAATTCTCTCGCATATTTCTTTTTGTGCTAAATTGTGGTTTTATAGTTACAATTTCTCTGAGCTTTCTCTCAGAAATGATGTAGATACATTTGTATGAGTTTGTACTGTTTTTTCTTTTTTTTGTGGCAGAGATTTCAGAACAGCTCTAATACAGTTAAACTCAGCTAAAATAAGCCTTTTAGGAAAATTTTTCTATTTCAACTTGAGAGTTAGACTCACAAATCTAGTGTGTAACAGATTAATGCATCATTTCCATGAATTATTAAAAAGGAACATGTTTTTTTTTCTTCTGTGCATGGTACAGCAGTAGCAGCAGGTATCACAGTCTGTTTAGACACTGATATCGCTATAGTTCTTGGTGTGGACGGCCCTTCATTTATACAGATAGTTTAAGTTTTAAAACTATTTTTCTATTTAAACTAAAGAATGATTTAAATCTCTAAAAACTGTTAAGTTCTGTATATACAGCCTTCTGTTTTAAGTGCTCATTGCAACACCTGATTTAGAAGTGTGTATAAACCTGTGGTTCTGCGAAGAAACCAAACAGGAAGTTGGACAGAAATCATACCCGACATCCTTGATTTGTTTTTTCTGTGTGTTTGTTTGTTTGTTTTCCTTTCTGGTTAGGTTTCTTAAATTTCAATTCCAACTCTGCCCAGTTGAGCCACAACTCACCTGCCCTGCTCTGACCCTGAGTTCAGCTGGGAAACATCGTCAAACTCTGCATGACAACAGCAGGAATAAAAAAAAAAAAAATTAAAAACAATAATAATGCTGTAAGCAAGTGCTTGTCATGTTATTTCTCTCTATGCAATTCAAAAAAACTACCAAACTGAAATCCTGAAACTGTTTAATCTTCAAATAACTGTGCTGGGTGCAGAATTGTAACCGATGCTGTAATGAAAACATAAAACACGAGAGGAGAAAACTCTCTGGGTATCACATTAACTCGGAGGAAACCATGTAGAGTGTGGTGACCTGCGCTGCTCATTTTTCCTGCTAATACCACCCTCCACAGCTCCTAAATCCTTCTTGTCCGTGTGTGAAGCGCTTGGATGGAAGAGGAAAAGCAGCTACATGACATCACTCTTGCAACAAGCCCGTAAAATTTAAATACAACCCGTCGTAACAGCTACTCACTGTAACAGACCTTTCCAACACGCAGCAGCTGTAAACACAAGTGGGAGTAAGAGATAAGATAAAGTCTCTCCACGGAAGCTCCTCCTTTTCTTCAGCACTCCAAACGGAGAACAGTGTAACACTTCAACAAGATCCTGAGCCGGAGTCGGGTCCCAGGACGAGAACACGAGTCACTAAATTCAGTAGTAGCATAAGATCGGTGGTGGAGAAGTCCACTTTAGGCAGCAGATCTGTAACAGAGGACTTCAAGTGTGTGGAAAATGCCCAGGAGTTGTGGAACGAGAGCAGGCAGTCCTGGCGTACTACAGTACAACAGTGGGGTTCAGTTAGTAGCTGAGTGTGCGGCTTGAGCGGGCGGTCCAGAACCGGATATCAATCGTCCTTGGAGCCGTCGGCGACAGAGGCTGTGGGGGGGGAGTGCGGCCTGCGGCTGCGGCGGTACAGGCGGTAGCCCTTCCGGCAGAGCAGCACGAACCAGTAGACCTGCGGCGCCAGGATGCATGAGTTGCCGAGGTTGGTGGACAGCGGCAGGTGGAAGGGCACGCTGTAGAGAGGGATGCCGTAGTGGCGGCCGTACATCCAGTACATGTAGGGGAAGAGGGCGATGCGGCACATGAAGAAGGTGAACAGAACCATGCCGCCATTGGCCTTGTGGACCCAGCAGTCCTGGAGGCTGAGCTGGTGGAGGAGATGGAAGGAGAGACCACGTCAGTTTAAACACATACTTTTCATGCAGTCATCTTTGATCCCTTTCCTCGCCCTCTGGGAGGCGCTACAGGACATGTGTCACCAAAAACGCTTTCATTCCCCTTGCAATAAACATGCTGAAGTCCAAACGCTGAGGAATAAGCATGGCCCCTCTGCATCAAGAAATGTGTTTCTTATGTACTTCTATGTTATATGTTTAATGCTTTATGTCCTACGTGTTGGAACGTGGACTGAAGAGCTGTACTGGAAACAAATTCCACCAGCCTGGCTGTGTGGTCATTAAAAGAATCATCATCATAACGAACAAACACAATAACAAACAATGGCCACCATATCAGCTCCACCTCTTTAATTACTTCTTAAAGCAAATAGCTAATCAGCCAATCACATGGCAGAAATTCAACACATGAACTGAGCACGAGGATGGAGCGTGATTGTTGCAGCTCAGTTTGCAGAACTACGGTTACAGTCTTCTAGGATCAAATTTAAACCCAGGTCACAGAACTTAAGACAAAACATAAGTCATGTTTGAATATTTTAGAGCTGGTTTTATAGCAGATATGATCTGGGAATAAATGACTAACGGTTACTGCGTTACTACATCTCAGTCATCATGTGTCATTCATGTCTCCATCCTTGTTGATGGAATACAAACCAACATCCTGTCAAGATACTTTATACTTTTTTTTTTTTTTGTTACATATGGACTTATATGCTTTATTCAGCGTCTTGCAGAAGAGTATGCTGGTTTTCTGTTTTAATTAGATGCCTTTTATTGAATCTAATTGTTAGAACTGTTGATACTTAACCTGTGGGAATGATTTCATAAAAATCTTCAGGCACCAACTTGGCATTTTACTGTCCTATAGTGTTGGTTTTCTTTAAGTGAACCAGTTAATTTCCAGCCCTGCCTTTTATTGTTATCGATTTGAAGGTTCTGCTGTTGAGAGAAGTAAAAAAAAAAACATCAGGCAGAGCTTTCATTGGTGCTGATGTGGTCCAAAAGAGGGCGATGGCGCAGCTTTGCTTTTTCATTCTGCTGACAGCAGGTGTCAGCAAAGACCTGGAAGCTCACGGTCCACTGACTTCACAGATTCACAGAAAAACTCTTCCTTTCTTGGGTTAATAGACTGTAAAACTCACAGCCTTAGAGCACGTAAATGAAGTGTTTATCAGTGTTCAGGACGTGTGGCGTTGTATGTGGAGGGAACTAATGAACATTAACTGCAGCGCTCGGCTTCAGGGGTGAACGGCGCCGTGCTTTCTTTGCTGAACGCTGCTGACTGATGTCTTTTTTTTTTCTGGGTGAGCCATGCAGCTAAATTATTGATGGAACAGTGACAAGCTGACTCCCAAATGAAACGGAGATACTCAGGTTTTTGATGATGAAAGGCTCTGAATAACACCTGATACCAAAAAAAACAAAAGATAAATGAAATGTCAGCCTTGCATTAAAAAAAATTCATTTAGAAACCTTTGTTTCACTTATTAGGGCAGCATCATCTGAGACCTGAATCAGTCTTTCAGATATGACTGTTTGGAAAAGTTCCTAATTATTTGTAACTGTAAAGGAAAGTTAAATGCTAACAGTTATTTTAATCATTTTTATTTCTAAAATATTCTAAAGTTCTGTTGATTTGGTTTGTAGGTACAGTTTTCCTTTTTGAACATTCTTGGCAGTTTCTCTGCGGTTTTGCAATTATTCATTCTAACATGATATCAACGTTTGTCTCCATTGACTTTGAATGGGGTGATGTCATCGCCAGCCAAAATGCATTGTGGGTTGCGTGCATTGCGGTGATCCCTTCCTTCTGTTAGAAGTAGAGTAGCCGCCTCTTTTTCCTCAAACTGCCATGTTGTAAAAGCTTTGACAAAGCAGTTTTATCTTGACTGGCTTCATTTAAAATTACCAACATTTTTCGTTAATTTGTCCTTCTTCCTCTAGAAGTTACAAACCACCACCATGGAACTTCCTGTTGACAGAGAGGCGAGTTGTTGATTGAGTCAGCTATGTTGGATTAGTGTTATTTTATGCTGGAATGTGGTTTTCTAGAGGCACAAGTGTCGCTAAATGCAGCTCAAACAACCTCATTAAGGGTTTAAGGGGCCATCAGCTGAAAGGGCACAAGGACTTTAATAAGTCAAAGAGTACGATGAAGGAACTCTAGAGTTGGAAATGTGAGAAAGTCCTCACAGAAAACCAGAAAAAGCTAATAACTGACAAAACTGTTGAAATGGCTTTGCTACTGTTGCTGCTCATGCAGGACAATTAATTCATCAAACCCATGTTGGTTCGTTTACAAGCCATCTATGCATTTGGGTTTCCATAACAACCAGGCAGGTTAGGGAACGCTATCAAGGACTTGCAGCTCGGATCAGATCACAACACCTCATATGTCTAGTTTGTTTTGAGCTTAGGAAGACCAAGGCAAGACTTCACTGTTCCACAAACACAGAGAGGCATACTAGGTCTACTTTAAATGAATACTTCTAGTGTTTTTCATTAGTTCTGGGTGACATCGTTCCAAATAATAATAAATATGAACCTTGTGGCTCCATGCTTGACACAGCTCGGAGCGCCTGAAACTTCAGCCACATGTGAGTTTAACAGTTCATTTAACATACATGAACCAGGTCAGAAGATGGGGATTTATGCTCAAGTTTTTATATTTTTGAACTAAGCTTGAGGGGGAAAGCTAACAGCTAACAAAGGTATTTGGAAAACTGAAACACCATGGAGAAGACTAACATTTGTGAATGTAATCTTAAGTCATTATACACACAATCGGCTTCAACACTAAAGGGAAATAAACCCCAGCGGATGTGCTGGCCGTGAACTGTTTTTTAATGTGACCTCCTCACAAACTATAGTTTAATGGCACAGTCCACTGTGTTTGGAGGGACAGAAACGTTCATGTTTGCAGATCAACACACTGGTAAATCCATTCATTTACACTTCTTGGAAAGGGTAAAAAACAAACAAACAAAAAAAGAAAGAAAAACACAAAACCCTCCTTGTTAAATGTTCTGTACTGCTCTCAGAGAGAATCACACAAACCCAGAACAGAAGAACAAAGCTCAACGGACTCGTTGTTCCTAGTTACAGTTGCTAAGCTGTGATTAGACAATTCCTGCCTGGGTTAAGTATTTAACAAATGATTTTCCAACTTAACGGTTTGGTTTTTCATCTGTAAAAGAAATGGAGGCTCAGTGACACGTAAACTAGGAAATGTTAGCGATACAGAAGGCAGGACTGAGGCAGGACTTCCCAGATTGTACCGTTTAAATGTGACGTCTCACCTGAATAAGTATCTTCCCCAAGGAGACGAAGGGCGTGCTGAGCTCTGTCAGAAACAAGCAGCCAATGAAGAAATCCCCCTGGTCCTTTCTGAAGAACTGAGGAACAGACAAACAGAACACACGCAGTCTGAGCAAACAAACAGCAGCGCGGAAAAAACAACACAGCTGGCGTTCAAGGACAGTCTTCATGGACATATGCTCAGAGAGCCTTCAATACATACCTGACACTTTAATCATTATTTTCTAATGTTAATGTTGAAAGATTGATGATTCAGACCAAGTGGTTTTAACTAAAATATCAACAATGACGAGGCGTATCTGAACAGATGTGGGATCAAGAAAAGACGACTAATGTGAGATTTCAACATTAGTCAATATTACCGAGCCAAAGATTTCAAACGTATTTGGATTCGTGTAGAGAAAGATTTATGGTAGGAAACCACTTTTAAAATCTCACTATTTACTGTAGCAGGAAGGAGAAGACTTTCCAAACTGACCTGTTTGGCACATTTAGGTATACCTGTACCACTGAGGGTTTGTTTTTTGTTTTGTTTTTTTTGTCAAAATTATATCGATTTCTATGCCTGAATAGTGAGCAATAAGTATCTACTTTTATTACTTTCCTCAGAAGATTCAATTCAATTAAATTTATTCATATAGCGCCTATTTACAACAGGTCATCTCTAGGCGATTAAATGAATATGCTAAGATTGCTATGCCTTTGAACAATTTGAGGAAGCCCAACTGATAATGTCCAATGGGGCCAATTTGTAGTCTGACCCTCCAACCACCACACATTTATAGATTTTTATACCAGATGTTTGTATATTTGGGGGTCATGCTCTGGGTTTCTCAGAATAGCCTCGACACAACTTTGTTGTAAACAGACGCATAGATAAAATTGAATTGAATGATGTCATGACTTCAGAAGCTTCTGATAGGTTAACCTTTAAGTTGATTAGAGGTACACCTTTAGATGTATTTTAAGATCTTCCTTGTGTGACATCATGGGAAAATCAAAAGAAATATCAACACAAGTATCAAAGAGAACTGTGGACCTCCACCAGTCTGGTTCAACCTTGGCTACAATTTCCAGATGTCTGAAAGTTCCTCGTTCATCTGTTCAAACACAAATTCACATGTTTAAACACCATGGGAAGCTCAGCCATGATAGATCTCAGGAAGGAGGTGGTTCTGTGTCCCACGGATGAACTTTCTTTGGTGTGAAATGTTTAGATCAACCCCAGAACTAAAGCTAAACAGCTGCTGAAGATGCAGCTGAAGATTGGTAAGACAGTGAAACCAGTCCTGGACCCACATGGACTGAAAGACCACTCAGCCAGGGAGAAGACATGTTACTCCAAAAGAGTACACAGGGACAAAGAGCTTCATTTATGGAGACGTGTCCTGTGGTCTGATGAAACTAAAACATAACGAGCATCGCTACATTTGGAGGAAAAAGCCGGAGAGCACCATCCTACTGTGAAGCACGGGGGTGGCAGCATCATGATGTGTTCACTAAATGGATGACATCATGAGGAAAGAACATCATGGAGAAATAATGAAGCAACATTTCAAGACATCATCCAGGAAGTCAAAGCTTGGACACTAATGGGTCCTCCAGATGGACGATGACGCTAAACAAACCACCAGATTAGTTCCTACGTTACATACTACATACCTGCAGAACTTTAGCTTTCAGAGCTTAAACGTCATGTATGAGCATGACGGCCAACAAACCAAACTCAGTTCCTCCAGTTCTGTCCAGAGGAATTCACCAAAGTCCCAGCAAAACATTGAGACAAGCTTCTGGAAGGAACCCAACATGTTTGACCCAAGTCATTTAGTTTAAAGGCAATGATAGCAAATATGTATGTAAACTTTTGACATTTAGCAAATAGAAATAGTTTTGGTAATGCTAACTGACCTAACACACAGGCTAAATGTGAATAAAACAAGTTTCATGCTGAGAGTGGAGATGTTATCCAGAGGTCAGGGACTTCTCAGGGGGCCTTTGCCCCACCTCTTACATTTCTACCACCACATTTCCTGTAATCCTGAATACCCAACCAATCTCACAGAGTGGTGTGAATTATTTTTTCTTAGCTTTGAAGTGAGCGGCGGTCATATGAAAACACAAAGGTCTCTCGGCCTGCGTCAGAGCAGGCAGAACAAGGCTGCATTGTTAGAGCCTTTTCAGAGAGCCTACAATAGAAGCAGCATTGTGTCAACCACTGTGACATACTTCAGAAAAGGATGGGACATTCAAGATCCACAACCAGACTTAATCAGCACTAAGTTGGTATGTAGCTATTCCATCTCATTTTGGTAGTTAGCATCCAAAATTAGATTTGAAGAAGACTCCCAGAGGGAGCTGCATTTTTTCTCTCCCAAAACTGCAAATAGCTGACATATCAGTCTAACACAATATAAAGATGACAAAAAAGATAGAGGGAGCCAGGTGGATGCGGGGGAGGGAGTGATGTCATGTACATAAGTAATGAATGAAGCTTTCAAATATTGACCAGCGGCACATGGCTGAGTGGTGCGTGATGCCACCCTAGAATAGGTGAGACAGTCTAGATGGATAAAGAGACTCAAAACAAAAGACAAACAGCGCCTGGTAGCCGAGCTTGCTGTTGATAAATTAAGAATGAGCTGCTGCAGACCTGGCTCTGCCATCTGCCTGAAAAAGAACGACTCACAGTAAAAACTTTACCTGATGTCCACGTGACTAAACAACGAGGTCGTCTCAACACCACATGGACATCACAGCAAAACATTTATACAGTCATGTCAGTTCATTCCTCCTCCGTTAGTCCTTCACTGTCTGATTATTAGACGACATGTAACAAAACTGAGTAACTTTTTTTTCTCCCCAAAATGTAGCTGAAAGACAGCTCTACTCCCCCTCCAAATCATTACCCCTCCACTGCCGTGTTTGACAGTGGGTGCAGGGTATTTCTGGTGAAATGCTGCATTTGGTTTTAATGGTGTCAACAGAACACCAGACACACAAAGAACTAAAATCCTGAATCAGAGAGGACCGGTCGTGTTGCTTCGGTCTCTCGCTTTCAGAGAGACAGAACGTCGCAGAGATCCAGTAGCTCATTGCCTACTGAATGTTATTTTTTGCCCTTGTAGATCACTGAGAAGGCTTTTTCTGGAGATTTCCATTAGCTTCAAACTGAACATTGGAATGTTGATGCTTGGAATTCATTAACCCTTTAGGCTCAATTTAGCTAAATTTAGGCCCAACGAAATCCATTCTAAAAACAGGACAATCGTGTTTATTTTCAGATTTTGCCCAAACTTCAGATTCTAATGTTCACAAAACAATACAGGAAGTGTACTTTAGTGCTAAGATTGATGTCCAAATCTAGTTGCAACAGGAGGTAACACTTGTGTACATGCGTGTTGGTCAGTTTCAGTGAATTTTAGTGAGTTTTGGGGCGTTGGAGTGTATTAGTCTGCGTTTCTTTTATCATGGCTCAGAAAATGTACTGCGCCAAAACTGACATTGATAACTTTATATTCAGTTATTCTCTTAGAAGTAAATGTTGCACCCAAAAGCTACGGTAGAGGGAAATGTAGTCTTGTGGCCATAAGTTGTATTTTCTAGCCACTTCCCATTGGAGTTAGAAAGTTATCCATTTGGCACACTTGGCCAAACTGAGTGTTGACCTGGTGGTATCGTTACTAAAATCCTTTATGGAGGCTTTAACATTTTTTGTCAAATTACATCACAGTAGGTGTATTTGTAGCCATGTACTCAGAGAATGCTTTCCCAGTGTCATATATATTGTGTCTCTTATTACGTCTGAGGTTCCTAGATGGTCCTGGACACCAAGAACACACATATGAACCTTATTATTGTGGAACAATTCATTTACTTTACGTATGTCTTTTTGGATGTATTTTTTCTCCTCTGCAATATGGCTAAGTTTTAAAAGGTTAAACACTGAAATTAATTTCCTTTGTACTTCTGTCTAAAATCATCAAGCAGGTTTAAGTTTTCGCTGCATTTCTAAAAAAAAGAAAATCAAATATTTGCCCGACAAAGCAAAAGTAAATATATGCAGTAAAACTTATATCAACAACACAGGTACATGTGACGGTCACACCTGGCTGGCTGCATTAACCAGGTGCTGATTAGTTGACGTCACCTGTGACTGAGTTGGCAGCGGTTCATCTGAAGGACAAAAACTTCACCTTCAAGCTTATTTTTCCAACTTGCTTCATTCTTATCATCCTAACTTTTTTTATGAGCTGATATAGGCTTTTTCACAGCATGAATGTTGACTTGTCATAACAAGAGCAGCACAGGTGGAAGTAGCTCTGCTCTAATCCACTGTAAATGCACAATTACTGGATTCTCAAACAGCTATCAACTACAGCACTGTTTTTCCTACAACAACACGGTAAGACTTTGGTTTTTGTTTCTTCCTACTTATGCATGTTTCTGTCCTTAAACAGAACACAAAAACAACCCTGCCAGCTCATGTATTATGCACGCAAGCTAAACTGGCGTAAAGCTGATGAGTAAGGGAACAAGAGGCGAAACAAAGGAAGGGGAGTTGTGTTTAGAAAATAGAAAAAAAAAAGGATGGCAGCAGCTGGAGCTAAATAATGTAGGGTAATGTGATCTCATAAAGCCACTGGCTGCCACTCCAAACAAAGGCCTGGGTTACCACCGCACCTGGCTCACTAACCTGGGATACTGCTTGGAAAGGACAGCGGCCACGTAACACGTTCTGTAAACTGTACTGATAACAGGGCTCAGGGCCAGCCCACAGAAAGTTCCAGCATGCTTGGTAGAAGACGTACTTTCCAAAAAGTTCTCAAGAATACAGCACTGGGCAAAGCGGTTCCTACTCTGGTCATCATTGACGGTTCAAGATATTTAACTTCCTGTCTTTGAATGTTTCGATTAAATCCACTTTGAACATTTTCTTAAGACTCCAAAGTTTGCACTCACACCTGCACCTGCACCTCCTCCTTGAACCGCCACCTTATCGTGGTGGAGGGGTTTGAGTATCCGAATGATCCTAGGAGCTATGTTGTCGGGG
>JBAMYA010000006.1:13982967-13994404 GCA_037176975.1 Arrhamphus sclerolepis | reverse complement strand
GTCTGACTTACTGCCGGCAATGCGAACCAAGCTCCTGCTCCGGTTGTACAGGGACCACACGGCCCTTAGTAGAGGGCTGCCGACCCCATACTCCCGGAGCACCTCCCACAGAATACCACGAGGGACACGGTCGAAAGCCTTCTCCAAGTCCACAAAACACATGTGGACTGGTTGGGCAAACTCCCAAGAACCCTCGAGCACCCTGTGGAGGGTATAGAGCTGGTCCAGTGTACCACAGCTGGGACGAAAACTGCATTGCTCCTCCTGGATCCAAGGTTTGACCATCGGCCGAACTCTCCTCTCCAGTACCCTGGGATAGACTTTCCCCGGGAGGCTGAGGAGTGTGATCCCCCAATAGTTGGAACACAAAGTGGTGGTCCCCCTTTTTAAACAGAGGGACCACCACCCTGGTCTGCCATTCCAGAGGCACTGTCCCTGACTGCCACACGATGTTGCAGAGACGTGTCAACCAAGACAGCCCCGAAACATCCAGAGACTTGAGGTACTCAGGGTGGATCTCATCCACTCCCAGAGCCTTGCCACTGGGCAGCTTCCCAACTACCTCAGTGATTTCAGCTTGGGTGAGTCAACCTCTGAGTCCTCAGCCTCTGCTTCCTCTAGGGAAGGTGGGTCAGTGGGATTGAGGAGATCCTTGAAGTATTCCCTCTACCGCCCAACAATAACCCCAGTTGAGGTCAACAGCTCCCCACCTCGGCTGTAAACAGTGTTGGCAGAACACTGCTTCCCCCTCCTGAGGCGCCAGACGGTTTGCCAGAATTTTTCGAGGCCGACCGGTAGTCCTCCTTCATGACCACCCTGAACCTTTCCCAGGCCTGAGTTTTTGCTTCTGCAACTGCTTGAGCTGCCATCCGCTTGGCCTGTCGGTACCTGTCAGCTGCCTCAGGAGTCCCCCAAACCAACCAGGCTTGGTAGGACTCCTTCTTCAGCTTGACAACATCCTTTACTTCTCGCGTCCACCACCGGGTTCGGGGATTGCCGCCACGACAGGCACCGGAGACCTTACGGCCACAGCTTCGACCAGCCACGTCCACAATGGAAGTGGAGAACATGGTCCACTCAGACTCAATGTCTCCAGCTTCCCTTGGGATCTGGTCAAAGCTCTCCCTGGAGGTGGGAGTTGAAGACCTGCCTGACAGGTGGTGGTTGGTTTACAGCTCAGCCCCTCTCTTCATCCGAGTGTCCAAGACATATGGCCGGAGGTCAGATGACACGACCACAAAGTCGATCATTGACCTACGGCCAAGGGTGTCCTGGTGGCACGTGCACTGATGGACACCCTTATGCTTGAAGATGGTGTTCGTTATGGACAAACTGTGACTACAACAGAAGTCTAGTAGCAGAGCACCACTCGGGTTCAGATCAGGGAGGCCGTTCCTCTCGATCATGCTGTCGTTGCCCACATGGGCATTGAGGTCCACCAACAGAAATATGGAGTCCCCGGTTGGAGCACCTCCCAGTACTCCCTCCAGGGACTCCAAGAAAGAGAGTTGTTGTCCTGAGATTGGGCCATCGGGCCCACCACCCACAACCACCACCCAAACCACATAGCACCGGCCCTCTACGGCCTTTCCTGTTGGCGGTGTGCCAACTCGAGGAGGCGCCCACGTCGCTCATTCGGGCTGAGCCCCGCCGGGTCCTGCGGGCAAAGACCTGGCCACCAGGCACTCACCTGCGAGCCCCAACCCCAGGCCTGCTCCAAGGTGGGGCCTCGGTAACGCTAATCTGGGCGATATACATGTCTTTTGTGTTGTACTACTCATAACCGCCACCTTATTGTGGTTGAGGGGTTTGAGTATCCGATTGATCCTAGGAGCTACGTTGTCAGGGGCTTAATGCTGCTGGTAGGGTCTCCAAAAGCAAACGGGTCGTAGGTGACGGATTAGACTGAGAGCTGTTCACAAACCCCAGTGGATACACATTTCTGATAAAAATTATATCTGTTGCAATAAATTAAATGAACAACATCTCAGCATCTGTCTACAGAGAAGCAGAAGACATGTGGCTGGTCAGGCCTACCTCTCCTTCTTATGGGTCCCACACTCAGGATGTGCTCCTTGTGGTCGCTGTCCTCCGAGTACATCCTCCTCTTGTGCGGACAGTTCTGGAGGACGGCACACACGAGCATCAGCACCGTACACCGGAGAGGCTCAGGCCTTTCATTTGTGTGTGTGTGTTTGATCTGACAAAGGTTCGCTTCGTGTCTCACCACTTTGCAGGCATTTGTGTCCGAGTCACACAGCGAGACGTCACAGTGCAGGTGGACCTCATCGTAATCCCCGATGAACTTGAAAACGGTGACGTGGAAGCGGCAGGTGAGCGACACGCCGTTCTCCGCCATGCCGATGGTGGTGTCTTTAATGTTTGGGCACCTAGAAAAGGACGGACGACAGAAGCAGAAATTGTGAGCTCTCGACTCCATCAGGACTTTGGTTGACCACAGCATCAGGAAGAGAGCCCTCCAGCCTACCCCCTCTCTATGATGATATAGCGGAGTCTGTCGCTGCTGTAGCGGGACGGTGTTGCCCAGCACATGTTGACTATGAGGATCAGCTGGTTTTCATCCGCCCCCTCCACGAAGACGCCCACGTAGAGGATGTCCCGAGTGCTGAGCACCACCTCCCCCTCTCTGTATGGGTGGCGGTAGGAGGAGTTCTTATACAGAGCCATCTTGGTGATGAAGTTTCCCTCCTGGGTGGGTAAGGTGAGGTTGATCACACTGGGGGGTCGAAGAAGAAGAAGGAAGTTAATGTCATTAAAACGCCTTTTTTTGGTAACAACATGTTCAAGAATCTGCAATGGCTTTTAGTGTTAGACAACCTCTGATAAACAGCAGCGTATAACCTTTCACTTTATCATTTTATAATGAACTCTAAAAGTCTTCTGACCGTCTGGTGTTCACCTGCACCTGTCCACTGGTTCCCACTGTGGGATGAATGCTGGTGTGACTGACCTGCAGTCCAACCCTCCAACCACCACATATTTATATATTTATACCAGATATTTGGATATTTCTGTCCCTCTGCTCTCTCTGTCCTTCATCCTCTCTGTCCTGTCTCCCTCCTCTTGTCTTCCTTCACCCAGCTGGCTATCAGCAGGAGGGTCCCCCCTAGAACTGATCCAGGTCCTGCCCTGCCTCCGTTGATAATAAAGGCCACTAAAAAAATCTTTTAAATTCCTGACAGCACAATGAAAAGAAGACTGAACAAGTATAATCTGATTGGATCTTTCTGTATAAAAGGAACAAGAAATCACAAAAAAATGGTTTGAAAGGACCTCTGGAAAAAAGATCCTACGAACAGAAGAGACCAAAGTGGGGCTGTCTGGCCTTAATGCTCAGTGCCCAGGTAAAAACTGTTTCTGTAAAGCAGAGGTTTGCAGAGAATCAAGGTTTTGGAATGGTCTAATCAGAGTCCAGACCTAAATCTGACTGAAATATTGAGGTGGGACTTTAAAAAAAACTCAATGCAACTTTAACAACAAACCAAACATCCTCCAAAAACATGTGACAGACTGATAAAATCATGCAGTAAGCAGCTATTGCTGCTAGAGGTAGATCTACAAGCTGAAGCATTCCATCACGGGGTACTTAGTATTGCTCAGAAGTCTTTTTCTTTTAAATTTAGCTTTTTGTTTTATTCATTAAATGAACAGTGACACAGTAAAAAATGTTTATGTTGTTGTTCCATATGAAGACTCTGTACCATCCCAAAAACACAAACATAGAGTCAGAAGAGGGATTACTCGTGCAACCTTCGCCTGCAGCCAGTTTCCAAGTTGTACCTGAGCATGGGCTTGAGGACGGTCTCCAGCGAGATCTTCAGGTCCAGTTCGTAGGCACAGGAGAACTCCACGTTGATGGTCTTATCCCTGGTGATGAGGTTGCCGGTGTTGTTCACGCTTTCTATCCAGACAGTATTCTTATACATGATGTGTGTGCCGTTTGACTATCAGAGAAAGAAGTGTTTTAATTGTCACATGTTTCACTCTTGATAAGTTTGTTCTTCTGTTGTGAGAGGAATCCACACTGATTTTAACGTATAAGGGGTCATGATCTGGGTCTCTGAGAAGCACCTGGAGACAATTTAGATTTTAACAGAAGATATTCCAGCGGTAAAACCAAAAGTAAACAAAATATTGAATGAAAATGTATTATGTGGAGTAGAAAAAAAAGGAAAATAGAATATTTCTCATCAGATTTCACTAATCGGAATAAGACACATTAATCAGCTTTCAGTTGGTTTTAAAAGCATGTGTATGTAGTGCTTCCCCTTCAAGACCACTCGAGGGCACATATGCTGACTTAAAGCACATCCATCTATCCATCCATCCATCCATGATCTAATCTAAAGCACATGTAAAACCAATTTTAATGTTTCTGCACTGGCTGTTTTCTTCATTTAAGGATCATTTTGCTACTTTACAAAACTCTTAATGGTTTCTGTCCTGATTTGCTTCCATCTTATAAACCTCCTTGGACTCTCAGGTCTCCTGTTGGCAGATTTTTTAATTATTCCCAGACTGAGGACAAAAAAAAACCATTAACTTAACAGCGAGTGTGGATGTTTTTAAAAGGCAACTCAAGAGTCATCTTCTTAAATTTAACGTTCAAATGAACTTTTGCTGTTTTTAATTTATGATTTAACCCTGTTTTAGAATTTTATGAATATTTCTATATAATTCTAACCAATTATTCATTTTTATTTAATTAATTAAATTGAGCTGGAAAACCATCAGCAAAGATGACACTGGTGGAACAGGTGAGAGTGGGAATGAGCGTAAACGGACCTGTACAATGGAGCCACAGTGTCCCTTCGTGTTGTTGATGTGGAAGGAGATGAAGTCCTCTCCCTCGATGCCGGCGCAGCGCTGGTCGTTGATCCTGACATCTTCTCGTTCAAAACCCAGCTGGAAGAGCTTACACTTGGAGATGGAGACCTCCATCTGAGCGTGCTTACAGTTCACCTCCGCTTGAATGATGGCATCATCACCTGCTGGATGAACATGGATGTCAACTCGTGCACGCGCCTGGGATCGAGGTCCCTGGGCCGGCACAAAAAAAAAAATACAACAATAAAACATCCTAAAAGTGTCACCTGTGGGGGTGCTGGGTAACTCGGGACAGCCACAGAGGTCACCTCCGTTCTCCAACTCACAGGTGAAGTTTGTGCAGATCTCTCCTGCACATGGGTCAAAGATCCATTCTGCTAAAGACACGTCCGCACACAAGGTCAGCTGTCACACCTGAGCTTCCCGAAACATGCAGAGCGATCAATCAAACTAGGATGGATTTACAACATTTCTGGTCCTGCACATCACGTTGTTCGACAAAAAAAGAAACAACAAAAAAGACACAAACATATTTAAAAAAAAAAGAGGATAAAGATTTTTTTTTTGCATAAGCGTCCCATTGTAATATTATCAGGCAATTTCAGCCTTTTTTTCATTGTTGTTATTATTATTATTACTATTAATATTATTATTTTAATAAAGAAAACAATTATGTGGACAATACTAAGTACCCCTTTACTGCTTCCATAGGATTTAAGAGCCCAAGTGATGATGAATTAATCATCAGCAGTGTGCAGACCTCTATAAACAACAGATGTTTCAGCAGTTTGCTGGAGCCTTCAGGTCTGTCTTAACACAATGCCAAGAGGGAAAGAAATGAGCTGCACTGTTGCACTAAGTGTGACTCGTGTTGAGATTCACAGCCAGCTAAACTCTCTCTGGCATCACTTCCTCCAAGGGCCAGGCGTGTGCTGTAGTTTAGCAGGATTTAATGCAAAAAAAGTATGAAACTGAAATTATATAAAACAAAAACAGGCCTTCAGTGACATTCCAAAATAAACATTTTAAATGCATGACAGCATTCAGAAATACAGAATCTAACAATCATATAAAACATCTGAACTTACTCATATCGCCACTCAAAGGGCTAGAAAAGAATGGATGGCTTGAATGAAGAATGAGACACCACCATTCTCTTGATGGTATATGGAAAGGAGAAAGTTCCTATAACGTCACTTGATGATTTTGTTCACCCAAGATTACCCTTTTATTGATGATTTTTATAATATATTTACACAAAAAACAAGACTAAAATAGAAGGTACTAAGTTTTGCAAATGACTGCTGACCATCCAAATAGACGCCATATTAGAGAGTAATCAGCACTTGTAACTACTGGTAAAACCTAGATAGGTTGCATTAACGGATCATAACCATGTATGTATTTCTAACAATATATTTTGTACTGGCAAACATCTTTTATACGTGTTTAGTTTGTAATTGGAGGGCAATGGTGACAATTTTCTCAGCTAAAAACAAATCTGGTCAGCAGGGTCAGCAGCTCAGTACTAGTTGAAACTTTACAGATACATTTTTCCTCGGCAGGAACTGAAAAAAATAGAATTTAATCTGTACTTTAGACTTTTATGTTTCTTTAAAAACAAAACAAACAAACAAAAACCTATAAATGTAGTGCTGTGTGCACTCCAAGTGACTGAGAGACCAGGGTTTCTCACGGCGTCCTTACAGCAATTCTCTTGGGTGATCCACCTGGTGCTGAGGGTTCCCAAGGACCGGCAGGCCTCAGCGTAGGCTGCCAGCGAACCACAGACCTGAGCTTTGCGGTGATTGTAGCAGCCGTCCAGATAGCAGGACTGGTAGAACGGCCGGGGATCCAGCAGGCCGTGACACGGCTGGAAGAAGCCCTTGATCTCCGTTAGCTTCTGACAGGCGTCTTCACTCTGCAGAGCCAGGACAGCTGTGTTGTCACAGGACTGGGCCAAAGCCACATACTGGGTCTCGTCACAACTGCAAGACAAACGCTGATTAGTTTTATTCATCTATTTATTCGTCACTTGTACGTCCTCTTCACATATCAGCTAGACATGGAGTTCCACAGGGTTCTGTACTGGGATCATTTTTGTTTTCTTTATACTTGCTTCTCTTCTCACTGGATTAAATCATCATCAATTAATGATGATGAGTTAATTTTAATTCTTATGCAGATGAAAACTGGGGACTCTGAGGTGGGGTCTGAGGTCACTAAGGTAGCCCTGCCGCATGGCGGCATCCCTGGTGAGGTCTATGCAGGGGTGCTGGAAAGGGATTGCGGGCTTGGAGAAGGTGTTTGACCGTGTCCCTCAGGGTGTCCTGTGGGGGGTGCTCTGGGAGTATGGGGTATGGGGTTGTTACAGGCTACCAGGTCCCTGTACAAGTGGAACGAGAGTCTGGTCCGCATTGCCGGTTGTAGGTCGGATTCTTTTCCGGTGAGAGTTGGACTTTGTCACTGATTCTGTTTGTAACTTTTATGGACAGAATTTCTAGGTGCAGCCGGGGGGGCAGAGGGATTCCAGTTTGGTGACCTCAGGATCACCTCTTTGCTTTTTGTAGATGATGTGGTCCTGTTGACTTCATCAGGACCTCCAGCTCTCATTGGAGCGGTTTGCAACAGAGTGTGAAGCGGCTGGGATGAGAATCAGCACCTCCAAATCTGAGACCATGGTCCTATGTCTGAAAAGGGTAGAATGTCCTCTCCAGGTTGGGGGTGAGGTTTGCCTCAGGGGGAAGAGTTCAGGTATCTTGGGGTCTTGTCCAGTAGTGAGGGGTGAATGGAGCGGGAGACTGATAGACCAGTGCAGCATCTGCAGTAATGTGGACTCTGTACTGGTCTGTTGTGATGTAAAGGGAGTTGAACCAAAAAACAAAACTCCCTGTTTACAGGTCAATCTTTGTTCCTACCCTCACCAATGGTCATGAACTGTGGGTAGTGACTGAAAGAATGAGATTGCGAATACAAGCAGCTGAAATGAGTTTCGTCCTTCTTTTTGTATTTAAAGGTTTCAGAAGAATTTGTTACACGCACTGTAAATCCACCTACCTGTTCTGCATACCGTTGGTCTTCCAGCTCTGGGCAAGCTCGAGGGCGCTGACAGCCGGTTTACCCCTGGAGGTCATGTAGTCGTCACTGGGGTCCCCGTTGAAATTCCCACAAAGGCCACATACCTTGTTATGAAGTCGCTGGCCCATTGTGATGCTAAGAGTGTTGAAGCGGTTGTACCGAACCTGAATGTCCTGCGCGGTATCAATGACCGTGAATCCTTCGGACGTGGACAGACGCGTCATCAGGCCAGTTACAAAAGGTACAGACACTGGTGTACCATTGACCTGGGAAGACACGGAAAGAAACTGTTATAGGAGACATCAGAGATAAAAGACAGAAACAAAGTCAAACTCAGACTTCTGTCTCTTTTCATGACTTTTCCAAAAGGAAGGTGTCATTTGCGGATCCCCACCTCCCCTTGCAAAAGATGTCACCGAGTTGCATCACACAGATCAGAGAGTAAAAGAGACAGCCCAAATATACACATGAAGACAGTAGAGATGGTGTTTTTATAACTCTCTATTCAAGTGGATATAATCTGAGAGTCCTCAGTACATTACAGTCGATGTCAACAGTTCTTTGACCACTTCTGAGAAACGTTGATGTTAATGCCTCGCTGAGATCAAGCAGACTTAGGGCTCACAGAGATTGAAGGTAATGATGTGAGTCATTGTCTACCTCGAGAGTTCACTTACAGTTTAAATGATATGGCCTAAAACCAGAACAGTTGGAACTCTAGTAGGTTATTAGTGGAAAGGTAATTGGTAAATTGGACGACTGGAGCATTTTCCAAGTGTTCTGGAAAGGAGGACTGAATTTGATCTGTTTGCTTTAGTTTGGACAGTAGATGGCACATGGCCAACAGAAAGGTAATTCTTGCAGAGATAATTGTGGCACTGATGTTGCATCGCATGTGTCAGCACTAGAGAGCGCTCTTGTTGAATCATTCTTATACTGATAAAGGTCAAAAAAATGCTCTGCATGTTTGTATGTCTTTTAATCACAATAATCACAATATTAGGCAGGTGGATCTGGTGTAAAACAGCACCCCTATCATGGGCGTCGTAACCATTCATTGTGACACTTATACGCATTGAAGATATCTCTCACTCTCACAGTCAGAAACCACAAAACATTTTAAACAATAGTGCAAAATCATAATGTGAATACAGCTGCAGAGTTGCACCCACTACTGGTCCAACCAGCACTGTTTTTATTGCTTCACCAAAGATTCCACTGACTTGACTAATAAAAGAATATTCATATCATTGAAAGTCCATCATGGATTTTCCCTGGTTACCTGCAACTATCCACCGGCTTGCGAGCGTTAACAAAGACAGTTCAGAACCCACCACTTCATCAACCGTCTCTGGCAGTTTACATGTGAAGTGAACCATAAATGCAGGCTGCTGACAGAAAAATGACAGAAGAAGGCTTTGTCTAACTGAGCTCCACAGCAGGGACTTTCCTTTGAATTCTTCGCTGTAGTATAGTTATATATGTTTTCATTTTGAAACACGTGGCAACTGTGTGTCACCAAGGCATGTTTTGTGTAGATTTTGCGTCCTTCCTTGTGTAAAGTTATGAATATTCTCATTTCTAAACATGTATCAGTTGAGTGTCACCACTGCTTGACATAACGGCATGTTGTGTTTTTGTGTCTTGGTGATACATTGTGTCAAAATTAATTTATTACCAAATGGGCGGATGCATCTATGGACTCCCTGAATGAGGATATATTATTGAATGAAATTTGTACTTACAGGTCAAAGTAGATTTCTAACAACCTGTTAAAATGCACCAGAATGAAGAAAATGTCATTAAAGTTTTTGTGGGGGAGGACCCTCAGACCCCTCACCAGTGTGGCACACCCCAGTGACCCCCTATGAAGCTGGGTTTATTCTTCACCATCAAACTGATGGAACATTGATGTTACTACGTGTCGGGTCGACCATGAATCAATAAATGTGACTGGTTGAATTGGGAGCATTGTTGTTTTTCTTTGTATTTCCTGTGACTGCTTACTTCAGACCAAACGATCAAGAGCTATATATACAAGAATACACATGATGAGAGCTAAATGTTAAGGAAGAATTTGGTGCTTATGCACTGACTTCAGTGACTTCACTGACTTCTCAAATAATCTGATTACTGGATTATCGAATTCTGGGACTGACACGCAAATGTTGCTACATCCCTTTAATATTCAAACATTGGTTCTATCAAGGATATTATAGGTGTGTTTCCACTAGTGGGGTTTTGGGGTAGTTTTTCAGGGCCTATGGTTCCTACCAATGTTCCTATGGCAGGATAGGTACTCAGAGCGATCCTGATAAACGTCTGGATGAGGTGGTGGTTGTGTTGACTCTGATTGGGTACTCTGTGGGCAGGAGATAACGTCATTCAGCCGTCTACTGTTCACTTCACGTATGGGTCATCATTTGTCATTCAGTGCCCCCATTTTACATGATACAAAAGGCAAAGAGAAACGCTACAACCATTTTTAGGTCCTCCAACATTTTTCTTGCATTTTAGTTTGTTTTTCCTCTTTTCTTTTTTGGTGGTTGACAAGAGTGAAAGCAGTGCACTACCGCCATCATGTGGTTTGGAATGGTAGTTTACAAGCAGCAGTCCATGTCACTGTAAGCGGAGACACGATGGGTGAAAGGGCTGAGGAGGAAGTCGTCCCTGTTAGAATTCTAACCTGCTAGCTATGCACTGATAAAAGAAGTTAGATAAACTACAGGCTGCAGTGTCTGAGGTGTGAACACAATAAATAGAAGTCACTGCCTCCAATGTCTATGAGAAAAATTAAGGTCCTGCAGTACCAAAGCACATTTAGATTTTTGTAGGAACCTCTTTAGCCCCTTGTGAGTTCCTTTTAGTTCCTAGATTAGTCGAGGCAGATTTCCATTAGTGGTAGTCTGAGGTGAAACCTAGGAGGACCTCTTCCACCATCCTTTCAACAGAGCCTGCCTGAATACTGCAAAAGTGCTGCTATTTTTATCCTTTAGGTGGAAGCACCAGCTGTAATGTGTTGCATCTGGGGCTTTTTGCATACATGACCACCTCCCATAAAGAAAGAAATAAGCTAAACAAGAGATACAGTCAGACATGTTCACAAGTCATTTTTCCCAAGTCTAGTCTCAAGTTTTTGTGTTTGAGCCCAAGTCAAGTCTCAAGTCTTTGAGGACCAATAATAAGTCAAATCTCAAGTCTTTTGACCAAAGTCCAAGTCAAGTCTCAAGTCTCAAATTACTAAAATTAACTATCGTTAGTAGACACAAGCCATCTGGTCTAGAGGAGACTGCATTGCTGTATGTTGTGGAATGAAAGCATTTACTCTGTTATCAGTATATGTAATATCATTCATTATACACTGCACAATGAAATTGATGAGAGCATGGTCACTTAAGGGGGCTATTTCAATCCAATGTAAAAAACAAAACAAAACAATGAAAGCTTGTTTGAAGTATATAATGTATTTTGAAATATGTACTGGCTCTGCACCACAGGATACATTAACAGA
>JBAMYA010000006.1:13970485-13982949 GCA_037176975.1 Arrhamphus sclerolepis | reverse complement strand
ATTAGACTGTCAAGAGGGCTAAAGTACACTCACCTGTGCACTAGGAAATCACTGCAAGATCAAATTGCATATACAAGATGAAAGGTTTTTTTTGTCAATCTTGACACTAAATCACAGCATATATGCAGACACAAAAAAAAGAAAAAAAAAGAAAGAAAGCATTTACTCTGTTATCAATATATGTAATATCATTCATTATACACGGCACAATCAAAATTGATGAGAGCATGGTCACTTAAGGGGACTATTTCAATCCAATGTAAAAAAAAAAGCTTGTTTGAAGTATATAATGTATTTTGAAATATGTACTGGCTCTCCACCACAGGATACATTAACAGACATTAATAACTGGCTGTGTGAACTGCGTGAACTCTTTATAACCAAATGTCACAATATATGGCATAGTTCCAGATGAGCTTGACGCTGCCGTGGTACGAGACGTTTTGATATCGGTGGATGCGTGTGTGAGGCTGCGTTGCGCTTTATCAGACATCAGAGTGAATAAAATGAAGATTAGAAACAATAATTTCATGAAATGAAGATTGTTTACGAGTCCCAAACCTCAAGTCCAAGTGAAGTCTCAGGTCTTGTAAGGGGAAGTCTGAAGTCAAGGCTCGAGTCTTTGTTTGTGTGAGTTAAGTGCGACTCGAATCGAGTCATGTGACTCGAGTCCCCATCTCTGGACACAGTTACTTTCAAACAACCTTGGTGTACTACTGCGATGTTGTGGACGTCTAACAGTTCCAAAGCAGTGAAGCTACACATCTATCCCTTCATAGCCGATGTGATGTGGTTAAAGTGGCCGAAAGATCTCTTTGCGCAGAAAAGATTGAATTCTGATTTTGCTTGAGGGGCAGAAATGTCAGGCTATGAACTCATCATTCAACTCAGAACCGAGCAGCACTGACAGCTATGTGATTGGTGATCCTGTTTAGTTTGCTTGCAATAACTGAAGGAAGCCACTAGTGCAGAGAAAAGACCAGAAAGACACAGATCTGCAAAGTCCTGGGTGAGTGAGTGTACTGAGCCCTGACAGGTCTGGTTTCACAGTACTCAGGTTGGCTCCACTGACATAGCAGGTTACCTCCTCATATCACTTTTGCTGTTTACCAAGTGCCAATCAAAGCAGAAATGACGAGATTAACATTGAAAGAGCTGAGATGTTCGCTACATTTATGTTTCTAAATACAGTGACGGTGGCGATGAATGAGAAGAGATCACTCAAACTCAAAAGGGGACAGAACCATGTCCTCTCCTGCCTTCCTGAGTGGATACTGCATACCTACTCAGCACCAAATCAGCACCATCTCCCACCAAGCCTTACTGACATTTTTTTCGGCACATATAAGTTCCTGAGAATTCTTTTAGTGGGGTTGTTCCAGGTTGTGGTAGAACCATAGAACTACCCCAGACTCCTGCTACAGGAAATTCACCTTATAGGTGATCCATCAAACATTCTCCAGACTGGTGACAAGATCAGCAGTATATCTGAACCATATTTCACCACCAGACAAATCCCTAACTCAATATTCTCCCTCTGAATGCATCTCTTACCTTGACAGTGCTGCCAGAGATGAGGATGTTCTCCTCATTTATGTAAAGGTAGACATGAGAGATGGTGGTGAGGTTGGGTGTGCTCCACTTGTCAAAGTTAGCAATGAGCTGAAAGGACAGGTCGGGCAACTTATGACAGTTGGTGGATAGTACAAACGAGCAGGAGGCAGGAAGACGCAGTGACGCTCCATCAAATGTCCTGAAAACACCACCACCTGATGCTACACAGTGCTGAGAGCGTCGCGCAAAGCAGCCTCGAACTCCGTTACGCAACGTGCACTCTTCCTCTGCCTTACAGCGCCTTGGGTCACACTGGATCAGGTTTCGTCCGATGCACTGGCAACGTTTGGTACAGTCACTGTTCCAAAACAGCTGTTTGGGCTGAAATAAAGAAAGAAAAAAGAACTTTGATCAAACTAACAGCTGAGATGGTTTGCTCGGTGAAAGAGAAGTATTTTACTTCATGACAGGGTCAGATTTACTTTCCTTGGCAAATTAGTATGTGGTTGTAAATCTTAAACAGCATCAACGGGAGCGTCCAGTTCTACTGACATCCTAAAATTGCGCTGCTTTACAAAATAAAAGAAATAACCAAAACAAAAATATCAAATGTTTCAAAAAAAAACACTGGAATGTTTGACATTTTACAATGAATTTTAACAAATATTTTCCCATAATTATGCTTCAGATGCACAATGCCCTCATGATCACCGTGTGCCTGGCTGGGTGTAACTGACCTCGTAGTACTTGCCATCAGTGTAGCAGCCGCAGTTTTGGGGCAGGATGCAGCTTTTGCCATTGAGCACGTAGCCCTGATCGCACTGGCAACCCTCTACACAGTCCTGGCTGCAGTCTCTCTGGCCGCGGGCTGGGGCGCACTGGGGTGGGCAAACCGACATGCAGCTGGAGTAATGGCTGTTAGGTGGACAGCTCTGGACTGGGAGCAGACGTTAGGTAATGATTAAGATACATACACCACATGGTTTCTAGTGTTGCTAAGTGTTGATTTTTAAGAAAGGGGTCTTGAGTCGGTGGTCTCAGAAGAAACTTCATGGAGCTCTTAAGCATCAGTTTGACAGTTTGGGAAAAATGCGTAATTTTGGGTACATTTACACGTTTCCCTGTTTGGGGTGACCAGGCTTTGTGCAGAGCCCAGACATACTCCTATCAAAACCTGCATGTCTTTATTTGTACCTTATATTTGGAAACTTCAGAAGAATTATTTGGAATAAACTAAAAGCCAACATCTGGTTGTTATGCTAACCCAGCTTGGTCTGACAGGGTCCAAACCACAGCTCAGGTCTGAATGTTGCTGCTGCCAGCTGCACTGGCAGAGCCACCAAGCTCTGCTCATCACTAGCCAGAAGGCGGACTTGGCCAGACCCGTGGTAGTGGATGTTTTGGCACTGATCCTATGGCGTCGACTAACATTTGAAACAAGGACGGATGGACAGTTTGAATAGCTGCTTCCCCACTATCGAAACAAGGCTGAACATATTGAGGTTGGGCCAGGCAAGTTTTCCCATTGTCATTTTTCAGTGTTTAACAGAGGAAATCCAGCCCACCCTGACCCCTGATTTCCAGCCTCACCTGTTTGTGTGGCCAAATGGAGCTTAATAGAACTTGAGGGCGGTGTAAGATAGAAGGGTTTTAAAGATTCAACAACAGGTTTATCCTATGGGCCCTTCTGCTAACTACATTTAAGATGAGCTTGTTTCACTTACAACTGTTAACATTTGTCACAGGTACAAAGGATTCGGCTTTAGATTAACTTCAGTTAGCGTTTGTATCATGTCTCTGCAGTTACTCGCACTCCCTCCCATCATGCTGATGGGAGGGAGTGTGATAGGTACGGCCGTACATCACAGTAAACTGAATAATCAGAATCGGATCTTTAAAAAGACTTGTTCAAAAGATTTTTTCATGAAAACATTAAGTAGTTGAACTAAGCTCTGTGATTTGGCTCCTAGACACTCTAAAACTCTTTGTTTTTGAGCTTCATTTAGGCCACTGACTGAAATTCAGGACTCATGTTCAATATTAACTATTAATGCATTCAAATGTAGGCTACTTTAATACGTCGAGTGAATGGAGCACAGACCCTGCAACCGTCTCTGGTATTTATACTTCTGCGTTATTGTTTGCATCACACTGTAATTACATCACCAACCAGTAGATGGCAGGCAATTTTTTTCCCCTCAGCACTGTAGCTCGCAGTGTTTCCTTTTGTTTTTGTTTGTACATAGCTCAGCAATGGAGCAAATAAATAATATTTTATTTTAAAACGTCAACAAAGAAATTGCGGTGGGAAATTTGAAAAGGAAGAAAAACAATTCCATTTCTTGCAGTCACATTTTAATATGATGTGTAGGTACATTTGGAGGGAGGTGCACTTCAGACTGTGCTATAGCCTGTGCTGTAGCTTTGATGCAGAAGTATGAATCAGACTTTACGGGGCTGCCCAACTATTAATTTAGAGCTAACTGAGGAAGTCTGTTAAAACAGTGGGGAACTACTTTTTCTTGTTTTTCTTTGTTCGTTCAGTCTTCTGCAGTCTCAGTTAGCCACCTTGTTTACAGCTGAGCTCAGCTGAACTGCAAAGTGAATGGATCGTTTCAGTCAGTGATTTGTTTAAGTTCGCTCACCCAAAAGATTTTTCCATAATTTGTGCCCCACCCTCTTCAGATATCGTATTCAATGTCTCCAACAACCTAACATTATGGGTGTGTCAGAGGGGCAGTACAGTGCTCCCATCAGCCCGACAGAGGGAACAACGGTGCTTTTTCTGGATTTAAATGGAAGCCAGGGCTAATGCTAGTTTGCATGATAGATTAGCATGATCTAAACGAATTTAGGATCACTTGCATGTGGTTACTGGAGTAAGGTGACCGATGGACTTTTTTGCTACGCCCATTCTTCCTGCCATTTTTCTTGTATTAAAGGACAGGTTATAGATCAATATTATCATATTGAGTTATTGCTAAAATGCCCCAGCTTAAGATCCCATTGAAACCTTCTGGAAATGTCTTACATTTACTAAAAATATTCCCCCACCAAAAGTATACAGCCACCTCACCACAAAAACCTCTTACCTCTATAGCAGAATTTAGCTGTACCATAGTTTGAAATATGCACCTCTGAGAATTTTTCATTTGGATAGTCTAGTGATTCGTGAATGTTTCTAACCCCCAATTTAAGGTAACCTTTACAAAGGTTAAAGTAAAAAAAAACCCTGTGATTGATGCAGTGTTTGGTTTGGTTCCTCTGGGATTCTATTTAAGGGCATTTTTGGATATATATTGCTCATGCTGCTCGTAAAACACAACAAGTGTCCTTTTTATACAATCTAACACTAATAAAACCATGGTTATATTATACAACAAGTCTGCTAAGAGACTACATAAAAAGCAACATAATTTTAAGATATGTTCAATTAAATTTCAACTTGTCCCACATACTGAAATCACTGAATAAAATATCACCCAAAATGTTTCTGTAACTGTATGTGGCAGTCGTAGCTCTACAAATTAAATGTTTGTGCAGAAACCTCAAACCAGCATGGTCAGTGTCGTCTTAAGTGCAGCTTATAAAGCAAAAGCACACTGTGAAACATCTTCATCACTCACCACAAGGTGTGTCACTCCTCCAGCCTGTAACGGGTACTCCTTGAGTCTGACAGGTGCTGGCATAGATTTGCAGCCAGTTACAGATTGTATTCTGAGCTCCCTGGTCCAAACAGGTGTCCTGCAGGCAGCTTTGATAGAAGAACGTTGGCTCCACCTTGCTGTGACAGCGTGCAAACACACCTCCTCGGTCCACAATCAGTCCACAAAGCCTGACCGCTTCCGGCTCCACAAACACGTAGAGTCCATCTCCAATATGGAAACGTATGCCTGTGCTGACTTCATTCGCCTCGTCATCATCGCCTGCGTTCCCGTTGGCATCAGCCACCATGAGAGGGGAGTCATTCAGCCCGTTTTTCTCTCCAAGGCCACAATGCGGGCAGGCGTCTCCACAGCCCACCTGGCAGAAGGTGTCCCTCTCAGCCCAGGCCATACCCCAGTCAGTGGCTGTGAGGTGGGGTGGGGATGGGGGCATGCCCTGGCAGAGCCCGCAGGAAGTGTTGTAAAGGTCTCTGGGTAATGTCAACAGGAGGAGACTGTTCCAGTCAAATGCCACCTTCAGGCCGAAGTCTGTCTCCAGAATTAGCAGCATGCCTGAGGTGAAGATGTTCACCCTTCCTGGGCCCAGCTTTAAAGGATGGTACAAACGTTCCTTATTGACCTGAATGAGGAGATGAAAAGCAGCTCTGCTTTTAACAGTTTTAACTCCAGTACACAATAACATGCCAACAAGAGCAACTTTCAAGTGCCAAGTTTTAGCTCTAATCCCACTGACTTGCACTTTTTCAAGGTATGCGGGGAAACACAGGTGATGAATGGATGCCTTTGAGACTCACTGAAAGAGTATCTATGGATTCCTCTCAATATAACTGCATAAGCAAGAGAGAGTGACGGAGAGAAAATTAGAGGAATACGTGAGTTTGTGTGGGTGGGTTCAGCCGTTTATGTGAGCAAGTGTGTCATTTCTCCTCAGATCTTTTAGTCGGTTTGTGAACCCAGTCCAAGTGTCGCTCAGGGTTGGGGTTTTTCTGAGCCAAATCCAGCCTGATAAAAGATGCCCATTGAAATTAGATCCCCCTTAAGCCAATCAAAGAGGAATTCACCCTCTGCTTGGTCATTCTATCAGCTTGATTAGAAATAACATGTCCTCACAAAAGCAACAACTACGACCTTCACATGGCATTCAAAAAAAGTGTTAAAGATGTCACTGTTTATGTTACATTCTCTTATCACAAACAAATATAGAATGCCTCTGTTCTTGTACTTACAGTTACTGTGTTTTTGTAGCTTCGAATCACTTCAATTTCATAATCGTAGACCTCCAATACGAAGCCCCTCACCCAGATTGCCTGGCCCGTGTCTCTTTCCTCATTGCGAGCTGCCAGTTTGAACCGAGGAAGAGTTCCACTCATCATTGCATGCTCTCTGTTCTCACCCCCGCAGTTGGTGGTGGCCATCCTGATAGCGCAAGAGCTCTGTAGCTCAAATGCTACGCCACCAAAAGGCAGAAAATGTCCATAACCGGCAGCCACGCACAGGGCCTCAGTCCGCGGCTGGCAGAAATACAAACCGTCATTCTCCTGGCAGTATTCGTCAGGGCGACAAGGCGCAAGCTGACAGTAGACACTGTTGTCAGAGCCATTGCAGTAGCAGCGCTCCTGACACTCCCAGTCTGTCCAGAAAGTCTGATTAGTGGCCAGCTGGCGCCCGTAGCTCATGCAGCCACAGTCACTTCGTGTCACACACAGGCCGTCATGCAGTGCAAAGCCGTCCTCACACTGGCAGCCCTCTTGACATGGAAGGGGGCATGGCTCCTGAGGCTCATCAAGGTTGGCACAGGTCAAAGGGCAGGCGCTAGTGCATTCGTCAAAATGACTGTTCTCTGGACAGGGGAGAGCTGAGACACAAGGACGAGACAGGAGAAACAAAAGATTAACCTGGTAGAACTTGGTAACTCTGAAAAAAATGTTTTAAAGGCATTTTGAGCTCTAAAGACCTTCATTGGTGGAGAGAATTAAAATAGATGGGTTTCAGTAAGAGGAGGCTTTTTGGTTAAATCTCGGAGCTTGGAGTCAATCAGGACCAATATCCTTGGTCTTTTCAGCTGTTGAGTCCACTTACTCAGAAAACTAACACTTCATATCACTTGGTGGCAATAATACATCACTTTCATTGTTTGGCAACCATCATTTAGAAAAAAGAAGAGGAAGATAAACATGAAAGGAGATGTTGCTGTGTTTCTGTTTGCTGTGTTTGCATATGTGGTGATGGTGGCGATCAATAAAAATAGAAGACTCCAACCCCAAGGAGTTTTACATAGAAAGCAGAACATCATCTCTGCCTACAGCATAACCAATCAGCAGTCAACAGTCATCAGTTTTTCAGGACCAGACCAAACTACCGAACTCATGCAGGAACATTCCTGGTAATGAGGACACTCATCAATGGCCGAGCTCCTGTAAAACTACCACAGACCCTCAATAAAAGAACATCATAGATAGAGAAAAAGGGAAGAAATGCAAAAAATCAAGTCTGCTGGAATGGGAACTCTCAGAACTTTAAGGACACTTAAAGCTCACTCAACCAGCTGAGCTACTGGGCACCCAATAAAAATAAAGTTTTGTATGAAGTGTGTTAGGGCAGGTCAAGCTATTTATACCCTGACATTAATAGATAAAACAATGAATCTGTGAGAAAAAAAATCTGATTTCTAAAGCTGCTTTTACAACCAGGGAATGTCTCTAGCAGGTGTCAATCGCTGATACTTCTGCAGTTGCTATGGTTACTGCCACCTGCAAACATAAAGCCTTTTCTACTCAGAAGGGTTTTGAAAGCAAAGCTGAAGCACAGCAGAGAGGGAGGGCCCTGACAGTTTGGCAGCAACCACAGCGCCACCACACACTCTGCATGTTTATTAAAAAAAACTTCCAAAAAGATATTTTCTTTAATAGTTTTTTTTTTTTTTTTTTTTTTTTCGTGGAATGGACTGTTGTCAATACAAGATGATTACACTTGTGGCCTGCATGGGAAGGTTTCATCTGAAAATCTGTAAGGCGTGAGAAATGTTAAAAGAGTAAAGGTAAACTTTGATGTTAGCATAGCCATCAAGATGAGACCATTTATGGAGGTTTCAACTTTTTGTTTAGAATTTGTATCGATTTCAAATTCTAAATTAAGGACTGATCGAAGACAGTTGGGAGTAAAAAGAATTAAGTATTACATTAATCTTGTTTTTTGTTTTTTTTAAGGACTCTATGTTAAAATACAGAAGTGGTTGGCCATAATGGCTGAGTATGAACTAGTTTATATTACTATTTTACATTTGAGGTGTAGAAAACCTTCCGACTATACAAGCAAACAATTATGTCACATAGACAGAATTTACAGTCTTCATAAGAGATGGAAAACCCTAAAAGCATAACCTGATCCTCTTGGTTGTAAAGTGGTAATTACTCACGGCAGTTGGTGGTACTCCTCCAGGAAGTGAGGCCGACTTGAGCATCCTGGCAGGCGGTGGCATAAGCCTGCAGTGAAGAACAAAGGGCTGAACGGTTTCCTTCCCTCACACACATGTTATACAAGCAGTTCCTGAAGAATGGTGAAGGATTGACCACAGCATGGCATGCCAGAAAGGAGCTATTCCCTGGGTCATTGATGTTCCCGCACATCCAGGCACTCTGGTAAAGACGCAAGTCTGTGCACATGAGATACAGATCATCACAGTCCCCATTGCATGGGAGGTCATCAGCAATGGATCTCCAGCTCTCTGTGAATTGTTCAGTAGACTCTGCTAGACGTCCGTTGGGAAGGCGCAAGTCATCAGTGGTGTTGCTGTTGAAGACGCCGCACAGGCCGCAGGTAACATTGTAGAAGTTGGTGGAAAGGGATATGTTGAGGAACCCTTGGCGTGTGTAGTGGACACGAAGCAGACCATGGGACTCCACGACAGTAGCATTTCCAGGTGCCTTGTAGATCATCATTGTCTCCATTGGATGGACATATGGGAGCACCACTAGTTCACCGTTCACCTGGAACATAAAAAGGTTAAACATTCACAGGCATTCAACGTCAAGAAGAAAAGAGAAAAAAATAAGATACAAACCTTTACTGTGTCAAAATCTGAGCCGCCCATCTGTGCCTCAAGGTTAGCTACTGTTACTACAACAGGTCTCTTCCAAGTAGGACCTTTGTTCACCAGCCGCCTGCCTATCTTCACCTCTACTGTTGAGCTGTTAGCTGGTACTGGCCCACAAAGCTTAAGTAGGTAGTATGAGCTGTCATCTGGGAATGACAGGAAGGTGCCGTCAAAGGAAGATGTCACCGAGTTCTGAGTGACTGAGCAGACTCCCTCCCTCCGAGGGTAACAACCCAGCAAGCCCATCTCGGCCACACACACCTCACCCTCCTTACAGGACTCATTGAAGCAGGAAACTTCCCCAGCAAACCCACAAGTGCAGCGGAGGGAACAGTCACCTTCCTCACCACTGGGGCCTGCCCAGAAAGTGTGATTGAGAGGGTAATAGAGGTCGTTATGCTCACAGCCGCAGTCCTCAGGTCGTACACAGCGACTGCCACTCAGAACATAGCCATCGTCACACTGGCAGCCCTCGGTACAGGGGTGAGGACAATACAAGGGAGCAGTGAGGTCTGAGCAGGAAGCGGGGCAGGCACTTGTGCACACTTGGTAATGGCTGAACTCTGGACATAACAACACTAAGAAAAAATAAGTTAAATTAAATCATGTCAGATGATGTATAATGTGAAAGTAAATGCATGTAAATTGATAGCTATATACAGACGGAATCTCACCACAGAAGTTACGAGTTCTCCATGGTCGTATGGTGACACCGAGGGCCTGACAGGCCAGCGCGTAGGCCTGGATGGCTTGACATAGTGTGGTGATGTTATCTTTGTTGCTGCACATGTCATATACACAGCTATACACAAAGGCTGTAGGGTCCACTACAGCTCTGCAGTCCCGAAAAGGTCCATCAGTTTTGTTGATGAGTCCACAGTAGTCTGACCGAAAGTAAAAGGCTTCTATAACAGGATCACACACGGTGCAGTTCTGGGTGCAGCCATCTGTGCACCTCCAGTCTGTGTCATCTGCTCGCCAGCTGCCTCCCAACTCCACCACACTTTCTGCCAGGGAGCCATCGGGGAGCACAGGATCATCAGCAGGGTCGTCATTATAGTTCCCACAAAGGCCGCAAGTGTTGTTGAAGTAGGAGCTGGGTAGAGAGATAGATGCATAGTGCTGACCATCATAGGTTACCAATAGTCCAAAGTCTGTTTCTAAAGCAACAGCTACCCCGGATTGGTAGACCCTTATGGCACCAAGCTGGAGTTGGACTGGTAAAGTCTTCACCAAACCATCCACCTGAAAAGGGAGATGGTGAAAGACGAGAGAAGGTTCAACAGAAGAAGGTAGAAATTGTAGACTAACACAATATACATCCTATAAATAATTGGTGACCCACTCCTTTATATCTCCCAAGAAGATTTTTTTACCTGGACTGTTCCCAAACTGCCTTTAGATATCATGACCCTGTGGCCATACACCTCCACTGCGACATCTCTGAGCCAGGAAACAGAGGCGACTCCACGGTTCTCATTTTTGGCTTCCACACTGAAGAAGGGCATTCCCATCATCTCCCAGCAGGGCCGAGCCAGTAGGTAGGTGCAGGTGCCTTGGAAGTGATACAGGAATCCATCGAAGGTATGATAATGGGGATCGCCAAATACCACACAAGTGCTGGTGCGGGTGGGCTGGCAGTAAAAGGCCCCTTCCTGCTGCTCGCAAATCTCAAACTGCCCACAGGGAGCCTCTAGGCACTGTACCTCGTTGTCAATGTCAAGGCAGCGGCATCGCTGTGAGCACTGGTCAGACATCCAGAAGATCTCCCCACGTCTGAAGAAACGCCCTGGAGAAGGTGAAGGGGAGACATGCAGCAAGTTCTAAGGAACATTTCATTTACAGATGTTAGTGTTGAGGAATTCAGGGAACCAAACTGGTGTAACTTTTAGACATTTTCAACTTGCCATTGTAGCTGCAGCCATTAGCAGGATCAATAAATTCAGTATCTATGCGGAAGAACCAGCGTCCAGGAATGTTCACATTTGTTGTCTGTTCGATGTTTACGACATCATTTGACCGTGATCCAGGTAGGTTGAAGAAGTGATCAATGTCTCCACCATTAAAACCTGACTGAAAACGGGAAACATGAGTGAAGTGAGGTGTTTTTTTGTTTTTTTATTTGGATGTAGTTAAAGGGAATTATTATCTTGGAGGTGCTGTTGACGTACCTGGGCTGTTGTCCCACCCAGTCCCGTTAAAGGATCTCCACCACTGGCTGTTCCTGTGCTCCACGTGATTTCTCCATAGTTAAACATACTGAAGTATGAGTCACCATCCGAGATTAGGACTGTCTGGAATGTGTTCACCTGTTAATCCAAAAACAGGACAAAATACCTTTAAAAGCTGGCATAAACATTTAAATTTAATAAACAAATGAAGACCATTGTAATGGAAACAAGGGATTTTGACTTACAATAGTGCACACGTGTGCTTGGCAGACAGTTCCAGGCTAAAGTCTTAACATTCTACTGTCAAAACAATGCTTACTTTGGTAATTTGACAAATATCTCATTGGAGTGGTTTAAGCCATTCAGATGCAATGTGAATTCTTTTCAAAAAAAAGAAAAACAAAACAAAACAAAATTATTGGGAGATCTGGAACAGTGCTAGAGTGGTTTACCTCTTATTTTGATGGCAGATAGCTTAGTGTCCTGGCTAACAACCATCAGTCAGATTTGATAACGCTTATGTGTGGTGTTCCTCAGGGCTCAGTCCTGGGACCAATCTTGTTTTTATTATATATGTTCCCACTTGGAAGGCTTATAAGCCTTTTTGATAATGTTTCTTATCACTTTTATGCTGATGATATTCAGCTCTACTGTTCCTTTCATGAGTCAGAGATCGGGGTGCTTTCTGACTTAGTGAATTGTGGAGTTTCCATTGGAAAGTGGTTAACAAATAACCATCTTCGGCTGAATCCCTCTAAAACTGAAACTATGATCTTTGTCTCTGATGAAAATATTCCCATGATCCAGCAGCATCTTGTGTCCCTAAGCTCCTCTGTCCAGTCCAGCATCAGGAACCTGGGGGTGTGGCTTGATTCATCTCTTTCCTTGGACAAGCATTCAAGGTCTCTGTCAAAAAACTGCTTTTATCATCTAAGGAACATTTCTAAACTTAAGAGTATTCTGTCACGAGCTGACTTGGAG
>JBAMYA010000006.1:13957365-13970385 GCA_037176975.1 Arrhamphus sclerolepis | reverse complement strand
TGCTCCGCATTTTATTGTAAAGCACTTTGTGATTTCTATCTGTGATAAGTGCTCTAGAAATAAAGTTGATTGATTGAAAGTTGATTAATATTTCGGTATGAGAAACAAGTAGGGACATTTCTGGAAAATGAGAAGATTTTGCACCATGCAGAGCTCAGCCACGTATCCCCTACTCACGATGTAGTGCACTACAAGTAGGTCACTATTTTGTGGTGCTGCCTGAGGCAGAACTGTGAAATCCTACGTAGAGGTCTCAGCGCAACTCACATTGCATCATTAAATGTAGTATGTAGCTGATGACAGTGATCTGTAACATTTTATATGTACATCAACAGTAATACAATCGATGGCGCAGACAAAAGCAGCGCTAATGTTGTCTGAAAATTCATTCCAGTGATGATGTTTACCTACACCTTTCTATTAGATGTCTCTGTAGGACACCAACTGACATGCTGACCTGCAGTCCGACCCTCTGACCTCCTCAGTGACTGCAGCCTACACATGTTTACACAGTCTTTATGCCTCTCCCCTCTCTGTCCTTCATCCTCTCTGTCCTGTCTCCCTCCTCTTTTCTTCCATTACCCAGCGGCAGGAGGGTCCCCTTATTAGTCAGATCCTGCTCAAGATTCTTTTACTTGCCGTAAATGTTTTTCTTCCGCCATTTTTCTTACATAATGTTTCTTTACTTCATATTTAATAACATTACTTATGCTTAATAATCTTTGCTCAGGGGTCATGCTCTGGGTCTCTGAAAAGCGACAAGAGACAGTTTGTATTGTAATAGACACTATATAGATAAAAGTGAACTGGACCTAATCTTGCTTCATCGTTCCTTGTAAAGAACATTTCTATATATTGACCATGGAGCAGTGGACTACATACGTGGCGAGTAGGAGATGATTTTGAACACAACCCGAGTGTCTTCTGATTGATCAAATCCCTGTAAGAATTCCCACTGCCTGAAAACCGTGTTCTTATAAGAAAATTCTGCTCTGTCTTATACTGGACAGAGCCAGAGATCGCACAAAGTTCTCACAACCTTGAGTTTGCAAGACATTGCTGATCTCGTTTCATGTGAATTCACTACTTGAGCGGCCAGTCATGTGTAAGATGATAATTCATCTTTGTATCATTGCAGATCAGTCAGAAAATGCAGAAAATCATGTCTCTTTAAAGATATAATAAAGACATTTTGAAATCTAAGTACTGAGAAAGAGAAAAACAGAATTATTCTTGTCAATTATTTTTTCTCATCCATCAAAAAAAGACTGAATCTAAAATAAGACCTTTTTAAGACTCAGCCTTCAATTTAATTCAAAACTTCATCCTATGAGTATGCATCAGTGATTTTAGACTCTACCGGGGTTGTCTGGCTTCCTCCATAGAAGGTGACTTGGTGCCACGTAGCAATAAAGACCCACGTGGCTGTGAAGGTGGCCATGTTTTTGAAGTGGTTTCGGACATCCTGAGTGGCCCTCTGCAGTATTTCTGGGTCAGTGGTCTCTCGGTAGTACACATCGCCACGGATGCCGTTGTGCACGTCCGCCCATAGTGGAGCGATGAAGGACCTGCTGTCACTCAAGGGAAAAGCCTCTGGCGTGAACTGGCTCACTTGCACGTTGAATGAGATCACGCCATTATTATTGACCTGTGATCAGAAAATGGCAGTGTGTGTGCATCATAAAACATCAAACTTAAAAACTTGCAAATTTTACTTCAAAGAAATGACGGATGGCTCTCTAATGAAGGCTTACATAAATTGAGCGGTAGGGCACATTGAAGAAAATGAAGGGGATGAGCAGAGGAATTTCTGGAGAGCTTCCGTCATCCATCTTGGGTGTTTCTAGATCCCTTTGACCAGGTCCATATGGATACAGGACATCCTGAGTAGCTAAAAGGTGGATAAATACATATAGCTCATTAATTTGACTGCTCCCAGCAAGATCGGGAAAGTTCTGTAGCAAATGATTTGGATTTTGGGCATTTCAGTACCTCCTGTCAGTGCAAAGATGCTCAAGAGATGGACCAGAATGACTGGACAGCATAGCCTGACCATACTAAAAAGAAAAAGAAAGAGGGAGATAAGGAGAGAGATCACATCAAGCTCATGTCACTTAATCTGTGTAGCATTTCTCTTAAAATAAAAGCTAATGCAGGAAAATGTGAGTCATAGGACAACTTCTCATAAACAAGACTGTTAAACAAAGCAGAGAGTAGGGGAAGCCATCCAACCAGCACCATGTTACTTCTTTAAGATCAGGCTCCCAGGCCTCCCTTGGGGATCCCTGAAAAGGCTCCATTATGTATGCCAGAACAATGTGTCAGGATCACATTTTCCTAGAGTCCCATGTGAACCAGCAACAGTGGGCCGCAACCCTCGCTGTGCACTGGCTCCCTGCGACTGATGTAGACTTGCCCACTATGCTGCAGCGTCTCGGTACATGAAGCTGTGAAGCTGTCAGGAGCTCATTACCACTTATGTTTGGGGCCCCATCTATGTTTGTTGGCTAAAGGGATCGGAGCGTAAACACTGGGGCACTAATGGTTTTAAGTCAGAAGGTTTCAGTTGCCAAGGTCCTTGTAGTGGCCATCTGGGACTGTTCAGTGTTGGGCCTGGCAGGCTTCCAAATGGTAAAGTTGAATGTACGGCCAAGATGGTAGAATTTACTGTCAGTATATATGTTAGCTTTAAACTTGATTCTGAAATAGAATGAAATTAAATCTACCAGTGCATTAGGAAAAAAAAAGCTCAAACTGGATCCTTCTGGTTACTGTAGCCCTTATTTTAGCTCACATGTGTGCCATTCATATTCATATAAAATATGGTAGATGCCCCCTGGTGTTCAGCACTAGTAAGTACAGTCCTTTACAGACAATTTATTGGTTCAATGCTAGTGCTGACAATGCTAACAGCGTTGACATCACTCACTCCAACACAACAATTACAGCCCAGACTTATGGCCCGTACAGTTTCACTACGTTGCGAAACAGCTGAAAGATATATATTTTTCTGAAGCCACATAGTTGTTCACACCCATCACTGGATGTCATCACGGCGTATCATGTACGTTCTCTTAGATATCCAATTTGAAATTTACACACATGGCAAACAATGCTCTGAAAAACAAAGCGGATCATTGTTCCTCAATTCCTCTTTCCCATCAGTCCTAATGATAGGTGGGAGATGGTTGTTTTTCAAGACATGAGGCAAATAACTCTGGAAGTAGGAGCCTCACAGCTGTGTCAGAGTTTTCAGAGGTTCCCATAGAAATGAATGGATGTATGACAGAAGACAGAGGGACTGAAGCATTAATTTGGCAGTTTAGAAACTTTGCTGCTCAGGTTTCCATTGTGTGGTTGGTATATTAAAGTTAGGACTTCTTGAAAATTAAATTTGTTGCTATTTTTTGGTGATAAAATAGTACCACAGACCATATATAGATAACAGGTGGACGTAGCAGAACTGGTATCATTGTTGTCAGATTAGTTCTAACAGATTAGATTCATCAATATTCATTTTGGCATCATGGTCCCATCTAAAAGGGTCAAGATGGTGACTAGACACGAGCTCCCATATGGTTTGCTGTTTCCAGAATATTTTTCATTGTGTAGCTGACCAGTTTATCTCTGTATCCCATAATGTAAGCAGAACAAAAATAATGTCACTACAGTGGAAGCCAATCACAACGCTCACGTGATCTGCTTCTGGGCTAATCGTGTTTATGGTACCTGACCACATACCAACGTAGTACATGCACGTACTGCAGAAAGTGGCTTCTAGGTCAGTGATTTGTTTGGGATGACATTAGACGTCATGTACTGTTTTTCTTTTCCTTTTTACTGCTGATTAATTGTAATTCTTCTGTTTGTGCAGTTAAGCGACACTTATAAGTGTAGCCATTTCATTATTTTAAAGGTGCTAAAGAAATTGCAATATTGTGTAGTGAATACCTGATATGTGAGCTCAGTTTGACTTTAGAAATGTTTTAAGCACTGTTACTTTAAATTGGGATTTCTGCTATTTTTTTTATATGTATACATGCATTTGGCTGTGAGTCTTTTTTTTAAATTTTCTTTATTTTGTCTCGCATAACCACTGTCAATCAAAACACTCACTCAACTGACTTGAAAGACCAAGATGTCTTTTAGAAAAAAAGGTTATTGTGATAATTCAAGAATATATTACAAAATATATTATAAAACTGCAAAGATTTTTCTTTTTCATGTACAGCTCACTTGACATACCAATAAATAAATAAATAATATTCATTTATTTTGTAGGAAGTGGCTCACTTGGGTATGATGTAGTGGATAAACAAGAGGAATAATTGCCTCACGTAATTCATCAAACGTTGCTCAAGTCATCACTAAAATCACAAAATCTTCTTGTAGAATCATAAATTGAAAAAAGGTGGAACATAAATTTTGTTGTAAAATGGCAACTTTCTAAAATCACATTTTTTTTAAATAAGAAAGTTAATTTTTTGTCATAAATCTTGTGATCTTTATCATAAAATTGAGACTTTGGCACAAAGATTTTTCTTTTCTTCTTCTTTTTAATCACACGATCATAAATGTCTTTAAACTGTGACTTTTTAACAAAAAATTGCAATTATTGTTGAAAAACTTTTTTGCAACATTTTGACATAAAAATATGATGTGAAATTACTAATTTTATTTAATTTCAATTTATCGTCCTAAAATCACATTTTTGTAATAAAATAAAAATCACAAGTTTAGACAAAAATTAACAACTTTTTGTTGTGAAATCTTTTGCAAATCCTAAATCGTTAATAAATCATAACTTTTGACTTAAAATGGTCTCCACACCTCGGTTATTCCACTTTTTGATGTCATACCTGAGTCAGACGGGCAATCACGTTAAATTTTAAAAAGTTTAAGCTATAACGTTCTGATTGTCTTTACATGCTTATGTGGGCCAGATTTGGCCCGCAGGCCTTGAGTTTGACTCCTGTATCCTTAACGGTTTGAATTCTCGTCTGCTCTATGAATTTGTGAACACGGTTCTTCTAGGTACCCCTTAAACATGCTCAGGTCCATGTAGAAATACAAATGAATCTGCCAAATAGGATCTGCACATCCAGGACCATTGTTCTTGGAAGGATGAATTACGAGAGGAGAAAAATCAACATTAGCATCATTCACTTAGCCAGTTTGTTCTGCCTCTGTGGTGTGATGCATTAAACACGCGGAGGTGGATTAAAGGCTGTGCCACCCTGGAAAATGTACCGGGGTGAGTTTAGTGCTGCGTGAATTTGGTAATGCAGAAAGGCGCGTAACGGGGGCGTGTAGACGGCTGCGCAAAGGATGTCATGGGGATGGTGAGAGATCTGTCAGTGGTGTTCAGGCTCGCTGTCAGAACTCCAAGCCAAAAAGCTAAGTGAGGTAGCAACCAAGCTAAGAAAAAAAAAAAAAGCTGGGAAGGAAAAATACCAATGGGAGGGTCAGAGAGGCAGAAACTGGCTGGACTGGGCGTAGTATGAGTTTTGTAACTCCAGTTGATTCCAGTGTATCCTGTGCTGCTAAGGCCCTCGACACCTCAACGGCTAGCAACCTCAGCAGTGATGTGGAAACTGAGGCCCGCACCAGAGCGTGTGCACCTATTTATTTATTATCGTAAATTTGCATTTCTTTTCAGCAAAAGATAAAGCAGTCTGTGAGCAGAGAGAGTTGGGACTTGTTACTGATATGGGATCACAGTGAATGCACAGCTGAAAAGTGGAGGCGGAATGAAGAGGGGTTCTCCAAGACGTCTTTATACTGTGACACACCTAAAGATATTAACGGTTTTGCAAACATCTCGTAGTTGAGTTTCAGAGCATTTTTTGATTCAGATTTGAATAAATTAATAATAATACATTTTATTTATAACACACTATATATTAAAAGAATATCAAATTTTGGTGCAAAACTGTAATGAAAATACTGTTTTTTGTCTCGTTTGAATCTGTGCTGGCCCTGAGATGGCTTGGGGACCTGTACGGGACGTACCCGGCTCCTCACCTGACAACACCTGGGACAGACTCCTGCCCCTCAACTGGACCCTGAAAAGCGTAACCCCCAAAAGCCAGGCTCAGATTGGAATTTCTTGAACAATACTTTCAGCGTGTCACTGCTTTTGCCTTGAACATGTAAAATGAGTTGAATGCCTCTCTCAGCTCTGTCATCTCTTTAATGTGTGAATTCTGTTCAGTCCGATGTTAAATTGTGTTCAGGTGTGCCAAGATTAGTGGGCAGTGCTGAGAGAGTTATGCTGTTATGTCATCAGCCTCTCATCAAACATTGTCAGCATGAAGATTACCACAATTGCTCTTTTCACTTGTATCACTCGATGTCGTATCTGACCAGCATCCTTTTAAGATGGACAGTTAAGATAAAACATGAATAGGACACTGTTTTACATGGAGAAAGAGGCCATTCTTATTGCATTAAAAAAGTAAGAAAGCAGATACTCATTGAGCATAAACTGAAGGACACAATGCAACACCACCTGCTGCTTTGGGAAGTCATAAATTCACAGAATACATTGGAGAAAATAATACACTCACCTGCCGTCAGAGTGTGAGCATCTAACTCCTCAACAGTGTCCTTGCAGTGTCCACACAGCAGTGACTCATCCAGCTGAGGACCGTCCACAGTGTGATGACAGGGATGGAGGAAGTGGCAGCAGAGCAGCTGGATGTCCTGACAGGGCTTCTTGTGAACTTCTGTTTCCCCAGTATAACCAGCAGAAGTATCAACAAACTGGAAGTTTTGGCTCTTCTTCAAATTTGTGATGCACGTCCAGGAGTAGAAGAAGATTCAAGAGTTTTGCCTCAAAGAAATAGGTGCAAACTTTAGCAGGGATAGTGTTCAGCTTAATCTGAGATCAGAGTTTGGAGGAAAGGGGGAAGGTGGAAAGGAGAGGTGAGATGAGGGGAGGGACAGTGTAGGAATCTGAGGAAGAGGGGGGAGTGGAGGCAGAGCAAGGTGTAAGAATAGGAGATGGGAGGCCGGGAAGTACTGAGAAATAGACAAATAAAAAAAGAGAATGACTGTCCATGCACATGTTTTAAATGAGGCAGAAAAGGAATGTTTTTGTACAAAGAGGCTCTCACATGAGATGAATGCAAGTCTTTTTTCGGCAGGATCTGTCATTAAAGCCAGTAGGGCGCCAAATGATGATAAAATATGTCTTTGGTGGAGAATTTCATGCTAAACACTGAAGGCTTTGATAATTTTGGTATGGGGATATCTGAATAGGCCTTTCTAATGATTGACTCACCATCCCCAGCAGTTAGAAGAGTAAACAGTGCCACAAAGTGTTAAAATCCAGCGAAAGTGAACATTGCATTTGATTATTTGTCTGGTGGGGCAGACATCTCTTTGATGTGGCGTCATTTGTGGTAAAGGCATTGGTTAAGTTCACTCAGTACAGTTAAGATCAGGGTACCAAGTAGCACAGTCACACTCTGGGGGCATTTATGGATGAAACCCAAGAACACACACAGTCTGAAGCCTTGCTTTCTAAGCACCGTTCTGGGTAGAGTTACAGCATTAACATGAGTCACTTTGGGCACTCTGAGTACCTCCTTTCTTAATTAGGAACAGCATCATTTACAGCGTTATAAAAGACACTTAATTTCCATAGATGCTAGCGATAGTGCAGGGAAATCTCAGGTGGATCCACACTGATAGGATCTGGGAAGGAGATGGCAGTCAGTTGGGCCTTTGTTGTGTTTGGAGAGTGGAAGTAATCGGAGAGGCAACGAGCAAGATGTGTGAAAAGCTCCAAGACTGAGGGCAGGTCCGGGATCCCATTAAGAAGCACGAAGCGCTGTGCAGAGGCTGCTTTTATACCTCCCACGACTTGTTGTGTGAGTGGTAACATTCTCTTTCGCAGGTAAAGAGTATGTCATAAAAAAGAGGCAGAAAAGAAAAATCGGCAGATACAGATGACCTAGAGGAGCCTTTTGATCTGGGGTTTGTCTTTTGGGTACTGGAGAGGATGGAGAAGAGGAAAAGGCCAAGATAGACTGATACATCTGATTCCCTCTGCAGTGAAAATTCATTTTTGGGATTCTGTGTGTATACTTAGTAGAAAGTGTAAATCTGACAGATTCAAAAGTTCTCTGTTAAAGGAGACATGTACCAGTATACCAATATACCAATATAAAAGAAAGGGAATAGTGGAGTCATACTGAGAAGTCTCCACTTGGTACACAATTCAAGAACTTGTAATGAAATAGTGTTGGTTCTTTTTTTTCCCCGTCTATCACCAAATAGGTATAACCAAGAGCAACAATGTAGTTAGAAAGGAAACGTATGCACTTCTGATGCAAAGTGAAGTTATTGTGTGGGAACAGCGTCAAACTATCCACTGTCACAACTCCTGGAGAATCCATCAAGCCTGACCTTCACAAAAGAGGTTCTGGACTGGATATCCACTGAGCTGTGTTCAGCAGTCACCTAATCCGTGGAGTGGGCCATTCTAATCCAACTCCCTCTTCCCTGCAGTTGGCTCTGCATTGCCCGCCTTGCTTTCCTTTTCCATTCACCACGGTAAACCTCCTTCCAGTAACCCAAACCTTGTTCCCCCAATGACTCCTTCACCCCAGACCACAATAGACCCTGTTCAGGCTCTCCTTGCCCTTAGTGTGCCATCATAACAAAATAGGGCAGTTGTGGGGTCGATCTGAGTGCCGAAGGACAGTCAGGTCCAGGAAACAAGGTTGTAGGGGAGATCGCATGCATTTTTCCAGCGTTGGTGAATATTCCTGAGCTCACACACAACTGAACATGTGCTCATGGTTTGTGAAATTTGATTGTATGCACAAGGCTGTAAATATGTTAATTTCTTCTGAAAAGTTGGACGTTTGAACATTGATATTGATGGAAAATGAAGTCCCTTTTGGAGCCAGCTCCTGGTGGGCAGTTGAGGAATTGCAAGTTCTCATGAACTTGACTCTGTTGAAATTATTGTAAAAAATTGAGGGAACCATCCTCTGAGGTACAATAAAAGCAGCATGATGTATAGCTGGGAGGAGACAATACCGGTCAAAAGTTTTAAAACACCCCAATTCTTCCAGATTTTTTAAAATTATTTTGAAAATCCCAAAGAATCTCAAGCTCAAAATGGTATAAAGGTAACTAATGAACTTCCAGAGGTTAACAAGAACGGCAGGGTTACCCCAAAACTGAAAGATAATGGACATTTCAGTATCACACAAAAAAATAGCCTTTTTCAGGGAACAAAGCAAAGCAGCGACCATGTGCCACACAAATATTTGATACTTGATCTAAACCACTGATTGATCGTTGTAGAAAGAATCTCACGAGTGTGTTCAGCTACAACTATCAAAGGAGCATACTTTGAGTCAAAAGTTGGTTTATAAGTTGATTCAATGACTTTTAACTTCCAGAGTACAGTGATACATTAAATTGCATCATTTCCAGGTGTTAAAATTGGGGTGTTTTGAAACTTTTGACCAGCAGTGCAACATTGAGCAACATGCAAAATGCCCCCCGCCCCTGCAATATATTTCATAAGGCACGAGTGCAGAAATTTTGAAAAAAAAGTAGACATTTTTAGGAGACAAGTGAAAAACATTGGGATTACTCAGACTACAAGAAAAGTACGATATAAATCTTGAGGATATATTGTTCCCACAAAGAAGGTGTTTGTATTGAATTTCAAGCCAGTCCATTAAATAAATGTCATGACATTTCACTAAGACCGAGAGTTAACCCAATGGTGGCGCTAGTTTCTTGAGAATTTGGGGATAACCACAGCTGACAATGAAAGCCAGAGAGGACTTATTCTGTCGAATCAGTAACATGGAAACTTCATAAAATGAGCTTGTTTAAGACTATCAAAGAAGGATTTCACTTAAAGAGGACTAAAGAAGTAGAAAATCATGACAATCCACACTAGAATTTACTTGCTCCATGTGTTAAATTGAAGCCCACTGATAAGGACCCAGTCCTTGAAAAGGGGGTCCTGATGGTGACGGTTTGATGTAGGGTGGGCACAGATATCCAACAGGATTAGAGTGGTTGGAAGGAGGGGAGGGAATGCCCCAGAAACACAACACTGCCTGACACGTATGGAATGGACTCTTTTCAGCTTGACTGAAGAAGTCTGCCCAGAAAGAGAGAAGGTCTGCAGAATCACATCTAAGGACCAGGAACCGTGCTCTGAAGAGGAACATTTGTGGGCTAAAGAACGTTCCTGGTAGCATAGGTCCTCAGTGTCCCTGATAAACTTCTGAATGGGGGGTGGGGGGAGGTGCTGACTGTCTGATTGGTTACCAGTCATCTTCTCTCACTCAGCGCCACCATTATACAAACGAAGAACAGAAACAATAAAACCATGTTTTACAATCACCACTTCATGAAGTTTTGATATTTAGCAAAGGACTTCATGTACTTTTCTGTAATATATGAACATTTTAGTTTAAGCAGAGTTGTGCAAAGACATAAGCTCATGTGCAGAAACTCTCCTGTTCAAGCAGAGGTTGTAGTCCTTCAGACTCATTTCAGCGTTGCTCCTTGTTGGCTCATTATTAATCATCTATGTGAGATAACTAAATAATTAATAATTTGTAACCTGCATGTGGTCAACAGGAGTTCACAGTTAACACAAAAGGGCCATTATATTATACTTTTTAGTTCCAGTAAAACAACTTAGATTTATTTCAACTGGCTGAACGTATGATAATAGTTTAATCAAATATAATCTCTGATTACCGATTACTGAAAAACAATATTAACTGATGTGTGAGATCACTAAATCTTATTTTCACTTCTATAAATCAGCGGCCTGGATGACTGTTGAGTTTGTTGAAAGGGTCACTTGTTGCATGTATAGAAGAGATCATCACACCAGTACTGATCCTAGCGTTGGTATTGATATGTGGATCAATCAACCCACCACCAATGTCCAACCGGGTCTAGACCTCGGGGCAGAACCAAGACCTGCTAGAAAGGTATCTGTGTGCTTGCGTGGGAACGCTCCGGTGTCCTCACAGAGGAGATCTTAATGATGGAGTGTGTCCAGGCTCGACTTACCTCCATGAGCGATAAAACAGTTTCACTGCAACACACTGTGATCATTTGATTTTATTTCTTTAGGGTGACAGCACCATTACACATTACATGTATAGAAACGTCATAACTATTTCTACAATGCAAACAAGAATATAAAGTGTCAAGATAAGTTAAAAAACAAAAAACAAAACAAAACAGAAAAAAAGGAAGCAAACATTATATAAGTTAAACACCACATTCTAACCAGCACAAGCTGTACTGTAGATCATTTTCTTCAATCTTTTTTTTTCTTTTTTAAATCTGTAAATAAATTCAGAATTTGGTATAAGGATATACGGTCATATGTATTTAAACAACACTGTTTCCCTGAAAAAACATGTATCCAACATACCACCCATGCAAACCAACCAGACGACTCACAACGATCCAAAAAAAAAAGAAGTTATCCCATCATATACTTTAATGCAGCTCAACAAAACAAAAATTATCTCCAGTTATCAGCTACAAAAAGCCTGCGCGAGAAGCGATGTGGACAGCACCGGCCACGAAACGGTTTCTCACTCGCTAAAAGGCTAAAACACAAGTAATGTAACTGTGTTCGAGAGGCTTTTTAACTTTGCAGCTCTAATTATCAACAAGAGTAAATGTGAAAAGAACTAACACTCAAGATATTACACTCTCACTGCAATCCAATACTCAGAAGACACAGCTCACACAAGCCTTTGTTTTGTTTTTAAGATATTAAAAACAGTGTAAAGAACTACTGTAAAAATCAACTTTTTCCTGGATCCTGTGATGTCATAAGTCTGCAAACAGCTGGATAAGCATGTTTAAACCTCAAAAGCATCATGATTGCAACCCTCCCCTGTCTTTTGCAGTCTTGGAAAGTCAGAAGGATCTTTTTCAATTATGGACTTTAAGAAATAACATATACAGAAAACTACTGTCACAGCTTTAGCATTGTTACCACTGTTCTCTACTTTTTAAATCCTCAGTCTAATTTGTGACCCCTCAGACGCGTCAGTGGAGCTCTTCAAGCTTTCATAATGACTAGCAGAGCAGACAAACGCTAAATGGTCCAGCGACTGTGTGATCACATCACAATGACGACTTCACCCAACAACCGGAGTGACTCTCCGTTTCTCTGTAGCCTGCGTATGAAGACAACCAACAGGCTACAACATCTGTAACAGCTTTAGGAGATGTGCAGTATTTGGCAAAAAAGAGGCCATTAAGGAAAAGAAAATGTTTTGTAGAAATGTGGGTAAGCAGGTGCACAACTAAGGAAGGATGGACCACAACGTGCAGGTCTTCCTCCTGTCAGTGTACAAACCTGCGTCTCACATGACTGTGAACATGAAAGAAAAGCAAAACCAATTAAATGGCACGCCTCCGTGTCCTACGAGTTCTCCAGAACGGCTCAGTCCCAAACAAACGCTGTTAAGAGGGAACAATTGTGTGGCAGCTTAACGATTGGCAAAAAAAAGAAGGAAAAAAAATGTATTTACACTTATGATGCACTTGTTCCCTTTTTCCACTCCGACACAAAGCCATAGAGTTTAATCACCTGTAGCCACAACTTCAGATCACCTACCAATGAGTGTATAAAAGTTACAGACGGTCACTAGTGATGGCTTAAAATTGGTGCTGCAGTTGTCTTTTAAAAAACTAAAGCTCTCATTTGTTTTTGGTGTTAAATCCCAGTGGATAAATGAGGGAAAACACTGCTAAGGTCTCATGAAGCTGAGCTCTATGAGGTCTGTAAGTCCAGTCCAGGTCTGCGTGGCCATGTGGGTTCACTGTCTGGATGCTCTACACTCTGGCTCCATTCCCAGTCTCCACCAGGAGCATTTTACAGGTAGAGCGCTTCCCATCGCCCACTGCTGGGCTGGGCTTGTGCATTCACGACTTTACCCGAAAGTTTCGAGATTGCGTCAGAATCAGGCGGTGATCTGTTTGCTGAAAGACGTA